>CM076574.1:1109980411-1110580411 GCA_034641835.2 Pinus albicaulis
TTTGTAAAAAATTTACCTGAGCGCGCCGCGTAGTGTCACAGGTGCACCGTGCAGTTCGAAACCTGAAAACTTTGTGCACCTTTACTCAAAAAATTCTTCTTTGATCTTGTAAACAATAGAGGGTTGTCTTGCTCGTGATTTGGAGTTTGTAAAAATGAATGGGCCATGGTCATTGACCCTTTAGAGAGAAACAATCCAATGGTCCTTTCTCGTTGGATTTGGAGAGGGCTTTGTTCAAAAGTTTTGAAAAAACCTTTGTTTTTAAATCAAAGTTTGAAACCTCGTTTTTGTAATCACAATTCATATCTTTCACTTGGATATGTGCACAGGGGAAAAAACCATTTGTTTTATAAGCGAGACCTCTCTTAACCCTTATGAAAAATTGAAATCTTTTGACTGTTTCTAATTCAGAGAAAAAGGGCTCTCCTTTTTTAACATTGTAATTTCAAACTTCTTTGGTTTCAAACAAAAACATGAAGGCAATGATCACTTCTTTCTAAACCTGTTTTCCCTTTTTGAAATGACATAACCCTTTTGAGAGATTTTTCCTTTAAGATTTTGACTGTCTCTTACTTAGAGGGAAAAATATCTCCTCTTGTTGCACTGGCATGTAAAGTTTGCCTTAAATGATTTCCAGAGCCTAAAAAACTATGCCAAAGTTCTTTTTGTACTTGATGAAACTGTATACTTACTTGCAGTGCTCTTTGCTGAGGAAGAATTTGAATTGTTGCCTCAACATATTTTATACTTCTGATTCTTGAATGGCATATTTGTCTCGTTCATTTGAAAAGAGATGGCCTACCCTTTTTAACTTGGTTTGAAAAAATCTGCCTCCAAGCGCTTCATCAACCCTTTCCAACTGTAGGTGTCCAAAATTGTTGTATTTATTCAGATTTTGTAATCTCCTATCAAGTAAGCAGAGTTTTCCTCCAATATTTTGTTCTGCTCAAAACATACCACTATGGTGTATCTTGGCTTGTATACTTATTGGAAAGTCCTTTGCTGAGGAAGGAGGTCAACTGTTGTTTTGAAAGCCCTTTAACATTTCTGGTGCTTTGCTATGGAAGAGGACATTTGTAGGGGATTTCGTAAACTGTAGGGAGTATTCCTTGACATTTTGACAGAACCTTTTCCCTTTTTTGTAGTATAAACCAACACTTTTCTCTTAATGTTTTTTGGAATTAAATGATGCCCATTGTGAACTGAAATTTGACTATAGGTGTAAAATGTAGTTGTACTCACCTATGTTTGATCATCCCTTGTCTAAGAAGGCACCTTCTTTTTACAGTCTTTCATCTGCTCACAGTGTGCTGATATGATACCTTTGACTTTTTATAATGACAGGTTTATACTTGTTTGTAGCTTGCAACAACTGGACTTACAATGGCGCTTTGACTGATATTAAGATGTCTTATATCTGGGGCTGTGTACTACTTTCCTTCCTTTTATTTATGTTCATCCAGAAACCATGGACTGTATTTCTCATTTCGACAGAAACAAAAGAACACACAGAGGTCCTTTTACTGAAGTATTTTCCTTCTCAAGACTGATTTGAGCTATTCATATTAACACCCCTGTAGAGATATTTGTTATGACATCTTTGATTAAAGGAGTCCTTTTGATGCACCATGATGATGACTGAAACTTCAAATGATCCTCTTTCTTACGACACAAGACCAAAAACTCTGCTTTCTTTTGTCTTGCACATTTCATATCTTAGCCCTGTTTTGAACATCACTTTCACTCAGAAACCTAGAGTCACTGTTTTACTGTCTAGTAAAATCAAACCTGTGCTTATAGTAAGTTTTTCAATCCTTGAAGTCAATATTGGCATCGCCCTCTGCTTGTAGATGAAGGAGGCGCCTTAACCCTCTGCTTGTAGATGAAGGAGGTTCTTGGCCATGACAAATTACTAGTCTGTTTGACAGTGGTGTCTTTCTTCTACTGTGATTTCATGCTGAATGGAAGCTGCAAGGTCTTGATGAGTAACTCCTTACCCTGCATATGTATCTCAGGCTCATGTTGACATTGAGAAGCAGCTGTTCTTCTAAATGTGTATTCAAGAATTTTCTCCTGAGATGAAGATATACTTCCTGTCTTTGTAAAATCCATAAAACACTGTAAAAAACCTAATAATCAGCTTGATATTGTGGTCTATGCAGTGCTGAGACTTAGGGGTGTGTAAGTGGCGCGACTTAGGGCTGTGATCAATTTCATTTGCAGAGTGGGAGGTCTGTCATGATTGGTCTGTATCAGATGGAGGTTTTTTGGCCTTTTGATGGTTGCCAAGGGTAAAATTCCTTAAAGTGCCACTTCCTAACTTAGGGGAGGCTTTTGAAACAGACTTGGATTGTCCTTTTAGAGCTGATGGGCAGACCAGTAGGGCTAAATCTAGATAGGATAGTGATAATGAGGTTTAACCTTGACATGGGCGGACTGAAAAGTAGGAGGGCGAAAAAAAGTTTTATGAGGGTTTTATAGATGACAAATTGACATATGGAGATCAGCTTCTAGAAAACTCTGCTATGGATCTAGTCATCACTAACAAGTGAAAAATACTGATGACTAACAGTGGCTCCATTTGGGGAGGGCAGCTCCTCGTCAGGAGGTGTCCAGAATTCAGATCTTTGGCTTATGAAGACCAGTGCCTTACCCATTGGCGCAAAATTTCACCCTTCTTCGATGCTATTTCTGAAAAGTGACAGCATGGTTAGCATCAATGATATTTCTACCTACCCCACTATCTTTCCTAACATTTTTTCTTCTCTTTGGCGCATTTGAACTAGCAGCCTTTTGACAATGTATATTTTTCTTTTTGCAAAATGAACCTATCTATTTCTACTCTTATATCTGCCGGGAGTTCAGATTAAACTGATGAACTCCTTTATTACTCTACCTAAACTAGATCAACTGTCAAGATTAAGCTGTTTGACACGATTTTGTTCTCTAATCTAAAACATGAAATTTAAAATGATCAAATCAAGATTAGGCAGTCTGATTTGTCATGCATTTGCAGCATAAAAGACAAGCTGCACACAAATATTATTTTGCAACAAAAGGAAAAATAGACAAGCGGGGCTAAGATGTACAATGTATTTTTCATCCCTTGCTTCTCTCCTTGGTTCTGTTTTAGGCATGTGGAACCAAAATATCTCCCTAATCTAAACTCTGTGATAAGTCAATCTTACACAAAGTTGACTATCTTTTGCACTCACTAACTTATCAGCAAATAAATTTAAACATGCTCAGCTATGATTAGGCTAGATAGCTGAACAAGAAATTGAAGTACTAGTAGCGGCATTTAGACTTGCGCGCTTTCCGAAGGACTATTTTTTGAAACATGGGGCTTTACCATTTCTTTTTAGAAACTCCCCTCTTTTTCTACTGTTTACTGTTTTGGTATTTTCTTCTTTTTCACTTTTTCTTCAAACAAACTACAAATGAAAATGTGCTCACAAGGCTGAGCTTATTTTCTATTGATGTCTTTCTATCCTAATCTAATCTGTACACAACATACACTTGGTGAACTCTTCTTTCCAATGCAACCAGTCAAGTAGATGCTCACATGGGTCATTCTGGTTTAGTTCTTTCATGAAGCTGAAGTACTGAAAAGGCCATTCCCACTTGGTTTGTTTCTGGACAGTAGTGCTTAAGTTTTTACTTATTCTTGGCAGCAACTTGTTCATGATAGAACCCACTACTCCTTCATCTTAAGGAAAACAAAAAATAGATCTTGGAATAAAACCTGATCTAGAGGTTTTGAGATATAGGATTCATTCAAGACTACTCTTTCAGACTTCTCAAGGAAAACAACAAATGGATCTTGGAATAATACCTGATCTAGAGGATCTGATATATAGGCTTCTTTCAAGACTACTCTTTCTTCCACTTGGCTATAATTGGGATCCCCCTGGTAAAGTAATTCTTCCTCTTGCTCATGATCACTTGAAATGACAGGTTCATCATATATTGCAGTGTAGTTTTCATTCCAAGCTGATGTGTTCTGATTAAGTGGACTGAAAACTGTGTGGAGGTTATCATTTTGGTGAGCAGGGATACACTTTGACAGTAAATTATCTTGAAAGGACAATGTGACAACTCTCATGTGTTTATCAACCTCTCTTTCTTCATCTGCAATTTGTAACTCAATGGAACTTGGTGGCTGCAAATTTGGAGTTAATGAAGATTCCATGTCCAAAATGATTTCTTCAACCATTTCAGGAAAAGGCTTCTCATTTACAACATGCTCAAGAATTTCACCATCTTCCTCAACCTCATCATCAAAGCTAAAAAACTGCTGATTTCCAATTATGTGACTGTTATCTCTGATGGACTGAATTGAAGTGGAGAAAAGAGTCCGAGACTCTTCACTTACTTCTAAACTCTCAATGCTCTCCTCATCAGTGTCATAGATGACCTGTAATGGCTGCTCACTTTTCTCAAGTTTATGAAACTGAGCTTCCTCCCAAAAATCAAAAGTTGAGTGTTCTGCAAAGTTAGTTTTTGTTTGGAAATCACAATCATCAACATATTGATCAAACCTTGGAGAATCATTAACATAAGAAATGTCATCAACCATGCACATTGGACTATCAGATTGCTTTTCTTCAAATTGATCTACACATCTATTTTCTGATTTATGACATGCAGGGTTTAAAAGAGAAAAATCAGCAAAGTTTTGGTTACATGAAGTTTCAGAGGCTGTCTGCATGTTTATTATTTGATCTATTTCCTGTTCAGTTAAGGGAGAAAGTATTTTCTGTTTTCTTTGGATGGGGCAACAATTTCTTTCCATCTTTTGTGGAAGTTGATCTTGTGGTTGAATGTCCTCTTGTATTTTATATGAAAGGGCAAATGGATTGTTATCTGTTTCAACCTTTTCAAAGAGTTCTTGTGGATCCTCTCTTATTTCTTGATGGATTTCATCTAGGATCAACTCTTCTTGGTCATCTTGATTGTTAGCTCGGGTAAGAAAATTATGGACCTCCTCTAAAAACTCCTCAGGATGCCAATTTCCGTAGTGTTCTTCAATGTTTACAATGTGTTTTATGAGGTTTTTAGACTGATCACAACAATTTTCAACCAATGCTAAATATGGAAAATGCCCTATATAGTGTTTACAAAATACTTTGTGGAAATCCTTCAAAGAAAACAAAGTACGAGGTTCTAGGTTTTCATACCATTCTCTTGCCTCTTCTTCTAATGTACCCATGAACATTTTCATAAGGCAGTCCTCATGCCATTTAACCTTTAAGCTACATACATGCATATGAAATTTGATGAGGTGCAAAAATGGGTTGTCAATATTTTCATTTCGAAAGACAGGTAGGTCTTCGAACCAATTTACATCTGTGGGCATTTTGTGTGGGAAACCAGGGATATTTTCTCTGCTCATCGGAGCATATCTCCTTTGTGTCCTCAGGTGTTGAACCATGTCTTCCTCCATCAGGATGTTTGGGTTTACTTAATGCATTCCTAGGAGTCTTTATAAGGACTAGTGGGGAAAAAGGCCTACTGGAGGCTAGTGGAGTCGCCAGGTGGAACTTGTTTGTTTTTGAAAAGATTTAGCTATGGTCCACCACCAGTAACTAAAATAAAGCAAGTCTAGAAATATTTTGGATTTTCTGAGTTTTATATGCAACCTATGGTTTTTCTAAAGTATTCTAAACTTGTTTCGACACTTTGCTAGGGTGGCGATAACAAAAAGAGTTTACTCCAAATGATCTTATGGACTGCTTGCTTGTTTAAAGTTGAAGGACTAAAGAGTCTATAAGAGTTTGCTAGACTGTCATGTACTCAAAGTCCCACCATCTCCCGCTATGTTAGTGAGCGATGGGATAGGTCGATCGGATAGTAACCTAGAGTTTGGTAAAATAGTAAGGCCTACTGGAGGCTAGTGGAGTCGCCAGGTGGATTTTTAGTTGTTTTGAGGTATATTTGTATGGTCCACCACCAATACTGTCAAAAACCAATCTAAGGGAGTTTTTGGGGTTTTTTGAGTTTTTATGTAATCCTAAGGTTTGGAAGAATGTCCTATAGAGGAGTCATCATTTTGCTAGGATGGTGAGACAACCAGATTCTACTCTTTTAAGTTTGACTGAGATCTAAGAATTCCTAAGGGATACCTAGGATGTTTTGACTCAAAGTCCCACTGTGATCGCCATTATGTTAGTGAGCGGTGGGATAAGTCAGCCAACTAATATTCTCAAAAGTCTCTAAAGATTAGGGAAACTAAGTTTGTTCAATACTTCAGGTCCCACTGTGATCGCCATTATGTTAGTTTGGCGATGAGGTGGCTCAAACGGATAGTAGCCTAGATTTTAGTAAAGTAGTAAGGCCTAGTGGAGGCTAGTGGAGTCGCCAGGTGGATTTTTAGTTGTTTTGAGGTATATGTGTATGGTCCACCACCAGTACTGACAAAAACCAATCTAAGGGAGTTTTTTGGGGTTTTTCTGAGTTTTATGTATTTCTAAGGTTTGGAAGAGTTTCCTATAACTGACTCATCATTTTGCTAAGATGGTGAAGGAGCTATTTTCTACTCATCGGGCAACACTTACGTTTTCTAAGTTTGAATGAGACTTCGAGAGTTACTAAGGAGTACTTAGATTTTCACTAACTCAGAAGGTCCCACCGTGATCGCCATTATGTTAGTGAGCGGTGGGATAAGTCAATCAGATAGTATTCTTAAGGCTGCTGGAAAGATTAGGGAATCTAATTTATTTTAACACTCAGAGTCCCACCATGATCGCCATTATGTTAGGGTCCCGTGATTTGGCCGATTGGTAAGCCAAATGACAATGTAACATCAAACCAAGCTTTGGAGCCCAAGGACCTAGCCTTCCTGGACTCAGAGAGGGCTCTCTCTATATGCATAAGGGATATCTATGTGTTTGCTTATTGTGTTCTGATTTTAGGCTAGTTATGAAGTAAGTTTTTGGTTTTTGGTTTTTTAAATTGTGAGGGATGAAACTGATCAAAGATATAAAATAGGTAACAAGAAGTTAGATCAACTGGGCTATGGGGTCAAAAAGGTCAAGGAAGCTATTAGATGACGATACAAGGCTGCAGTAGGGCCGATTTGATTCAAGGTAGAAAGGATCTTTGGGTAAAATGGAGTAAATGGACACTAAGTTTGTGAAAGATGAAGGATTTCAAGCATAAATAGTTTGATAGTAGACATAAACATGGTATGGAAAGCCATTAATCATGAAAAATGTAACTACAAGCTAAATAAAACATAGAAATAAACATTCAAGCCATGCATAGAAGTATAAGACCCTCTAACTTTGGGAAATGGCTATCAGACTTTGGGAAGAGACACATAAGATGGACTAAAAACTCAAAATACTATGCCGGAACGCCTAAACACAGTCTTTAAGTTATTGGGCACTTTGACAAACAAGCTTTCATAGTTTTAGGCAAAGGGCTAGATCGGGACTAGGCCTCCTTGGTTCAAACAAAATGATAATCTTAATCAGTCAAAGAGATAGTTTCATAGATGGAAACTATGGAAAGTCATAGGTAAGCAGGGCACACCATACATCCTACTCAACATGCATAGAACTATTAATGAAACTAGCAACAATATCCTCAAGTTGTTAAAGAGCAGTTAAGAATTATTTAATGCAACTAAGGAAGAAGAAAACATAAAAGCTATGAAGATTCAGGAATTTTGAGGTGCCTCCATGGGCATATCTCAAATTTTTTCTCTACTGATCTATAGCAAGCAAGAAACATGTATCATGAATGAAAACTAGTAGACAACAACAAAGCAAGAAACACTATACCATTCTACCATGTCATGGAATCCATCAACAATCCTTCATCATCCATCCAAGAACATTCAAGAGGAAATCCAAAAGCATAACACAAGTATTTTCTCCAAAGCTCATATGACCATATATTTCTTCTCTTCTCAAGTTCAGCCTTGTTTACAATGAAAGCCTTGTGGAATAAATAGGCTCAAGTGAGGAAAACCTCATGGTTCAACTTCCTCTCCTATTGGCCTAATCAAAATATCTAAACTTGTTCTTGAGGCTTTGCAAAGCCCAAGGCACAAAAATATCTCATAAAATATCTAAAAAGTGCTAAAAAAGGAAAAATAATTGACTTTGCATCATTTTCCATGTGCAAAAATAGCTAAACGCACATTTGGAAAAAGCATATTTTAGAGGTTCAAAAATTACAAAAATATTTCAAATTTACATCAGAAAAAGGTCCCCTGACTTGCCGGAAACCTTTGGCAGCCTTCCTGGTGTCGAAATGAGGCTCATGATGGCTCGTTGGAAAGCTCTGAGTGTCTAATTTCCAGTGCAACTGAAATTTCTTCAATTCGATACCCATAAGTTCTCCAAATCTGCACCTGTGTGTAAAAAGCCAGAAAATTACAGTCTGCTGATATACCGGGTAGAGTGTGCAAAATGCGAGCCTTTTTCGTTGTTTTGAAAGGGCAAATGATTTCCAAATTCTCTAAAAATCACTGAGGACATGCTCATGAAATTATGGCATCTGATGGTACCATTCTCCTCCCTTTATGAATCCTCAAAATGAAATGGAGAATTTATGAGTTTTGGATCAAAACTCAAAAAATGTCAAAAACCAAAAGATGTCAAAATGGGCCCAAAATTGGTATGCATGGCCCTCAAGGGTCCTTGGCAACATGTTCTAAAGCTTGGGCCCAAACTCCAAGTTTAAAGGTGTTTTTCTTTCTTTTCTTCTAGAAACTTTTGTCTTTGATCATCATCCTTATGCTGTTGCTCAAGTTGCTGAGTTGCTGTTGTTCAGCACTCTCTTCCTCTTTTTCCTGCTGTTGCTCATATTTACCACTGTCATGCTACTCCTGTTGTCTTGCCTAGAGGGGCATCTGGATCTAGATGTACTCCTGAAACACCAAAATGCTTCCAAGTCTTTGGAATGCCTTCTTTAGTCTGTCTTGGGCAGCTTTGTCTCAGTCTGTTAACTTACCGTAAACACTAATGGTTTTAAATGTAATGTGAAAATACTCTTTGAACACACCACTCTTTTCCCCCTCCCAAAACAACACCTTTCACTTGGTATGTTACTAAACAAGAAAACTTAATAAAAACACAGTTAAATAAGGATAGGCAGTCCAAGTGAAATTCCTGTGTTTTTATGGTAAGGTCACCCTGTCCTTTAAAGTTTTGAGGCCAAAAATATATTCTTGTGTCTTTGACCAAGGTAAAACCACAATCCTCTTAATCTCAAAGCCCTGCTCTGTCTTTCTCTGTATGCCAATTTACCAGTGGATAAAACAACACAAACACAGTTAAACCAAGTGCACACACGATCAGAATTCACTTGTTTCATATGACAAGGTGACAGAGCTTGAAAAATTTCTGAGGTGTTAACAAAAGGCCTGTAGGAGTTATAAACAATCAAAGCTCTTCCTTAACCAAAACACTGGCCTTGTATGCACTGTTCTTCATTAAAAGTTTGATAATGCTCCCAAATGGAGAACTTACAGCTTTATACACTAATTCTGCCTTATGGAATCAAAGAGAAACACTGTTTTTGCCCTTTATCATACTAAGGAAAACATTTTGAAACAAGAAAACACTTAATAATAATCACTGTTATCATAGAAATAGGCCCACTGTTTTTATTTTCCAAACTTTGTGTTTCTTCTTCTGAGCAATGCCTCTACCTTTCATCATTGTTTTGAGGGTAGCTACTGGGCTTTTTTTTTTAGACATCAATAAGATCCCACCACTTTTGCTATGTTTACTTTGAGTAGCCCAAAACCAAAGCAAAAATTGAGTTTTAAACAACCCTGTCAATCCTCCTAGGAAATGCCTTCTTCATTATAAATCCTGACAGAGGTCATGGTTATGTCTTAGCCTGGAGGGCAGCTCTAAGTTGCTCAAAACTTGATGAATTATTCTTCTAACCTCTCACAGTGATAAAATTCATCACAGTATTTAATACATCTCCTAGATATCTTACTAGGAGTTTCATCTAACCAACATTTTCCTCAATTCACTGTCATCCCTCTTGTGCTTTTACATGTCAAACTGATTTTAAAGGTATCATTTCTTTCTCATGGAGAACATGGAAAACCACCCTTTGGCATTTTGAATTTGGGTGAGAGGAACTAGAGAAAACCTTGAAGATTGTTCCCGAGCCTTTTCTGATCACTAAGCAACTCCTAAGACACATTTGAGGGCCTTTGAGTGCGCAACACGTTTGAAGGGAGGAGTGCCGCGCAAGAACAGGGTTGTCGGGTCGATTGTTGGGCAAAGGTTGACAGAACGCACAGGCGCGCCGAGCGCCACTACAGGCGCGCCGCGCCACAGTGTATTTCTTTGTAAAAAATTGCCGCACAGTGTCACAGGCGCGCCGCACAGTTCGAAACCTGAAAACTTTGTGCATCTTTACTCAAAAAAATCTTCTTTGATCTTGTAAACAGCAGAGGGTTGTCTTTCTCATGATTTGGAGTTTGTAAAAATCAATGGGCCATGGTCATTGACCCTTTAGAGAGAAACAATCCAATGGTCCTTTCTCATTGGATTTGGAGAGGGCTTTGTTCAAAAGTTTTGAAAAAACCTTTGTTTTTAAATCAAAGTTTGAAACCTCGTTTTTGTAATCACAATTGATATCTTTCATTTGGATATGTGCATGGGGGAAAGAACCATTTGTTTTATAAGCGAGACCTCTCTTAACCCTTATGAGAAATTGAAATCTTTTGACTGTTTCTAATTCAGAGAAAAAGGGCTCTCCTTTTTTAACATTGTAATTTCAAACTTCTTTGGTTTCAAACAAAAACATGAAGGCAATGATCACTTCTTTCTAAACCTGTTTTCCCTTTTTGAAATGACATAACCCTTTTGAGAGATTTTTCCTTTAAGATTTTGACTGTCTCTTACTTAGAGGGAAAAATATCTGCTCTTGTTGCACTGGCATGTAAAGTTTGCCTTAAATGATTTCCAGAGCCTAAAAAACTATGCCAAAGTTCTTTTTGTACTTGATGAAACTGTATACTTACTTGCAGTGCTCTTTGCCGAGGAAGAATTTGAACTCTTGCATCAACATCTTTTATACTTTTGATTCTTGAATGGCATATTTGTCTCTGTCATTTGAAAAGAGATGGCCTACCCTTTTTATCTTGGTTTGACAAACTCTGCCTCCAAGCGCTTCATCAACCCTTTCCAACTGTAGGTGTCCAAAATTGCTGTATTTATTTAGATTTTGTAATCTTCTATCAAGTAAGCAGAGTTTTCCTCCAATCTTTTGTTCTGCTCAAAACATACCACTATGGTGTATCTTGACCTGTATACTTATTGGAAAGTCCTTTGCTGAGGAAGGAGGTCAACTGTTGTTTTGAAAGCCCTTTAACATTTCTGGTGCTTTGCTATGGAAGAGGACATTTGTAGGGGATTTCGTAAACTGTAGGGAGTATTCCTTGACATTTTGACAGAACCTTTTCCCTTTTTTGCAATATAAACCAACACTTTGCTCTTAATGTTTTTTGGAATTAAATGATGCCCATTGTGAACTGAAATTTGACTATAGGTGTAAAATGTAGTTGTACTCACCTATGTTTGATCATCCCTTGTCTAAGAAGGCGCCTTCTTTTTACAGTCTTTCATCTGCTCACAGTGTGCTGATATGATACCTCTGACTTTTTATAATGACAGGTTTATACTTGTTTGTAGCTTGCAACAACTGGACTTACACTGGCGCTTTGACTGATATTAAGATGTCTTATATCTGGGGTTGTGTACTACTTTCCTTCCTTTTCTTTATGTTCATCCAGAAACCATGGACTTTATTTCTCATTTCGACAGAAACAAAAGAACACACAGAGGTCCTTTTACTGAAGTATTTTCCTTCTCAAGACTGATTTGAGCTGTTCATATTAACACCCCTGCATAGATATTTGTTATGACATCTTTGATTAAAGGAGTCCTTTTGATGCGCCATGATGATGACTGAAACTTCAAATGATCCTCTTTATTACGACACAAGACCAAAAACTCTGCTTTCTTTTGTCTTGCACATTTCATATCTTAGCCCTGTTTTGAACATCACTTTCACTCAAAAACCTAGAGTCACTATTTTACTGTCTAGTAAAAACAAATCTGTGCTTATAGTAAGTGTTGCAATCCTTGAAGTCAATATTGGCCATCGCCCTCTGCTTGTAGATGAAGGAGGCGCCTTAACCCTCTGCTTGTAGATGAAGGAGGTTCTTGGCCATGACAAATTACTAGTCTGTTTGACAGTGGTGTCTTTCTTCTACTGTGATTTCATGCTGAATGGAAGCTGCAAGGTCTTGATGAGTAACTCCTTACCCTGCATATGTATCTCAGGCTCATGTTGACATTGAGAAGCAGTTGTTCTTCTAAATTTGTATTCAATAATTTTCTCCTGAGATGAAGATATACTTCCCGTCTTTGTAAAATCCATAAAACACTGTAAAACACCTAATAATCAGCTTGAGATTGTGGTCTATGCAGTGCTGAGACTTAGGGGTGTGTAAGTGGCACGAATTAGGGCTGTGATCAATTTCATTTGCAGAGTGGGAGGTCTGTCATGATTGGTCTGTATCAGATGGAGGTTTTTTGGCCTTTTGATGGTTGCCAAGGGTAAAATGCCTTAAAGCGCCACTTCCCAACTTAGGGGAGGCTTTTGAAACAGACTTGGATTGTCCTTTTAGAGTTGATGGGCAGACTAGTAGGGCTAAAGCTAGATAGGATAGTGATAATGAGGTTTAACCTTGACATGGGAGGACCGAAAAGTAGGAGGGCGAAAAAAAATTTTATGAGGGTTTTCTAGATGACAAATTGACATATGGAGATCAGCCTCTAGAAAACTGAGCTATGGATCTAGTCATCACTAACAAGTGAAAAATACTGATTACTAACAAATCGTATGAGAAATATGGGAGAAACAATAACTGAATCTACTTTGGTTGAGAAAATTTTAAGATCTCTAACGGCAAAATTTGAGTCAAAATTTTCTGCTCTTGAAGAAAAATAGGATCTTCAAAAACTTACTGTGGTGCAACTTCATGGCATACTAACTGCATATGAAATGAGAAGAGGAGGACCATATGAAGTCAAAGAAGCCGTCTTTAGATATTCTAAAAAATGGAAAGAAGTACAAGAAGCAGAAGGATCAGGATAAATCTCAGAAGAAGATGAAGCAAATTTTGTAAAGAAACTTCAACTTGGCACAGGATGGTTCAGAGGTAAGCTTCCTTTAAAATGTTTTGATTGTGGAAGAGTTGGTAATTATGCTGCTAAGTGTCCTCATAAATAAACATCTGCAAAAAGGAAGGAAGTAGCAAGAAGGAATAAGAATCGTTTTAGCACTAGAAAAAGTTACTACACTCATGAAGACAGTGATGGGTTATCTGATAGTGAGGAAGAATGTGAACAAGATCTTAGAATTCTCATGGAATTTGAAAAAGAATCTAGAGAAGAAAATGATAATTTTGTGGATGCTCTAGAGGACAATGATTTTCTTGAAGAAAACAATCAACTCGAAATACGCTTAGAAGAAAGTAAAATAACCATAGAGACTCTGGAAAATCAGCTTGAAGAAAAGGAGAAACACAATGAGAAATTGGAGTGTGAAGTAGTAAGTCTAAGAAAATAACTTGAGAAAGTAAAGACTCTGAATCTTAGATTTGCTAAAGGATCTGAAACCTTAGATGAGATTATTAAGGTACAACGTTCTCCTCTCATAAAGACAGGTCTTGGATATATCGGAGAATCTTCTCAGGCTTCGGCACCAAATTATCTAAAAGCAACTACAACTGGTTTAAAACATTCTGCCACTCAACAAGGGAATAAAGAATCTTTACAGGTAAAGCATGATCATCTCAATTCAAAGAACCCTAACATGAATATCTTTCAAAGAAACACCAATCAACAGGTAAATTCAAGTAGAATATTTCATGATTGCAGAAATTTCTTCTTCAATGGACAATGTTTCTCATGTCACAATTTTGGTCATAAAGTTGTTCATTGTGTTGCATATAAAACCATCATGACAAGAGAATCAAGAAAGAAAAGGATTGATATTGAAATAAAGAAGAATAACTATAACAACTTTTCTCCTCTTCTAAATGAAGTTGAATGTGCTTATTGCAATAACTTTGGTCATGAAGAATTTGAATGCAAAAGAAAAGTTCAGCCAAAAGAGCATTATCCTTCAAGCTCCAAAGTATGGAAAAAGAAGGAATTACAGGTTGAAAATTGTGGCATAGTGTTATTTGCAGAAGGTGAAGAAAATCAATGTTACATTGATAGTGGATTCTCAAGACACATGACAGGTGACAAAAATAAAATTCTTGCATATAGTGCTCTAGAAAAGGAAAAGAAGGTTACATTTGGAAATGATACTCCTGCGGTAATTAAAGGAAAAGGGTCTGTGTTTCTAAAAGAAAAGGTGAAAGCTAATGATGTCATGTATGTGGATGGATTAAGGCATAACCTGCTAAGTGTAAGTCAAATGTGTGATCAAGGAACTGAAGTTTTCTTTAGTTCAAAAGAATGTGTGGTACGCGATTGTGATACAGGTAAAACAATTATAAAAGGAAAACGAACTCCAAGAAACCTGTATGTGTTGAAGAACTGCAAAGAACAATGTTACTTGAGTAAATATTCAGAAAACTGGCTATGGCATAGAAGGTTGGGGCATATGAGCTTCTCTCATATCAACAAATCAAGCAGACTTAAAGTTGTCTGTGATCTTCCCAATATTACTCTACCCGAAAATATAATATGAAAGTCTTGCCAATTTGGTAAATAGACCAGAGTACAGTTTAATGCCAAGGAAGGATCATCAAGTAAGCCTCTTGAACTTATTCATACTGACATATGTGGACCTGTGAGGAAAAATTCACCACGTGGTGAACAATACTATATCTTATTTATTGATGATTTCTCTAGACTGTGTTGGATTGGGTTGCTTAAACACAAAGATGAAGCATTTGAGAAATTTCATACCTTCAAAGCACTAGTTGAAAATGAATTAGATCTAAAAATCAAGTGTCTTAGATCTGATCGAGGAGGAGAATATACATCAAATGAATTCCTTGAATTTTGTGAACAACATGGCATAAAAAGACAATTTTTTGTAGCTGGCACTCCACAACAAAATGGCGTAGCAGAAAGAATGAACAGAACAGTTCAACAAATGACTAGAGCTATGCTTGATGACTCCGGAACACCTGACACTTTTTGGGGAGAAGCAGCACATACAACGGTAAATATTCTTAACAAGGCACATGTTTGAGTAAATAGTGATAAAACTCCATATGAACTCTGGTATGGTAATCCTCCCACTGTGAAGCATTTTAGAGTTTTTGGAAGCAGATGTTTTATAAAAAATAATGATGAAAAACTTGGCAAGTTTGAACCCAGAGCAGATGAAGGAATACTTCTTAGTTACTCCTCTAGGAGTAGAGCATATAAATGTTACAATAAAAGACTTCGGAAGATTGTTGAATGTATTGATGTTGTTATTGATGAGTCTCCTGCAGCCCCAAAACAAGAAAAAAAAACAACAAATGAAGATGATGGTGACATATGTCCTTCTACATCAAATAGCAATGATATAAACAGTGAATCTAATGAAGAACCTAAAGATGATTTATCTGGAAAACCTCCATCCAGATATGTTCAAAACAATCATCTATAATCTCAAATTTTGGGAGATAACGGATCAGGTGTACAAACAAGAAGGACTCTTGTGGGATCTTCATGCTATCTGGCATTTCTATCCACTATTGAACCACACAATGTCAATCAAGCTAGCAAAGATGAATGTTGGATTCAAGCCATGAATGAAGAGCTTGATCAAATTGAAAAGAATCACACTTGGGAATTAGTACCAAGAACTCATGACAAAAAAGTCATTGGAACTAAATGGATATTCAAAAACAAGTTAAATGAGAATGGGGAGGTTATAAGAAATAAAGCTAGACTTGTTTGTAACGGGTATGCTCAACAAGAAGGTATAGACTTTGAAGAAACTTTTTCTCCTGTAACTAGACTTGAAGCCATAAGAATGTTTCTTGCTTATTCAAGCTTCCAACAAATCAAAGTTTATCAAATGGATGTTAAATCTGCGTTTCTCAATGGTGATCTAGAAGAAGAAGTTTATATAGAAGAACCAAAAGGATTCATTTTGGGAAATGATGAAAAACTTGTTTTTAGACTTAAAAAGGCTCTATATGGTCTCGAACAAGCTCCAAGGGCATGGTATTATCGTCTTGACAAATATTCATCAACAAGGATTTTCAAAGGGGCCCGCTGATAGCAATTTATACACAAAAACTGAAAAATGATAAACTATTGATTGTGGTTGTATATGTTGATGATATAATTTTTGGAAGTAATGAAGAATCTATGAGTCAGAAATTTTCTTCTGCTATGCAGAAAGAATTTGAAATGTCTTTACTTGGGGAGCTAACATTCTTTCTTGGCTTGCAAGTGCATCAAACTACAGATGGCATATTCTTATCACAAGAAAAATACCTTAAGCAAATTCTGAAGAAGTATGGCATGGAAGAGTGCAAACCTATAAGTACACCAATGATAACCGGATGTAATCTCAGTTATCATGATGATTCTCCCACGGTGAATCAACCATAATACAGATCTATGATAGGAAGTCTAATTTATATCACTGGGACTAGACCAGACATTATGCATGCAGTTGGGATTGTTGGACGATTCCAAGCTAATCCAAAAGAGTCTCACCTTCAGGCTGTCAAAAGAATATTCAAATATCTACAAGGAACTCAAGAATTTGGACTATGGTATCCAAAGAATGCTGATCTCACTCTTCATGCTTACACTAATGCAGATTAGGCTGGAAATGTTGATGATCGGAAAATCACTAGTGGTGGTGCATTCTATGTGGGGCCCCAGTTAGTATCTTGGTTCAGCGAGAAGCAAAACTCTATTGCCTTATCTACAGCAGAAGCAGAATATGTGGCTGCCGCATCATGTTGCACTCAACTTCTTTGGATGATGCAAACCTTACAAGACTTTCAAATCAAATTTTCACCTCCTATCTCCATTATGTGTGATAATACAAGTGCCATTAGTATCTCAAAGAATCTTGTTATGCATTCCGAGACCAAGCACATTCCCTTCAAGTATCACTTCTTACGTGAACAAGTGCTTGAAAAAAAGGTGAAGTTGGAGTATGTTCCCTCCAAAGAACAAGTTACTGATATATTTACCAAACCTCTACCCAGGGAAGCGTTCGAATATCTCAGACAGAAGCTGGGAGTAGTCTCTGCCATGCAGAAAATCAGATCTACTTAAATGCAGAATATTAAATTGGATATGTGGATTTCCTGAAAGACAGTCGCGTATATACGCTAGTTTATAAAAAGAAAACTATGTATGGGTGGTTGCTGACAAATTTTTTCTGGGTCAACATTCTTCAGCATAGCTATGGTGCTGTTGGGTATCTCTGGTGATGTTTCAGCTCTCATATTTCTGTTTCATTCTCTGATATTTGATGAAGATGCCTTGATGATTTGCTGTTGAAAGTGTTTAGGATGCACAAGCTAAGGGGGAGATGAAGGAGTGAAATGGCATTAGTCTTGCTGAGAATAATTCATTGTTGGCATTATGATGGTTCTGAAATATGATCTCTCTCTTGAGGTCTTTTTGGTATTTTTTACAAAAGGTCATTTTTGTAATTTGATGAAAAGGTCATGTTGAGACCTATGATGTAAAATTGTATTTTTCAGTCATGAAAGGACTTGATCAAATTTGTAAACCCACTTGGTTGGGTAGTTGAGTCAAAATGTGTAAACCCACTTGGTTGGGTACTTGAGTCACATATGTAAATCCACTTGGTTGGATCATTGATGTAAGTATGAGTCCTTGGTGATAGGAAAGGTCATCGAGTCATGTACTTCATTGAAAAATATGTTTGAATATTCAGCATGAACTCAGGGGGAGCATGGTAACTTCAGTGCACGCCAGATCTACAGAGCTCTTCTTTCTACATGCGAAGAAAAAAAACCTTGTTTTGGTTTTGATCCGCCCTTTGCCCTTGATGTCAAAGGGGAAGAGTGTCATGGTGTGCGCATAATGGTTATACTCAATGTATCTATCTGTTGTGGTGATCAAACACCATCATGGTTGCCATCAAGTCCAAAGGGGGAGATTGTTGGCAATATGATGCAATGTGTTGTCCTTGATGGCAACCTAATTGATGAAGTTGATGGCAACCTACTTGATGAGTTTATTAATGATGAAAATATGATGTATCTACAGAGCAGCTCAGAAGTAGTAGAGAAATAAATTTCAGTAAGTGCCAGAGAAATAATAAATATGATATGTCACAAAGCATACGCGGGTTTGTAAAGGCGAAGTAGCATATGTACATGAAAAGTACGTACCAAGTAGCATATGCCTATTTGCGCTCTAAATTTATAAAACCATGGGACATTACCATGGTATTGGCCCACAATATTGAGCATTGGATTATCTATTTGATCCCGTCCAGGAATACCATCGGAAGATGTGTGTTTTTCACTCATGGTATTGATAAAGGCTAAACCTATATAAGGAGAAGAGAAAAATAGTGCAAGGTGTGCATATGTCTAGTTTTAATGAATACTTCACTTTGAAGTATATCTGCATGGTGGAACTCTGTTCTTAATTGATAGATCTGAATCTATGATGCACCTATGGATATGATGAAGGTTTAAGATCTCTAGATCTAGAAATGATGAATCTCTAGGATGATCTGAAAAGAAATGATGAAGACCTGGCGCAAGTTTGATGAAGAAATTGAAGAAATCTAGGTAAGTTTATAGATCTAGTCTATTCTGCAAATTTTATCTTTTATAGATCTATACGCAGGTTCGTTTCATGAAAAGTGCGTGTATACGCGGGTCCGCTTAAAGAAAAGTGCGTATGGTAGTCAGGGTTTCTAAAAATAAAATGCACTGAAGTATACACAGGATTGTCTCTGTGAAAGCGCGTATATATGTAGGTTCAGTGAAATAAAAGCGCGTATGGAATCTAGGGTTTTACTGAAGTATGTGGAATGAAATGTATGATCTGTTTTGCTGTTTTACTGCTATCTGTCAATGATGTATTCATACAGATCTGGGTGGTTTAACTATTGACTGTGCTACTGATTATGTTGATTAAAGATCAAGTTTTTGGTTCATTGGTTGATGATTCAATGACTAATGACCGTATAAACAGTTCTGTATGGTTGATAGATTGTATGAACAGAAATATGATCTCAGATCTGAATATGAGTCTGAAATAATTCTGAAAGAAAGAATACACAGAAGAATATGCTAGTTGGTGAAAAGGAAAGCGCGTGCATATGCGGAAATGGTGAAGACAAGTCGCGTATACAAAATTACTATACTCTGAAGCATACACAGGTTGGAGTGAATAAAGACGCGTATATATGCGGGTTACATAAAGGAAAATAGCGTATGGTATTTGAATGAATGTTCATGGTTGAGTTTACATCTTCATATCTATTCTGAAGTCTAGGTTATCTCTTGATATTGTGGTTACAGTGGTCTCACTGTTCTGTTTGAAGTATTGGGCAAAGTATGTTTGTTGATGGTTAGTGAAGGGTTGTGTTGAAGCTGTTTGATCCAGTATGAAAATTGATGAAATGTGGTCTGCAGTGGTTCTGAGGGTCGAAGCCTTCAGTTAGGGGGTAGTAGCTCCCTTCCAGTGGTAGCTAGTAAATGAGAGCAGGGGGTAGTAGCTCCCTTCCAGGAGTGGATGGTAAACGAGAGCAGGGGGTTGTAGCTCCCTTCCAGGAGATGCTGGTAAACGAGAGAAGGTTGTAGCCTTCTACAGGTGGGTGCCTACGTGCTGGTATGAGTCTGCGCCAGTACATGGTTGTAAGAAGTTTTATTTATATAATAAATATTGAAGACTGAGACGACGACAGCGGTGGTTTTCTCTTGAATTGGGTTTCCACCTTAAATCCTGGTGTTCATGTGTGTTGCTTATGTGTGATGGTTTATTCTGTTCTTACTGCACCTGTTTACTGCTTACTAAACATCTGATGAATGAATGATGCAATGATCTAAGTTAAGAATTAAATGCATAATTAGATCTCTGGACATACGCAAGTTTTCTTAATGATATCCACGTGTATACGCGAGTTGTGTTCAGTAAAGTACCGTATGGGTTTAAAAGCAAGAAAAAGTAAAAAAAAATCAGTCAGCACTAAATACTGATTCACCCCCCCCTCTCAGTATTTTTCCCAACATTATACTGTCAACTTGTTGGTAAAATTTTATATCTAACCCATACCAATCCTCACCTTTCCTTTGTCTTTGGTCTTGTTTCTTGGTTTATGCACAAACCTCATGAAAGTCAATAGAAAGCAGCTAAATGAATACTTTGATATATTTGAGGTATAGTTCAGTTCGAGATTCATTACAGTGTAAGAGCATCTCCATTTTTTATTCGTTTCACTGATTCTGACTGCGATGGTGACCCTAATGACTGAAAGTCTACTACAGTCTATGTATTCACTCTTGTTTCAGGACTCATTACATGTTCTTGTAAGAAATAAAGTTCCATCTCCCTTTCATCAGCAGAAGTAGAGTATCGTGGTGCAATTGAGGCCAACAAGGAAGCCCCGTGGCTTCGTCAAATCCTGTACGAATTTGGTCTTCATCAGTAGCATCCAACTACACTTTTTTGTGATAATCAAAGTGCAATTCAACTATGCAAAGATTGGTTTCAACATCAGTGCATTAAACACATTGAGCTACACATACAATTCATCGTAAATCTCATTCATGATTGTGTTCTTAAAGTGCAGTATTGTTCAACCAATGATCAAGTTGTTGATATCTTTACAAAGGCTTTCACAGAAGCGAATTTTACCAAAATTTGATCTATGCTTGGAGTTTAGAAAAATTATCATTAAGGGGGGATAGGCATCAATGCCTCCTTCCATCTCCTATTGTGTCACCTTTTTAAATCCTTCAATCATATCCCAAGTTGTTCTTAAGGGGGGATGTTAGGATATTCCAAAAAATAGGGAATATTTAAGTATAACTTGGTCTAGCGTAGAGCTAGATAAAGTCTGTTTTTTTACTATGTACATTTGTAACTTATAATATGACGGTCATGATATGTATTGATCTGACGGTTCACTCTCTCTTTGGTATTACTGACACTTGATCCATGGCTTGACACCTGATTGGTCCATGAATTCTATTTAAAGAGCATGGAGGGTCATTTGTCTGGAAACCATTTATGAGAGAAGATTATGTAAATTTTCATTCTTTAGATTGATAAATTGCCTAAAGTGGTTGTGTTGGCTCAGGTTGTGGACTGTTTCTATCTTTGATGGTTTTTACCACGTCAAATACTAGTTTACTAATTTATGATATTTTTTTGAGTGGTGACATTGGTGTTTGCTATAAGGAACTTACCCTGCATATTTGTAAAAACTGGTGCCAGGGCGATAGTTGGGACAAGGAGTGTGGTCTCCTGAGGAAATTTTAGGGTGATGAGAGATGTGTTTTTCTAGTGTGGTGGTCGGGTCAAGTTCAAGTGGACCAGAAGCTGACAATTATTGCAGTTGGCCCTCTTGGTTTGATCACAATGCGACCGTCCTCACAGTGGAGGCGCTCGTCACCCCTGACCAAATCAGGCTCTATGGGCTCAGATTTTTTGGCAATAGTTGTGGAAAGAGGGCACCAAGTTGGTAAGACTATCAGTCACTCTCAGCATGATGGTGTGTGAATGTGAGGCAGTCGTGGTGGAGGAAAAATAGCCTCTTATGGCAGTCGAAGTGTAAGGTCCTAGAAAATGCAGCGTCGGGGTGGTGGACAAAGAGGATGAATAGCTAAACAGGAATCTGGTAGACGTGTAGCTCTTGAACCATAGAAAATTCAAAATTGCTTTTGGAAAACTGACTCCTGCTAATTAAAACTATGATAGATCATGTGGACGTAGCGAAATGGGTTTGTAGGGAGGAGCATGCTGAGTTGATGGGAGCTTTGGATAGGATGCACTACTTCCAGTGCCACGTCAAGGAGTGATTGCTGGTGGTATTACGAGACCATAACCACCTTACAGAAAAAGTGGAAAGGTTGGATACTTGGCTGGCACACTTCGACGGGCAGGTCCGATGCAACTTCTATCGATCACCCCCTCAAAAAACAGCTTCATACCACCTAGATTCCATTATGTCGAATGATTAGTATGCTCTAAGGTGTTTTTAATTTATTGTATATCTTTTGCTGTCTTTGGCCCTTTCGTTTATGGACGTTGTACTTAATCTCCTTTTTGAATTAAAAAATCAATGTTATATTTATCTATTTATTAAATGTAAATATGAATATTTAACCTTAGATTTAAAACAACTCACACTTTAAACATAAATCAATGAAGTTTAAAAATTAAATTTTATGGCCAAAGAAATAAAAATAAAAATATTAATTTAAATATCTAAATATTACCTTTACTAAAATTATAATTAAGGAATTAGTGTAAAGTAGATAGATGATACATGAAATTATGTTAATTGTAAATGAATCCATTTGCAGTGTTAAACTTTAGAGACAAAAGGGTATTCGAAATTTTAACATTGTAGATCGATTCAAAGACCCCTTTCTCTCTAAATTTTAACACTGCGGATGGATTCAAAGACCCCTGTAGTGAAATGTAACACTTCGATATCAAAATTGCAATTTTCCATTTATGGAGTGACACAATTAAGAATTACTAGCATAAATGACTAATTGATATACCTGTTGTACTTGTTATTTGGTCATATTTTTATTCTTGGACGATAATAGTCATTTTCATTAATCATTATTAATTTTCTCACTTATTATCTAGTCATATATTTTAATCATCAGCTAAATTAGTCATTTAAGTTAGTCATTTTTAATTCGGTCACTTAAAATTTCTCAAATTTAGTAGTAATTTACTTGAAATAATTTCGGTGACTAACCTTTTTAGTCACCTAGTCATTAATTTCATCATTTCTACTGGTGTGTAAATAGCAGCTTTACATAGAAGGTTTTGACCTCATGCCTATACCTTGCGATAATTTTCCACAAATTTCTCTTTTATGGTTTTAAATCTTGTGCTCTCCCTTCTTCTCTGTTACTCGTGCATGCCTTCATAACATAGAATTATCATTAGTACATTTTTCCCCTTCGCAGGTATGAGGCTTCATTTACTGTCAATACCATGCATCAAGGATGTTTTCCTTCGCCTAATAATCACCTTGCTCTTTTCACAGGTAGGTAATCTCTTCGTGTCGGAATGAAGATGGACTAGCTTGATTGATTACCTTCCAGACCCCACTAGGAGTGGGGTTTAATTTTTAATACTTTTTTTTTCTTTCTTTGCATGCTTTTCTTAGAGGCTCACATAGAGCGCATTTATTTCAGTTAATTTCTTAGACTTTCGAATTGTAGTCTTTAATTTTTCATACTTTTGTTTTTATTACTTTGCATGCTTTTCTTAGAGGCTCATATAGAGCGCATTTATTTCAGTTAATTTCTTAAACTTTTTAATTGTAGTCACAAATTTTCCACTTGGATGATTCCTTGTTGCTCACCCTACATGTTTTATGGGTATATTACACATGATATTAGTGGGACTTTTACAACTTGTTCTTTTTTTTTTTTCCTAAATCGGGTATAGAATGAAGTCACTTGGTGCTACTTATGTATATGCATGTTTTATGTTTTTTTCTCAAGCCACCATTACCTATTTGTTGGTTTTGTTCTTTATAAAAATAGAATTTCCATTTTGTTAGTAAATGCCGATACTTTCATGTTGGAGCTTGAGTACTCTTTCCAATATGGTGACTTCGACAACCATGATTCACTAATAGGGTAACTTGATTGTAAAAATCCCAAATATTTAATTTGTATAGTTATCAGAGATAATTAATTTCCTTAATTCTTCCCTCTTTCTGTTGGTAGTAGAAATGGATTTCATGTGTAGTGGATGAGGGTTTTGTGCACACCCTAATGGATTGCGTGCATACATGTATCTAATAAATTTCATTGTTTCCATGGTACCGGATTCTCATGATGTTATGGTTCCTTAAGTGTCTTCTGATGGTAATTGAAATTTCTAAATTCATTTGCACCATTTGGTTTTCCTTTAAACTTGAAATCAGTATAGAGTAACTCTATTGAGACTCATTTTCTCTCCAGTATATGATTTGGTTTTCCTTTAAAATTGAAATCAATATAGAGTAACTCTATTGAGACTCATTTTCTTTCGAGTATATGATGTGATATCAATAGATATAAGATATTAAATGTATTCGTGGTTTATTCCTAATTTAGTTGTCATATGTGACTTCTAGTTTTATATTTTCATAATTATTTTTCTCCCTCTATTCATTCGAACGCTCGAAAGCCAAGTGATATGACTGATTTATCATAACTTAAAAAAAATTCTCTCCTTAATTCCTTTTTTCCATGGTTAATATAAAATTCTGCCCCCCTTTCCCGGAAACACATTCTAGCTTCTCTCACCCTTTTTTTAATTGTCTTATGATCCCTCGAGTTAATTCTTAATTTCCATAAAGAGTGTACTAATTTGTTACTAATTTCAAAGTCCAGATTCATGATAAACAAGGTCGGGTCAGTTTGTAGATCATCTGCCCAACCTGTAGATCAACAGAAGGTTTTCTTTTGTATGCATAAGGAAACTATTTTAACCTTATACTCCCTTCTCCATACTACACATAACTCATTTTATTATTCAGAACAACTGCATACTAGCTAGCAAATATATTTCAGTACACCCATAAGTATTTAATGAATAACACATGCATGCCAACCGATTCAACAACATATATTTAATTTGTTGTATGGATTATATTAATTCGGAAATATTAAAATACTTCAGCAATTCATTTTCTTGGTAAATAATTTATCAACCTTTAATTTATCATCTATAGTTTAAATCTGCATATGCCCCGACATTCCCATTTTTAATTCACATCGATGGATTTTAAATAGAGTTAATATCTAATTCATCCTTTTCAAGATTTAAAATAGTCAAGTATACTTCATGCATAGCAGTAGCCAATTCAATCTGACAAATATGATAGAAGATCCACTTGGGAACACTAGTTAAGTTACATATATAATACCATCTTGTGTATGGAACCACTTCCCTTCCTTACTTAAAACATGCATGAAACCATTCTCTACTTATATAAGTGTCTAGTTATACCATATAAAACCATACATCTCATCATGTTAGAAATTATGTAGCATTTAATAACTTACATGCAATTAAAATTTAATTCAATGACTAGTAAATAACATTACTCACAATTATTGTAGATATTACAAAGTCCTTCTAGATTTGGAATATTATAAAAATAATAAATTTAGTACTTACACTAATGTGAACATTACCAACTTATCACATGTAGTCTCTTCAAATAGTAACAACGCAACTTTCTAAGTTCAGTGAATGCACTTTCCGCACCTACTCTCCACCCAACCAAGAATTGTTTGCTCATGTTCACCCTTGAGCTGAGAATATCTTGTTAAAAATCAATTGCCTCCAGTTCTTCCTCCAATGGGTATTCATTACTCTACCTTCATGATGAATTTTCTATTAGCAGTGTCTCCCTTTTTTGGAACCTTTTTTTATCAGTTTGCTTATGATTTTCCATAAAATCCTGCCTTTCTCTCCTGCGGTGCTTTCAGGATTTTCTAATCTTACCACCTTTCCTTAGCTAAATAAATTAATGTATCTTTCTCTCCTATCCATTAAGCTTATCTAGAATTTTCTCTAGAATATTTTTTATGAAGGAATTATCTAATATTGTCATGAAGGGATTATCCAATCACATTCCCCAATGAGGATTGTTTTGGCAGGAGTCTCATTTCTAGGTGTCTCATTCCCAAGCATATACATCTTCTTTAATTTATTTATTAGAGATTATTTAGTTACATAATTTCCATTCCATTTACGACCTTTCTTCCATTCTACTCATCTTAATCAAGAAAATATTCTAGTGCAGGAGGGTTATTACAATAGATAACTCAGGATGATTCAAATGCTTAGCTCCTATCCCATTTAATAGGCTTGATGGACTCTCTAGAAATCTTATTTTTTTATTTTCCATAAAAACAAAGGAAAATTCTATGGGTAGATCCGATGGGAAAATACCATGGTAAATACAATGGGTAGATTCTACCCATTTTCATGATATTAAGAAAAGTGAATATTACATGGGAACCTATCCTCCTCACACTACCAAAATTATTCAATGGCTTTAATTTAGGGAAGTAAGATCTAAGATGCCAATTGAAGGGGATTACCTAGTCCTTTTCTTAAATTGCATAGCTATTTATCCAAATATTCAAGGAAAATGTCTAGTCAAGCATACCACCAAAAATATTACTAGTGTTTGTTGAGTGAAGCTCTATTGTCAATTTGGATCAAGAAGGTATGGGCCCATTTTGTTGGTAATTTTTTGTTGCATGCCTCGATCCAGGTTTATAGAACCTTGGTAGATCTTAGATTGACATAGATCCATTAAGAAAAACCCCCTATCCTTATTGATTAAGGTTGCGTGAAGGATTGAAAGAGTTGGAATAGGGGGAGCACTTTCATATTTTGATCACGACCCTTAACTTAAATTCCTTTCTTTATTGGGTCTTAGATTTGGATGATGTAGTGAACATGAACAAGAAAATAGAGAATTGGTTGGGTTTTCTGATATATATACGTTATCTACTTCATGAAGAAAATTAGTTATGTGATCCATTTCAGCTACAATATTGAAAATTTTCAGGACATTACAACATTGTATTGAATTTAAGGTTATGAGGGGTTGCTTCAGGATCTAGGAATTTAGGAGGTTTATCCGCTTACAAGGATGGTGCTCATGGTAAGGTTTTTAATCCATTGGATCCACCACAATAAAATCCTAGACATTTCATTGTCAAACTATGACAAAAAGAACCCACTATGAAGGTACACCTAAAATAGGCAGATCAAATTTTTTATATTCCTCAATCCATGATAGTGATTTTCATGTTGCTTTTTTTTTGGCCCAAGTCTGATACTTTGTGTCAGTGTGTTTTTACAGCCTCAAGCCACAACTCTTACATATACATATGCTCAAAATGTTTTCTCATTTTTCATTTTGATGTTGAGAAAGACTTGTCAGAATATTAAAAGAAGGGCCCTAGTTTTGGGGCAATCCCTAACATTTCATAACCCCAAGATTTCCTCACTTTGATGCCACAATAATCATGGTCTCAACAACGCTTGTATAGGTGAAGCTACCAAATATTCCCCTTTTTTCCTAGTGTCACAAGGTTCTTGAGGATATTAGAAACACATTGGGGCCATTTAAAAGGACAAAATTCAAGAGAATGGTGAAAGGGTTATTTACCTTCACCAAAATCTATAGAAATAAACCTAAGAAAAGGTTTACTTGACCGCATTCTAGTGAACCCAACTTCTGCATTATGAAAATATGGAATTTAGGTGCCGCTCATGTTACCAAACAAAAAAGTTGCACAATATGTACCTCGAGAAAAAAAAACACTGAAAAATTAAAAAGGGACAACATCATAAAAAATAAGGATGATGGCCTTTCGAACCCTTCCTTACATGGGATGATGAAGGGAAAAGCACCAAGAATCAATCTCACCAAGAAAAGTGGATTACTCAAGTCCAAGTTGCAAATGTAAACCACACACAAAATGATACTAAACCAATAGAGATATATGAACTATAGTAACAAAACAATGGGGCACATAAAGAGGACATACCAGTGGGCACAAATGGAGTTCATGTCTTCGAATGCTTTAATTCAAACAAATAAGCCTCACCAGAGACATATTTGACTGATTTGTCAATGATCCCACTATAACCACTCATTAGGGATGGAAAAAGATATAAATAAATAAAAGAAAACAATAAAAACTAAGTGATTAATACAACACTTAAAATTCTATTATTTTTTCATTTTTTTCTTAATCACATAAGCTAAAAGTTTTCTCTTATCTCAAACAGTGTCTGGGAATGACTGATGGTAGCAATTGTGATTAAGGGGAGGTGTTGGAATTATTCCCAACCACCACCATGAATAAAGAGTGGCAACAACCACACTTCATCAATTTTTGTTGCAGGGAAGGACACATCCCAGTTTTCAAACCAAACGTGTTTCCACACAATTTCTGTAAATATCAGAGCATAGTATCCGTGGCCATTATCTACATTTATTTATTTAACCATTGCATTGACTTACCTTTTTACTAAAGTCATGGTCCAAAATATTCAAGTGTTACCTCTTAATCCCTTCGCCACAATGTTATTTCCCTGCCGATGCGATATTGGCGGGACCCACAAACCTACCTTAACGAATTTGCAAAACCCACCAAAAACCTTCGATTTCCATTATAACCTTACCTTCCACCTTACTGCACTTACCACACTTTAATTCCCATAGCCCACACTTCACATGTTTTAATCCTTAATGTTTTAGCCAACACCGAAACCATGTGATGTTGCTATGTGACATCATCATCGCACATCGCACAATTTAAATTTTAAGCCACCCGCACTTTGCACATTTTATGTTTTAACATTTTCCACTGCCCATAGTGTACACTTCTCAAATTTTATGACTTACCTTTTTTGACCACCCACAAGTTATGTTAATTGAGCTGCGATGCGATCGCAAGAGGGGCACGTGGGAAGCTCAGGAGGATAGTGTAGATCGCACGTCGCAAGGCTTAGGAGTTAACAGATAAGTGCCCGTCGGTTATTTGTTTGAGTTGTGATGTGATACCACCAATGCATATCATAGTCTCCGAAGTTTATTTTTTCCGTTAAAGAACCCACAACGTATTTCTTTTGATTTTCGATGTGATCGTGCTAGCACACATCACAATCGCAAGAGTCTATGTTTACCAGTTATTCTGTAGGAGTTATGTTTTGCACCAAGCAATGAGGACTTGGAAGAAATGTGGTTTCATTTTCGAAGTCCATAATATTTTAGGTCTGCCAATTTATTATGTTTTGTATGATGTTTCGTGTACAGAAAACAACATGGATCTGTGCGCCGTTAATGAAGAAATGTGCTTTGACAGAAAAGGAATGATTGGTCGTTACTCGTCCATCCAGCATTGAATCGCATTAAAGTTTCAGGCTTTGTCCAATCTTGTATAAAAACCTATGTAATTTCATATTGTTACTGTGAAGGAATGAAAAATTGAAATTCGTTCCTCTCCTGTTTTTACGTTGTCTGTCTATGTATGAATTTGATTTTATTTCCAAAGCAAATTGTACATTCTCTGTGTTATACGGGAACGCATCCCTCTTTTGTCTTATTCATAATTTCCAACATGGTATCAGAGCTATGTTTAGGCTCTCAGTGAAAGAAGAATTAGTTCGCTCTTTACTGAAGAAGATGTAAGATTGTTTGTAGAAGAAGAAGTCTCTAGTAGTGATTTTACAACAGTGAGAAAGTTTGTGTTTAGATAGTCAAGATGGTAGGAGTAGGCACAAGCATAAATAATCCCCAACTATGATAGTTCAATGGGAAGAATTATGACTATTGGGCCATTACAATGAAGGCCATGTTTGCTTCAAAAGATATTTTGGAGCTGGTGGACAATTGTTTCCAAGAACTAGTAGATGCAACAACACTTAATGCTTTGACACAAGCACAAAGAGATTTTTTGAGAGAAAATAGGAAGAAGGATTCCAAATCCCTCTTCTATACCTTTCAAGAAATACATGAGAGTATTTTCATAAGGATTGCAGCAGCAACACATTCTGAGGCATGGGATACCCTCCAGACAGCCTATCAAGGCATGGCAAAGGTGAAGACAACAAAACTCCAAATGCTGAGGAGAGATTTTGAAACTCTCAGTATGAAAGAGTCTGATAAGATAGACTCACTCTTCACACATGTGATTTTTTTGGTTACCCAAATCAAGTCTCATGGAGAGACACTTGAGGAAAGGAGAATAGTGGAGAAAGTGTTAAGAAGTCTACCATCAATATTTAATTCCATAGTAGTGGCCATAGAAGAGACAAAGGATCTCTCACAATTTTCATTGGATGAGCTTCATGCATCACTGATGTCTCATGAGCATAGACTGAACAGAGAAACGAACTCATCATTGGAGAATGCATTCAAGACATAAATTTCTTTTATTCAAGGTAGAGGTCGAGGAAGATCAAACTACCGAGGAAGAGGAAGAAGCCCACAGAAAGGTGGAAGAAGCAGCCCCGAAAGCACAAGTGGAAGGGGCAGTAACCAAAATCCAAGCGAAGGTTCAAGCCAAAATAAATCACAAGGAAATAGGTATAATAAATCTCAAGTCAAATTTCATTATTGCAAAACATGTGGACATTATGCCAATGAATGTAGAAAGAAGAAAAATGACACGGGTAATATACCTAGTGTAAATTTTACAAAAGAAAATCAGAACAATGGTAATGTGCTTCTAACTTGTAATGTAGCACAAGAAATACAAGAATATGTATGGTTCTTAGAATCAAGGTGTAGTAACCATATGACTGGAAATATACCAATTTTTTCCAATCTGGATGAGAGTGTAAAATCTGAAGTGACAAGAGTAAAAATATTGACAAGGAAGGGAGAGAAGAAGTTTGTTCCAGATGTAATGTTCTAAGCATTGGAAAACTCATGAATAAGGGCTACAATGTGTTTTTTAAGAATGATATGTGCACAATCATGGATATACCTCCAAGTAGACAAGTCATTGCAAAAGTTCATATGACAAGCAATAGGATGTTTCCTCTCAAGGTTAGAGCATACTTGAAGGAAGGAGGTGTTGTAGTAGCTATCACATAAGAAGTCTTTCAAGAAGAAGTGAAAGATGAGAACTGTTTATGGCATTTGATATTTGGACATCTCAATTTTGGAGGTTTGAATTTGCTGCGTAGAAAAGGAATGGTAAAGGGATTACCACTCATAGAGAAACCAAACATCCTATGTGAAGGTTTCATCTTGGGAAAACAACATAGAGAATCATCTCCACAAGGAAAGAGTATAAGGGCAAAGGCACCCTTAGGGATTGTCCACTCAGATTTGTGTGGACCAATGCAAATTCCATCATCAGATGGAAGTCATTATTTTTTGACATTTATAGATGATTACACAAGAAATACATGGGTCTATTTTCTAAAACAGAAAAGTGAAGTGTTTGAATAGTTTTACCACTTCAAATCTCTTGTTGAGAAGAAAAGTGGACACTACATAAAAGTGTTGAGAACTGACAGAGGTGGAGAATATATCTCCAAATACTGCCTACGTTTCTGCAAGGAGCATGGAATACACAAGTAGTTTACCATAAGGTATACACCTCAGGAAAATGGTGTAGAAGAAAGAAAGAATAGGACCATCATGGACATGGTAAGAAATATGTTGAAGGCAACGCATTTACCAAATGAGTATTGGGAAAAAAAAGTAAATTATGCAGCTTATATTTTAAATAGATGTCCAACCAAAGCTGTTATGAACAGAGTTCTAGAAGAAGCATGGAGTGCAAAAAATCAAGTTGTCACTCACATGAGAGTATTTGGATGTGTGGCATATGCACATGTCCTAGATCGGTTAAGGAATAAGTTGGATAGCAAGGGGGAGAAGTGTATATTTTTTGGATATAGTGATGAATCCAAGGCCTACAAGCTCCATAATCCATCAACCAATAATATAATAATCAACAGAGATGTTCAATTCATTGAAGAAGAAGATTTGGATGGAAGTTTATAGAAGACAGTGAATGTGAAGACATGTATTTCACATGAAGATAAAGAGGAAATGATTGCAGCAAATAATTCCTCAATGGTGGCTCCTCCTCCACCTTCACAAGCTCAGCAGAGCACGTCGCAAGCAAGAAATAGAACAACAATGCAAAACCAAGGAAGTGCTTCTCCAAGAACACCACATGGATCGGAAACTCCCTCAAGTTCAAGTGCAACTCCAAGCACATCTTCAGCAAATACAAGAAGACCAATGTTCATAAATTTAAGTGAAATTTATGAGCAAGAAGAAGTAAATAGTAATGCTGGTTTGAATTGTTTATTTGCGTTATTTTTTCATGTAGATGACCCAATCCATTTTGAAGATGCATTAAAAGAAGAAAAATGGATTGAAGCAATGAATGAAGAGATTGGAGCAATAGAAATAATGACACATGGGAGTTAGTGTACCTCCCACAAGGAAAATAAGTAATTGGAGTGAAATCGGTCTATAAGACCAAGAGAAACATTGGCGGCAAGATAGAAAGGAAAAAATCAAGGCTTGTTGTCAAAGGCTACAAGCAACAGGAAGGAAGAGACTATGAGGAAACCTTTTCACCAGTTGTAAGGATGGAGACAGTGAGGACAGTGTTGTCCATAGTAGCGCATCAAAAATGAAAATTTTATCAAATGGACGTGAAATCAACATTCTTGAATGGAGTGTTGAAATAGGAGGTGTATGTTGAAAAACCTCCTAGCTATGAGATAGAAGGCCAGGAACACAAAGTGTGTAAGTTGAAGAAAGCTCTTTATGGGATGAAGCAAGCACCATGGGCATGGTACAACAAGATTTATGCTTACCTAATAGACAATGGGTTTGACAAGTGTGATGGTGAACCCACACTCTACATCAAAGAAAATGATGGTAAAATTCTTATTTTTTTTTATATGTAGATGATTTTATTTTCACAAGAAATGATGTTTCTCTCATTGTTGATTTTAAAGTAGTAATGAAAGGTGAATTTGAAATGATTGACTTGGGTTTGTTGAGATATTTTTTGGGCATAGAAGTAAATCAAAATGAAAAGGGTATTTTTATTTCCCAAGAGAAATATGTTGAAGAAGTTTTAAAGATGTTCAATATGCAGAACAACAAAGCATCAACAATTCCAACTAACATGGGGTTAAAATTGAACAAGGAAAATTGTGCAAAGAATTTCAATCCAACATTGTACAAGAGCATAGTTGGCAGTCTAAAGTATCTGACTGCAACTAGGCCTGCTATTATGTATGCAGTGAGTTTAATATGCAGGTTCATGGAAACACCAAAGGAGACGCATTGGCAAACAACCAAGATAATTTTAAGGTATGTGAATGGAATGAAGGAGTATGGTGTTCTATACTCCTCAACTGATAATTTTAAGTTGATTGGTTACACTGATAGTGATTGGACTGGAAGTGTAGATGAAAAAAATAGCACATCTGGGTATGTTTTTCATTTGGGATCGAGAGCCATTTCATGGGCTTTCAAGAAGCAGCTAATAGTTTCATTATCAACAACAGAAGCTGAATATGTAGCACCAACATGCCAAACAATATGGATGACAAGGATGCTAAGAGATTTATGTCATGAGCAAGACAAAGGAACCACAATTTATTGTGATAATAGCTAAACAATTTCATTGTCAAAGAATTATGTTTTCCAGAATAAAACAAAGCATATTGATGTAAAGTACCATTTTATAGGAGACCTAGTTAACAAGTCGGAGGAACAATTTACTGATATCCTCACAAAGCCATTGAGACAGAAGAGTTTTGTTTACCTCAAACAGTGTCTAGGAATGACTGATGGTAGAATTTTTTATTAAGGGGGAGTGTTGGAATTACTCCCAACCACCACCATGAATAAAGAGTGGCAACAACCCACACTTCATCAATTTTTGTTGCAGGGAAGGACACACCCTAGTTTTCAAACCGGAGGCGTTTTCACACAATTTATGTAAGTATCATAATAGAGTACTTGCGACCATTCTATACATTTATTTCTTTAACCACAGCATTGACTTACCTTGTGCCCACTGTCGCAATCACAAGATTCAAGTGTTACCTCTTAAGCCCTTCACCACAATGTTATTTCCCTACCGATGCGATATTGACGTGACCAACAAACTTACCTTACCGTGTTTGCAAAACCTGCCAAATACCTTTGATTTCTGTTATAACCTTACCTTCCACCTTACCACATTTACTGCACTTTACTACCCGCAGCCCGCACTTTTCATGTTTTAAGTTTTAATGTTTGAGAAAAAAATGAAACCGTGCGATGTTTCATTGTGACATATTCATCGTACATCACACAATTTAACTTTTAATCCGCCCACACTTCACACATTTTATGTTTTAGCCTTTTCCATTGCCCATAGTGCGCACTTCGCAAATTTTATGACTTAGCTTTTTTGACCGCCCGCAAGTTATGTTATTTGAGCCACGGTGCGATTGTAAGAGGGGCATGTGGCAAGATCAGGAGGATAGCGAATATCACATTCACAAAGCTCAGAAGTTAATAGATAGGCACCTGTAGATTAATTGTTTGACTTGTGATGCAATATCGCCACCACATATCACAATCGCTAAAGTTTATGTTTTTCATTGAAGCACCTGCAACGTATTTTTTTTAAGTTGTGATGTGATCGTGCTAGCACACATCGCAATCACAAGGGATTTTGTTTACGAGTTATTCCACAGGAGTTAAGCTTTGTGCAAAGTGATGAGGACTCGAACACGATGGGGTTTTGCGGCCGAAGTCCATAATATTTTAGGTCTGCCAGTTTATTATGTTTTGTACATTATTTCGTGTATAAACATCAACATGGCTCTATGCATTGTTAATGAAGAAATGGGCTTTGAAAACAATGGGAAGATTGGTTTTTAATTGTCTATCCATCATTGAATCACATTAAAGTTTCAGGCTCCAGCCAATTTTGTATAAAAACCTATGTAATTTCATATTGTTATTGTGAAGGAATGAAAAATTGAAATTGGTTCCTCTCCTGTTTTTACATTTTCTATCTGTGTATGAATTTGATTTTATTTCTGTAACAAATAATGCATTCTCTATGTTATGGGGGAACGCATCCCTCTGTTGTCTTATTCATAATTTCCAACAATATCCAATAGAGTTATAGCCAAACATTAAGAAAATAAAGAACACACATGTTTAAGTCATTCACCCACATTATCTAGACTCTACATTTGGTTTTTTCAATGGAACCATGTGCCAAGGATTGAGACTATGTGTCGACATGATGTGATATATGTGATCTGGAGCCACGACAAGCTACTTGTTGCTCGGCCATTTAAGGAAAAATGCAATGAACAATGTTTGAGCTTTGGATATTCTCGAGCCTTTGCAGTCTTATATCTATATGTAGACAAAATTTTGAACATTGACATCATGTAACTCAAAATATTATGATATCCCACTGGCGTGAGCTCTATCACAAGTACATTTTAAAGTATTTGATGATGCTAAAAAATCAATTATTTATTTCTTTTGGAGTTGCAATTAGGTTATGGAGTCGAGGCAAGGGAGGGACCCTTGACCAGGTAGGTTTCGTAGGAAGTAGAGGGTTTCTTAGAGAAGTAGGAAGAAACATTGAAATTATGTATCTAAATTATTATAAAATTAAAAGCCAATTATTATGGTTCGATGCAATAAGTTGCAAGGACTAATAAAAATACTTTTTATTATTATTAACACAAATACATTATATTGTAATATCTTTGTTATATATTAAATGATTTTTTTATTAAAATAAAATTATTATTATTATTAAAATTATTATTATGTTGGTTGTGGGGTGATGTTGAGTGATAATGTAATATATTTTTTATTTGAAATGAGTACTATATAATCTGAAATTCCCCTACTCTTTAAGCCAACTTAATCAAGATTAATATGACATATAAAAACAATGAAAGAAAATAAAGAAAATATTATTGAGCTCAACCTGTAAATATCATATTGAATCAAGTATGTAAATACATTGCTATATAATAAACCTATTACTAATATTATTATCTATCAACTACTAATTATCTACTGACGCTATCAATAATACTAACACTACCAATAATTTTGACCACTGTCCATCCTAATAATTTGTTGAACTAATTTTTAATAACATAACCAGAGAATCACAAAATCTACTGACTAATGTCAGTAATTACATGGTGGGATTTAAGCGTTATTCTCAACACTCCACCTTAATGCTTAATGAGGGATTACTAATTTATCTCTTAGTGCCGAAAACTGATATTTTGCAACTACTTTGGTGAAGATATCTTCTAGCTGATCCTGGGTATTTGTGTGCATCAATTCAACATCATTACTATGATCCTGGGTATTTAATATAAATTTCTTTGTCCTGCTGTGATAAGCAGGATTCTTTTCTAAATTGGTTGAACTTATATTATCACAATAAGTCACTGTAGGTTGAATTTTTTTCTCTGAAATTTCTTCCAAAAAATTTCTGAGTCAAAGAGCTTGTGTACCCTGTTGAGTTAATTGCAGCATACTTCGCTTCCGTGGATGAGAGGGAAACAATGCTTTTTTTTCTTGAACTCTAGGTAATCAAGCCAGAACAAAAAGAGAAAAAAATCTAGATGTGGACTTATGGTCATTCATACTACCTCCTGAACCTAAATCAATAAATCCAACAAGATTGAACTTTTCAGAAGAGTAGTAATGAATACGAAAATTTAGAGTGCCTTTCACATACCTTAAAATTCTCTTGGCTGCCTTCATATCTATTTCAGATGTATTTTTCATCTACCTTAAAACAATTGAAAATGAAAATGTAATATCAGGTCTTGTGTGGGTTAGAAACATCAAGCTCCCCATAATTATTCTATAAATCATCTCATCAACTAAATCAACATCATCATCTCTACATAATACAACTCCATGAGCACTTGGTGTAGGAATTTACAGGGTAAGTTACTTAGATCAAAAACCAAATGTCACTGCTCACAAATAGATCACAAAGAAGTACACCAGTATATCACGTGGTTAAAACCCTCGAAGAGGGAAACAGTCCACGGCCTGAGCCAACGTGACCACTTCAAGCAATTTATTAATGTAAAAAATAAAGTTTACATACGTTTCTCTCATAAACGATTACCGAACAAATGACCTTCCATGCTCTCTAAATAGTGATCATGGAACAATCAGGTGTTAAGCCATGGATCAATTGTTGTTAATAACGAGGAGAGAGTAAACCTTCAGATCACTACAAATCGTGACCGTCTGATTATAAGTTACAAATGTACATAGTAAAGAAACACACTTTACCTAACTGTACACTAGACCAATTTATACTTAACTATTTCCTATGTGTCGGAATATCCTAACATCCCCCCATAAGAACAACTTGGGATAGGATTGAAGGATTTACAAAGGTGGCACAAAAGCAGCCTATTTCCTATCTATCGAAATATCCTAACATCCCCCCTTAAGAACAACTTGGGATAGGATTGAAGGATTTACAAAGGTGACACAAAAGGAGAAGGAAGGAGGCATTAGAGCCTTGGTATCAGAGAATGACTCTGTTGTGTCCAAAGCATATGTTACAGTGAGGAACCCCTTTCATTTCATGTGAAAAGGTTTCCGGCTACCCAAGTTATGTCATTTTAGATCTGGAGGTATAAAGTTTTTTTTTGTAGTTATATTTATTAATCATTTTATTTATTTTAGTTCCCTCTGTTTATTTTGGTTTAATTTGTTTTTTATTGCTAGATCTATACCCTCTTCTCTGTGTATTCTCTTTGCTCTACATTATGTGCAATATTGGAAAATCAGAATCAGGAAGACATGGTTTTTTTTGCTACGCATGCTCTTTCCCCAAGTCTTTGTGTGATCTCGGGAAATAGCAAAAAGGGATAGTTGTTGGTAAGGCTAACCGAAAATCTAACGTTTGCCGTAAGGGTTGTATTTCATTTTTTTTGTGCTGAGATTTTGTGTTTTTTTTCATGAAAAATAAATCACGCTGAAGAGTAAAAAAAAATAAAAATTATAGAAAAAAAAATAAAAAAAATAAAACCCTTCCGCCTTTCAAACAATTACTGAATCCTTTTACTAGCTCACTTCGTGTAAAATTAGTTTATGAGAATAGAGGTCTTGGGTTCAAGTCTCTTTCTCAAGCTTCTTTTTCTAAAAATGTTTTTGTTAAAGGGGTGGATTTGTTATTTTTTTAAGTAGAACTTCATCATCAAATTTCAACCGTTCCCGTAACTATTCGGCATCTACAACTTAGTTTTTTCAAAAAAGAAAAACTTCTTCTTTCAGAAGCCATTTTTCAAGTCGGTTTTTTGAACCAGCCTAAATTTTCGAGATCTTTCCATTGGAGTAGTTAGTTTCAGCCCTTTTCAGCTTCATTAAAAAACAAAAAAAAATGGAAAGTGCTTGCCCGGTTATTCTTAACAACACCAATTATTTCCAATGGATACCTCACATGGTAGATTTTCTTAGAAGTAAAGTGATTTATAGAATAGCCACAGGACAAGAAACTAAACCTATCGATGGAGATAAAGCCGCTAAATGGTAAACTATACAAGATCAAGCACGAGGGAAAATTTTTCTTGTGGTTGTCAAGCATTTGGTTATGCATTAAATGTATCTTCTTCTTCTCATTCTCATGAGTGGCTCATTGATTCTGGAGCTTCTTACCACATGACCAAAAATAAAGCTATGTTTTCTTCTTTAAATGATTATAACACCAAACATATTAATCTTGGTGATGATAGATCTCTTAGTGTTGTAGGATCTAGAACCATTCATCTAGATATTGGTCAGTTTAATGATGTACTATGTGTTCCTACCTTGTCATGCAACCTTTTATCTGTTTATCAAATAACTCATTCAGGTGAAGGGAAAATAGTGGAATTGTCACCTCCTGATGTTGTAATCAAGGACCTCAAAGATCCTAGACATATTTTAGCTACTGGCATTGTTGATGATTCCACAGGGTTGTATAATTTTGACAACTTTGGGTCATCATGTCTTCCCTTTGTTTTTTTTTCTCATAATCATGAAGTGAGAAAACTTTGGCATGAGAGATTTGATCACTTAAACTATCTCTCTCTTCAAAATATATGTAAATAAAATATGGTGACAGGTCTTCCTATGATATCTTGCTGAGATGGTATTTTCTCTAGATGTGTACTCCGAAAACATCAACGGGATAGTTTTGACAAACATGCCTCTTGGCACGCTTCAGCCCCATTGTAGCTTGTGCACATCGATTTATGTGGTCCACTTCCTATTGTTTCTTTCTGTAGTTTCAAGTACTTCTTAACTTCCATTAATGATTTTTCTAGATGGACTTGCGTATACTTCTTAAAACTCAAGAGTGAAGTTTTTAACATGTTCTTGGCCTTTAAGGCCTTTTTTGAGAAACAACCTCGACATAAAATTCTCAAGTTAAGATCAGACAATGGATGAGAATATGTTAACAAAAAATTTATCAAATTTTGCACTCAACATGGCATTCGATTGCAACATACTATTCCATATAATCCACAACAAAATGGTGTAGTTGAAAGGAAGAATCGCACCTTAAAAGAAATGGCTAATTGTATGCTTCAATCTAAAGGACTTAGTCTCAATTTTTGGGTAGAAGAAATTAACTGTGCAAATTACATAGTAAATCGCAATCCTACTAAGGTTTTAAGGAATGTAACTCCAGAAGAAGCCTGGAGCTCAATCAAACCAGATGTAAGTGATGCTTGGGCCCATATTCTAGATGCAAAACATAAAGCCTTAGAATCTAAGAGTGAAAAATGATTTTTTTTTGGATATTCTGAAGATGTCAAAGGATATAGAATTCTTCAACCAAAATCCAAAAATATAATCATTAGAAGAGATGTAAAATTTGATAAAAATATGTCAGCCTGTGAACCTAGTTTGGCGGGTGTGCCACCTTTGGCCTGTGAGCCTGATTTGGCATATGTGCCACCTCTCTCTATCTCTTCTATTTTTTATAGCATTCCTTCTAGTTGAAATGATGACAGTGAGGATGAAAATCCTCCACTGCCTCTTGAAGATATTCCTTCCACTCCATAGCTTCCAAGATGGGTCTACTCTACTCGGGATGTAGCAGGTTCTCTTGCATGTGACCCTGCAGATCGACGATGTACACATTCTCAGTTCGAAATAGTTTCTTCCTTATTGGCCCAAGTTCTAGAAAATCCTGATCCAGACACCTTTGAAGAAGCCTTCGGTCATCCATATTGGGATGAAGCTATGAATGGAGAATATCGTTCCATAGTGGAAAATGATACTTGGGATCTTGTTTCTCTTCCAAAAGGAAGAAAACTTGTCAGATGCAGTTGAGTTTACCAAAAAAAGTTTGGACCAGATGGAAAAGTGGATAGACATAAAGCTCGTCTTGTTGCTAAAGTCTTTTCACAAGTTGAAGGCATTGACTATACTGAAACCTTCTCCCCTGTTGCCAAAATGAATTCTACCTACCTCGTTCTTTCCTTACTGCCTCCTTTAAATGGGAAGTCTATTAGATGGATGCTAAATTTGCCTTCTTACATGGAGATTTGCACAAAGAAATCTACATGGAACAACCCCCTATATTTATCCAAAATTACTCTAGCCTTGTTTGTCGCCTTAGGAAGTCTCTTTATGGTATCAAAGAAGCTCCTCGAGCTTGGTATGCCAAAATGGATATATTTCTATTATATAATGGCTTTTCTAGGTGTCATTCTAACAACACTCTCTACACCAAGAAAGTGGGTAAGTACTTCACCATTCTTGTTCTGTATGTTGATGATATTATCCTTACAGGTAGTGATCCCAACCATATAAACCATGTGAAGTCTATCCTCTAAAATAAGTTTGAAATGACAGACTTAGGACACTTTCAATATTTCCTTGGTCTTAAAGTCTTGCAATCAAAAGAAGGTATTACCCTCCCTCATTCCAAGTATGCATGTGATATTCTACGCCTCTTTCACATGGAAGACTAGAAGCCATCATCTTCTCCCTTTAAGTCTGGATTCAAGCTTTCAGTCACTTGTACTACCCCTAAAGTTGATGCTACCTTATATTGTCAGCTTGTTGGTAAACTTCTATATCTAACCCATACTCGTCCATGCACCAACCTCATGAAAGTCACTAGAAAGTAGCTAAAATAATACTTCGATATATTCGAGGTACAGTTCAGTTCGGGATTCATGACAGTGCAGGACAATCTCCATTATTGATTGGTTTCACTGATTCTAATTGGGATAGTGACCTTGATGAGCGAAATTTTATTGTAGGATATGTATTCACTCTTGGTTTAGGGCCTATTACTTGGTCCTGTAAGAAAAAAATTACCATCTATTTTTCTTTGGCAGAAGCAGACTATCGTGGTGCCATTGAATCCAGCAAGGAAGCCATGTGGCTTCGTTAGATCCTATCTGAATTTGGTCTTCATCATCAGCATCCAACTACACTTTGGTGTGATAATCAGAGTGTCATTTAGCTATGCGAATATCTAGTTCAACATTAGTGTATGAAACACTTTGAGCTTCATATACACTTCATCAGAAAGCTCATTCATGATTGGTTTTAGTACAGTATTATTCAACCAATGATCAATTTGTTGATATCTTTACAAAGGCTCTCATAGAAGTGAATTTTACCAAACTTCGCTCCATGCTTGGAGTTTAGGAAATTTATCATTAAGGGGGGATAGGCTCTAATGCCTCCTTCCTTCTCCTATTGTGTCACCTCTGTAAATCCTTTAATCCTATCCCAATTTGTTCTTATGCGGGGATGTTAGGATATTTCAACACATAGGAAATAGGCTCCTTTTGTGTCACCTTTGTAAATCCTTCTATCCTATCCCAATTTGTTCTTAAGGGGGGATGTTAGGATATTCTGACACATAGGAAATAGTTATGTATAACTTGGTCTAGTGTAGAGTTAGGTAAAGTGTGTTTCCTTACTATGTACATTTGTAGCTTATAATCCAACAGTCACAATTTGTAGTGATCTAACTTTTCACTCTCTCCTCGGTATTAATGACACTTGATCTATGGCTTAAAACCCGATTGGTCCATGATCCCTATTTAAAGATCAGCATGGAGGGTCATGTGTCCGATAACAGTTTATGAGATAAACATATGTAAGATTTCTTTTTATATTAATAAATTGCCTGAAGTGGCCACATTAGTTTAGGCTATGGATTGTTTCCCTCTTCGGGGGTTTTAACCACGTGATATATTGGTGAACCAATTTTTGATTTGTTTTTGAGTAGTGACCTTTGGTTTTTTATCCAAAGAACTTACCCTATAAATTATTACACTTGGAGTAGGGGATGGATTACAATAAAGCATTTGAAATTTCTTCAGCATATCATGTGCATACTTTGTATGGAAAACGTAAATCTAATCATTACTTTGATAAATTTCCATTGCTAGAAAATATTTCATGAGATCTAGATATTTCATCTCAAATTCATTCATCATAGTAACTTTGAACTCACCATTCATTTTAGAACTGCTAACCATATAAAATAGACTGAAGATAAAACTATGATTAGAATATCAATACCTTAGCTGTTTGTGTAAAGGGTAGGATCACTCTTACTTTCTCCGGAAGCCATTTTCTCCTAAAAGTATTGGTTAATCCTATCATACCTCTGCTCCTTGGTACTGCTTATAATCACGGCTTTCTGACTAGGGGATACATGGTTATCTTTCTCTCATCTTTCAAACCTGTGGCTTTCCACATATACTTCCTCTTCTGGCAATTCTCAATCTAAGAAGGAACTTTTCAGCGTCCATGTGATGTGGTGTCTGTCTCTTTTCAGATGGCCTTAGCCTCATACCGCAACTCTTCTTCATAATCATCCATACTTCTATGTGAATCCCTTCAACTAATATTGCCTGGGGTCTTTCAACAACCCATCGACCGTTAAATTACCTGAGGACCCATTTGGTGCCAATATTTTTTCTGTCATGTGGAAGCTCACACCTCAACCTATCTCCTATGAATGGAATTCATCTTCATGTGACAGAATCACCCAAACCTCATGAGTACATGCATCTTCAAAAGATGATGGGTCTGTGTTCCAGCCTGTGTTAAGTATAAATAAAAATCACTATCTCACCTATTGGGCTTTCTTTTCTATGTGTCAGAGTTGCATCTCTGATATATATCACTAAATATCCTTAGCTTCCTTTGCACTTGGAGAAGAAGTTGGACTTGAACTCATACCAGAAATTGGATGAAGGGCCGCTAGTGGTTGAAGCCACCAGATACAAAAGCATTAGTTGGCCGCTCAAGGTCAACAATTATAGTCATCATTCAAAACAGATTTTTTTTTTTCAATACAGCCTTTTTTTGGCAATCATAAATCCTTACCTCAGTGAAAAAAATTCATATCCTTTGAGACAATAAGCTTATTAAGAGATTATACAACTTATGAGCTCAGTTTTATTCCACTGTGCCCAATGAAAATACATAACTCACTCTTTTCATCTAACTTTTCATTTTGATCGTGTAAATGCACATAAGCCAAACAACCAAAAATTAAAATGATTGTTACTAAGAATTTTTCCATACCTGTCATACAGACATCTTCTTTTCGAACAGTGGTAGCCAGTATTTTAAGAAATAAGATATAACAATTGCATCTCCCCAATAAGAATTTCTTTAATCCCTTAGTTTGTAACATGTCTTCATAGCCTTCAAATAGTATGATTCTTCCTTTAAAATACACCATTTTGCTAAGCACTTCAAGGTTGTAGTATGCCTTTAATTCTATCTATAACACAATAACCTTGGAAATTCTCCTACACGTCACTCCGCAAACATTTGATGAATTTTCTCATTTTCTACAAGTTACAACTTCTTGAATGTATCCATGGCTTCAATTTTGACCTTCAAAAAATATACCAACACCTTCGTGAGTAATCATCAATATGCTATTAGAAATATGATGACTACCATAACTATTAGTCTACATAGGACCACATATGCGTCCTAATGAACAAGTTGAAGTGGTGATATGAATGTTTACTTCTTGTAAGACCTTTTCTCTTTGTATGCTATCATTTATCACATCCTTCATAAACCTCCTTATGTCTTCACTGGGAAAATCAAGAATTAATCATTTGAGGTTAGAAACTTCAAACTCGTGAAAACAATGCCTATACCGAGATGCTATAGCCAAATTGAATCCTCATAAAGCTACATTATAAGGCTATTGTTATGTCTGATTAAACTCAAGGGAAACATCCTGAGTTTCTGTCATAGGAAACAATAGTGGACTTACCCTATTTCCTTAGCCTAACAAAGAGAGAGCATACTATTTTCAAAGAATACTTAGTAGTTTTTCTCACATACACCAACATTTCAAAAAATTGTGCTTCAATTGTGGAGTATAATAAATATCATGAATACTATTTATTCGCTCTTTTGTCAACTTCATAACTCTTCAAAGAATCAATGGTTTACCATCACCAAGCTTGAACTTAGATTTAAAACTTCCATCCTTGGCTGAAATCAATTTCTCATTCCCGTCATGTTGTTTAGAACATCTGTGATCATAAAAATTAAAACATTCTTAGTCAGTATTTTCACTTTGACATAAGATAAAGAAGTGATCTGAGGACACTTACTACTTTCTTGAAATAGTTAGTGATGTTCTTTCAATGTATCTTTTTCATGGCTATACCGTTATAATAGCATTGTTACTTTCTTATCAAATATACTTCTACCCTTCCTCTGAATCACCCTTGCCTATAACTCTAGAATTTTTTATTTCTGTTGACACTGACCTAGGATTAATATATTTTGGCATCACACGTTTGTCTCTTCATTCGGTGTAATTAATTAGAGAAAAATATTTTCTCAATAAACTTCAAAAAGTGTCTTTCAATCTTTCTTCATGAGACATGAGAGATCCAACCAATTGATTTCAAACTTTAATTGTGTCAAACTCTGCTTTATTCTATTATTATAGCAAATACATCTTCATCTCCATGCTAAACATCACAATACATTTTTTATTAAACTCTAATGCTTTCATCAAGCTCTCAAGTGTAGCCATTTTATTGACCACATCTTTGACTCTCACACAATAGTCAGCTACACTTCAAACTTCTTTCACATTCAATTCTCTAAAAACCCTACTTCATGTCTCATCTTGACCAGTCTTTGAATTGATTGGCCACCGGTAGCCCTTGTAGACCTCTCAAATTATCTGTTGCTTGTTGCTTTGATATTCTAAACAAGCTCTTCTCAAGAGTTATCTAAATGTGAAACAAAGCTTGAGAAATTCTTAATTCCTTCCTTCATTTTTTTTTTTTTTCTACTGCTTGTAAGGGCATTCCAATAATTTCGATCATCATAATCTCACTCAACAATCTCCCACAAATATTTTCTAATAAAAAAGGTCAGCGTATATTAGCATACCTAATCGTAATTATTCATCACCTTCGAAATATTCACATTAGAATTACCATGTTTTTAACTTTGGCTAAATTCCAACAATAAAAAATTAACCCAAAACAATTTTACCTTCTTGATACCAAAATGTAGAATCTGGAAATGCCCCTACTTTTTGAAGTTACAGCTCAACTAAGAGCAACATGAAATATAAAAAATGAAAGAAAATAAAACCAAGATCAATGAGCTCAACCCCAAATTTCATAGTTAGTCAAGTATAACACATTGCTATATAATAAAAATTATTACTAATATTATTATCTATCAACTACTAATTATCTATTGACACTACTAATCATTCTGATCAATTGCCATCCTAATAATTTGTTGCACTAATTTTCAATAATATAAACTTAAAATTCATAAATCATGACTAATGTTGGCAATTACATGTGGCTAGATTTATTATTATTTTTCTCACAAGTACTTTTATCGTTGATATGCTTTTATGATCGCTTTGATTCTTCTTGTTATTATAATTTAACTAATGGTTATACTGATTTTCTTCATTTATTTTATTATTATTAATAATATTTATTTTTCTTATTTATCATAACTATAAAGGTAGAAATATTAAATTTAATATTTGGTGAAATATTTTAAGATATTATAGTGAAGCATGTGGTAAAGTTTAAAAAAAAAAACATCTCGTTACCAACTACTTTGAGATACATTAAAACAAAAAACCCTAATTTTTAACTTTAATATGTTGAGTGAGATTTATTAGTGTTGCTAAGTAGAGTATGTATGTTGAGAGCATAATATATAGATATAACTTCATTTCCAAAAAATTATATGGAAAATTTATCATCATTAAAAAAGATTTATTTAGACATAATCATTACAATGATAATGTTAGTGTGATATTTTTCAAATCCGTTTCCAATACATTAATACATTTTGTAGATTTGTTACAGTAATAAGAATTTAGAAATAAACTATATTGTATGTATACAAAATAAAGTGAAACAAATTGTAAAGAAACATGAATATAATGAATTAATCCAATAAGTTTCTCATCAAGGTGGAGAAACATCCCTTAATTCAATCAAGTCAAATAAATGGAATCAAACCACAAAGCGATTCATAAGTAATGTTGCTTATAAACAAGAAATACATAAAACACATTCATGAGGGTTAGTGACAAGCATATAAATGATAAATATGAAATAGATAATAGCTATGAGGGTTAGTGATGCAAGATATAAAAACATGTCGATGGAAATTGTAGGTTGTGTGCACACTACAGGATGCAAAAAGGAAACTCCTAATTGCATTGCAAAAATACAATTTTTCCATTCCCATGTCGAATAAGATAAGCTGGTGATATTAACCGAAATTGAACCATCACTAATTAATTATTCCATGTGATATGACGTTGTTGTTTTTCCATACATATTTAACGTACACCGACATCCACAGAAGGTATTTTTTAGGTGTTATAATCTAGGCACAATCAGACTTTTTCATACAAGATAAATCAGTTATGTAGGTTATATTAAATAAATTAAAGCATGCGATTTCTTTTAGTAATGTTGGTTTTTCATGTATATTTTAATTATTAATATGCATATTATATAAATAAATATGTTAGGGTTGAGGTACATTACAACATATTATATAATTAAATAATAAAAGTTAATTAGAAGAAGAAAATTAGTGTAGTAGGAAAATGAAAATATGTATCCATCCATGATAAGTATTACTTATTTCAAAATAGATTTCAATTTATTGTATAATAAAATCCATAAATCTAATTAAATTAAAACTTTTTATTATTAATTATAAAATTAGGTGATCAAATTATCACTCAAAAAAGAAAGTGCCAAAAATTTGTATTAATAATTATGCTAAGAGGCTGCATATCTCATGAGTGAAATCAGACTCATCTAAAAATAGCCAACTTACCATTAGACAAAGTTGCTACATCCTTGTTAACTATTGTTACAAATTTCTATTTAACGTTGTATTTCAGCGCTAGTTGGGAGGAGGGGTCGAGTTTCTAGCTCGGACCTCGGTCACATCTTGTTATATATAACCTGCACACCATGCTTTTCGGTTTCAAAGTTTTAGTGAAAAATTAACTACATCCGTATAAAATGCACTGTTTTTTGGATAAATTTTCGCTCCGTTAATGATTTTTGGATTTGTAGGACAATTAGGCGTAAGGTAAATTTGTATTAAATTAACTATAAAATTCTCATGAGCTTGTCGAATTACAAATTTTTGAGTTTTTGAAAAATTGAGCTAAAAAATAGGCCTCCAGAAATAGAGAGGTGTATAAGAGAATCCAATGTGATCCATGTTTTCAATTGAGGACATCTACAAGATTCTTTTTATGGTGTTGATGGCCAAGGGTTTATGGATGAGTGAGGTTTTTCAACATAATGTTTTGAGCTTAAATGAAAATTGATCCCAAAAAGAGGTCGCCTAGGTTTTTGGATGTTACGACTCCAATGATGATCATTTTCTATTTTGAGAACATCTAGATGACATTTTGATAGTTTTGAGGCTAAGGGGTGTATGGATCAAGTGTTTTGGTAGAAATTCCTAAGGGTGTCGAGTATGAAGAAGACCCTTGTAGAGGTTTTCCTCACCTTCTAGAATCATTTGTAGTAAGCTATAACCAACCCAATTCGTGCCAGGTTTAACTTATTTCATCATAAAATTTTCATTATGTGCTTCAATGTGGAATTGAAGGATGCACATGATGCTTTTAACTCATCGATGAATTATGTAGTATTTGTAGAGATACTTTGCTTGTTGTTATTGTGAGAGTTCTTTCATAATAGGAAAATCACCATGTAGGTAATTACCCATATGTTTATTTCCATCAAAATTTTATGTACTTCATTGATACTAAATATATTTGAGTGGTATATTCATATTGATGTGCCCAGAGATGTAGTTGAGGAGGGTGAAATCCATCAAAAACATTTTAATGCTATTATTTATGCCTACATGGATTATATGTGTTATGCTTATTAGTGTTTAGCTGCATACAGAAGACTAATTTCATGCGAATAGAAATCAAAAATGAAGTGCTTTTGAAGACCCATTTTCATGCTTGCAAAGCGTCAATACAAACAATAGAAACTCCAAGATGAAGTTGTGTGGCCTGCAAAATAGTGGATTTAGACTCATATGTATAAGATGTTATGAACCCCAGAAAACATCTTCAAGAAGCACACCATATGACAATGGATACAAGATGGCTATAGTCATCTTATGTTGCACATCATCATCAATTAGCTAGAGGCCGAGAAGATGAATGGAAAACTAAGGTGGTAATTCGCATTTCCGTACTCACTTTCTTCTATAATATGTGAATAATAACACATTTCCAGATTCAAGCAAAGACAGCAAAGGTATGTACATGAATTTTCTCTTCAATATGGGCTATGAAGGTGGAGTGCCTTCACATAATGCTAAGGTATACTAATCTCCATCTTTTATGGAGGAAAGACCAATATATAGATTTGGATATGGGTCATAAAGAGTATGGAGAGTGATATAAATTAATGTCACATCAAAAATGAGAAAGAGATCTCACTGCACTTGTGACAATGGTTGTAGTTGCAAACTTAGAAGATATGAAAATCACAAGAATGTTTTTCAAGGTATGGTGATTTTGAATAAGGGAAGTAGTAATTTTCAGAACATTTTTGTGATTCTTTGACTTATCAGGGTGGTTGTATTATAAATGTATATATCGTTAAACGTAATTGAACCAAATTTTTGAACAAGGCACACTGAATTTCTTTTCATGGAGAGAACTTCTATGTCCGCAAACTAGAAGAAGTATTTATGTTCTCATTGCAAAGTGCATGGACATGAAACTAACGATTTTAAAAGGTGCATCCAAAGCTTATGAAAATAAAGGTAAGGAGATTATGTAATGTGAGGCAAGGAAAGAAAATGTGGCCAAGAGGACTCACAAAATAATCCCCAGTCTTCAAGAAGATGGTGTAAGAAGAGAACCCATAAGTCTAGAGAGGTATGATTGAGTAGACTTATTATGAAGTTGTTTTAAATTATGTAAATACTTGGTGTCATTACCTATTTAGGTACTGTAAAAATGAAAATTTATTGTCACTATGTTAAAAAAATTACGTTTTCATGATGCGCGTATGGTTGTTATACGTCCCAAGATGTTCTATAGAATTTTGTAAATTTATAGGATTGTCGCTCAATTTGTCTACAAGTTGTCATATGTTCACCTATACAATTATTTGATTTGAAACTTGTTTCAATAGAGTCTTGTTTAGTATGACTATATTTTCAATAAAATAAGAATATCATGAAACATTTTATGACAAAGGTATTACCACATGTAAAAATTTAGCTTGAAGATGTTAAAACAAGTTTTTATGTTGTTTATGATTTCAAAAGAGTGATCTTGTTTTTCTTCATCAATTTATGAAGGAAGTTTTTTAGAGCTACGAATATGTGTTGGCACATATGCAAGAGTAAGGTCTTATGGCAACTTACTTGAGGTGTTGATGTTAACCTACTTGATGAAGTTTCATGGAAATTGACTTGTCCTATTTTTTAATGATGTAATCACAATTACGTGAGAAGGTGCATGTAATGGTGCGAATTCGTGGCGCTGTATACGATTAAAATGGTGGTACAAGTAAAGCATACGAAAGCTGTAAAGGCAAAGAAGCTGCAGTATGTAGCAAAGCACGTACAAGTAGCGATGCCTATTTGGCGCTTCAACTACAAACCAAGGAAGTTTATCATGTATTGGCTCATTTTATTGAGCTTGAACATTTTATTTGATCCTCGTCCAGGAATACCATTAGTAGTTGAGTGGTTTTGACTCATGGTATTGACAAAGGCTAAACCTATATAAGGAGCACAGAATATATGTTATGTGCATAAGTCCGGTTTTAATGAATACTTCAATTTCAAAGTATATTCAGTGAAAATGGGCAATATTTCACGATTGATCCGACTAATAATGCACTTAAGAAGAAAATGGACAAGAGGGATCTTCAGATCCGAAATGTATATATTTTCTAGATCATTTATGGAATGTTTAGATCCGACAGAGGCGAATATTTTATGAAGTGAAGGGTAAGATCTCGAGCTATATATACATATACATGTTCTGGAAGAATTGTGCGTGTCTTTTAAGAATGTTTGGAAGATCTATACGCAGTGTTCGTGGTAAGAGAAAAGCATATACGTCAAGGAAGCTCTACAAAAGTATGGTATGAAACGTGTACCGAAATATGTATATGTATACAGGTTTGTTTCTCAAGTAAAAGCACGGCATACGAAAGTTCGCAAAGTAAAAGCGCGTATGGAACTAGGTTTTGTTGAAGTATGTGGAATGAAATGTCCGATCTCACTGACAGCCACTACCATTCGTCAATGATGTATTCATACGTATCCGGGTTGTTTGAATGTTATTTGCCATCGATTATGTAACATTAAAGATCAAGTTGTTGTTGATTAAGTCGATGGTACAATGAATGAATTGATGAGTTGTGTATAGAGTTTTCAGCTTTTGATGTATGATGAGCGAAATGTGAGTGGTCCAAATTAAAAAATATGATGAAAAAGTGGCCTACAAGATTTGTTGTGTGGACCCATGGATCCAAGATGAAAATTGATGAAACGTGGTCCGCAATGAAAGCCGAGGGTCAAGCCTGCTGAGGGGGTTGTAGCTCCTTCGTGGTAGCTGGTAAATGAGACAGGTGGGGGTAGTAGCTCTCTTCCAGGAGAGGTCGGTAAATGAGTGGATCTCGAAATGGAATGTACTTGTTTAATGGTGCAAGGTATCCATTTTCATTTAAAATATGCAACACTATACTGCTAAATTGGAGTTTTCAACTTCCATGACCTCGATAATGAGAATAAACTATTCTCACAAGGATGGACGAGAAATTAACGATATGTCACCTCTAAAGAGAGGATGAGTTCCGCAGGCTACTCCGGCTCCCTCTACGTACCGTCTAAGGAAATAATATATAAGTTAATAAAATAACAAGAACAATTAAGTCTTTGTTTTTGAATTAAAGTGTCATCAGATTCTGTTTAAATGTAACAAGAAGAGCATATGTTCTCGTAAATTGGTGTAGAGGTTTTGAAGTTAAAACAACAAGTTTTTATGCATCGTATAAACTTGTTTTTGGAAAGCATGCGATGAAATTTTCCCTGCGAAACTATCAACTGAACAAAAATGAAACATTACGATGAACAAATTATATATTTGTTTAAGCAACAACTCTCTCTGGGCTACCTCCATTGGCCTCAAAAGCCTCTATCAGCTCAAATTTTGATGAAGTTACCAAATGAGATTACATCCGTATAAACTCCCTCTAATGAGAAAGGATCAAAGCAAATAAAATTTCAAGATCTTAAATCAAGATAAACAGACTACAAATTCACCTCCAATGGAGAAGGTAGCCCACGTGCACCTTTTTCCCCTTAGCTCGATGGAGTCACCGTCAAAAGCGCCGTAAAATTTTGCGCATAGAATGCCCCGATGGCTCGCGTACACCTCCAATGTACCTGCACGTTTCCTACACCCAAAATCCAAAAAAATTCGTCTTCAAAGGCCTCTGTGTTATGTCACTTTAATTAACCGGCCAGCTTGGGTTGTGCACTCACTAAATGTGGAGACCTAGAGATAAGGTACCCACATGGGGAGATGGCACCAAAAGGGCGAGGCCGCTAAACGTCCCGCCTGCCAACTGTGGCTGCGAAATATTACTACGAGGGTTACATTACTGTCTACGATGATGTTAAAACGATTGAATAATAAACGGTTTATATTAAAATGCTACACGCGTGGCCACCGTTTAATATATATAAAAACTCACCATAATACATAACCCAAAGCTAACTCCATTGTTTATAGCGTTACCAGCTTCGTATAAGAGCTCCGCGCTAATAATATGTGAGGGGCCTGCCCCCTTTCTGCCCTCGCCCAACATAACACATACCATAAAGAGATGTCTGTCCGTCACATAAACAACAACAAGCTCCGTGGCTCGTTGGTTAAAGTGCTGTGTTAGCACCATAAAATGCCCGAATCCTATCCCACCCGAAATAAAATTTTGAAATGCGCCATTCCAACTCACGCTTGTGGCCCACGTGGCGGCTCTCCTGCCAGCCACGTGGCGCCTCCCCGGACACGCGGCGAACATTCTCAAAATATTTTGCAGACATTCTGTAATATTCCCCGTGGAATATTCTTTTTTTAATAAAATTTTTCCACAAAGGCAAATTTGCATTTTTTTAATGGAAATGCAGAAATTAAATCTGAATAACTTCTTCATACTTCGAGACCATTTTTCAACCGTTCACGCGCTAATCGTGAAGAAGAGCTCTAACTGCCCTTGCGTTCAAACCGCTCCGAGCACCTTCATTTTTGACCATTTTACGACACTCCCGCCTTCCGAGGCTCGATCACACCTCCCAAATGAGAAGCTTTGGTCCTCAAAGCGACGAACTTCCTGATCGAAATCGTACAACAATTGAGGAACAAATATCCTCTTCCAACAGTCAAAGAGCATATTAATGCCAAAATAAACCGGCTCTGGTTAAATGTCACATGGCGATTTCTTTTATTTGATACGCCAAGTACCTATTGAATCATACCAAGTTATTTTCGCTGTACAAATCTGAAATTGAACCAAATAATGAAACTCATTACAGACGAAATATTCTCCTACTATGTGGACTTGCCAACTGCCACGATGCCCATCCATATACCTTCATTCCAAGAAGAGCCGCTCCCAAATGAAAAGGCTTTTACAAAGATGAAACACTTCATCATTTCTCCTGCTTACAATCTGAGATCAACAATTAACTTTTCCAAGTCAATATTTAAGAATAAGGCGTAAGGTTAAAAACAAAGTAATCAACCCTTCAAGTTAATCACATACATGTTTAAAATACATAGTCCATCATGATCCCCGTGCTCATGTACCATTCTCATGCATGCTTATCCCTCTAACTTTCCTAAGTACAATCATAAGTACAACATCCCCAACCACATGTGTACATGTACTTTCAAAAGCTGAAATGAATATAACTTTTGTCACGATAGAGTGAGTCTCATACTCAAATTTTCCATCCCCGCAACTTGCATTCTTTTAACAAAGAAAATGCATTCAATCAAAGATGCAACTTAATTGGATATGAATTCAACCATTTCTCACCAATCCATTTCCAAAAGTATCTTTGACCGCACATCGATATCGCATGTATCATCTCGACATACCAATGATGGAAACTTCTTCCCATTTTGCTACTCTTTCCAATTTCTTCAACTTTTTGTAGCATTGTTGACCAGTCCAACACCTTTCGACAGATGTCCTTGCTTGTGCAATAAGTGCAACACATGTTCATCTTCTCGACTTGATGATTTGCATTTGCTCATTGGAACTTTGGCTTCTTGCCTCTTTCCTCAAAGTTTTATGTTGCCAGATTTCTTTCCAACATCAGAATACTATGGTTGGGCATCAAACCACAAAAAGAACATGCAATTCTTTTCCAATGCTTGTGTGGAAATTTTCCATGCTTTACATGATCAAAGGAAATATGATTGAACTGGATTTATACCTTTCTCTTCTTCACCTTCATTACCTTCAAGGAGAGGTGAACTAAAGAAGAAGAAGTCTCCTTTGGAACAATACTGCTAACCCATCAATGGCTCAGAGATTTCACTACCCTTGTTCAAGGTGAGGCCGATGCACACCTTCTTCCTTCATGGTCGCTGAACTTTCTCCATAAGATTGTCCATAACCAAGACCCAAATTTAGGCCTTACCTCACAGTGTTCATTATTGCCCAACTATACCCCGTGCATGTTTTCCGTCCTTTTCCCTTTATATCCCATTTTAGACATCAATTTGGACCCTATGCCTTTGGTGTGTTTCTCAAAAGAACCAAGTTCATAAAACATTCTTATAAGAATTTGAAGACAAACTAGAATTGTTTACCTCTTCTTCAACTCCTATGCTCGGCTAAAGCTTCTTGGAAACAAGGAGTTGTGTCTCCAAACCTACATCTTTTCCACTTCATGTTTGCAATACGGTTGGCCTTCCATTTCTCGCAATTGGTCGTAAAGCAACGGCTTTCTTCTATGAATTCAATCAAGGCTTGAAGTCTAGAGCTCTTTCTTTCATCCTCATACATTTCTTTTCACCAAGAGCTCATCATGATGAAAAATTTTTGCTTCAAACCTTTCATCAAAAACTGTAAGGAGGATAATTTTGAGAACTCATCATGAAAGTTGTCATTGGTAAAAATGAACAAAAGAGCTAGCCAACTCAAACAACAAGTAGTTTGCGTAATAATAAAGCAAATAATCTTCAACACTTCTTAAGACACACCTTCTGCTACAATCAAGCTTAGTGATGTCAATCACAAACCAACTTGGGCAAACTCGCTTTCCATACTATCCATCTCGAAATGAAATACATTGTTTATTGTGCAAGGTATCTGTATTTCTATTTAAGAAAATGAGTGCAAATACTCAATGTTAAATTGTTTATAACCTGCGACCTTGGATAATGTGAGACAACTATTTCCCCATACAAGAGATGGACCGTAGGGGTACCATCGGAGTGTCACCCCAGAGAGGATGAGTTCCGCAGGCTACCGGCTCCCTCAGCGTACTCGTCTAAGGAAATAATATATATATGTATTAAATGTGAAAATGAAAGTCTTTGTTTTGAATTCAAAGTGTTCATTGATCTGTTTAAATGTATGCTAAGATATTATGTTCTAATTGTGTAGAGGTTTAGTTAAAACAAATGTTTTTCATCAGAGAAATTTGCTTTGGAAAGTATGTTATGAAATTTTCCGTTTAAACTATCGTAATTCAGAAATAACAACAAAACACACAGACATCAAAATAGATATTTGTTTAAGCGTTCAATTTCTCGTCATCAATGTCCAAAAGCCTCTAATTAGGCTCACCCTTGATTAAAGGCTTCAAATGAGATTACATCCGTATAAACCTCTACGAGAGAAAATATACCCAAAAAAGCCTGCATCGCGAAGATCCAAATTAGTATAAATAGACTACAAATTCACCTACTGGAGGAAGGTAGCCCAATGCAAGAATATTTCTTAGCTCAATATGGACAATGCTAAAAGCGTCAGAAATTCGGGCAGAGCAGAATGCCCTCGATAGCCCCAACAGCCTGCATCGTTCTCTACTCCAAAATCCAAAAAAAATTGCCCTCAAAGGCTCTCTTAGTGTAAGTTATGCCCATTTTACTGGAATCGCGTTTGTTAAAAATTCCACTAAATGTGGAGAATCGGGAGATAAGGCGCCCACATGGGGAGATGGTACCAAAAGCAAGCGAGCTACCAAACGCTCCCGTCAAATCGTACATAAATATTACTATATGCCATAATACGGTTCGTTACGTGCCGGACAGCGCGTTATTAATAAACAGCAATGGCGATATTAAAACACCATATCATGCGGGCCACCGTTTAATATATATAACAACTCACTCGTTATACGTATAACCCAAAGTGAAATCCCCGCCGTTTATAACGCGCTTAGTTTTCGTATTGGGCCCCGCGGGCCACGAGCATGTGGTGAGGGGGCCGGCCCCCCCGGCCCGCCACGATACCATACAATTACAACATGCCCGTCCGCGCGATAAATAAACAAGCCCGTGGCCCGTTGGTTATGATGTGTTAATACTCATGTGGTCACCCTCGGTTCAATCCTATCCCACCCGAAATAAAATTTTTAAAATGCGCCATTCCAACTCCACGTTCGGGCTCACGTGGCGTATCTGGCCCACGGGCGCCTCCCCGATTGGTTGGGTTATGTAAATATTCGTAACATTTCACGAATACCCTATGAAATATTCCCAATATTCTGTATTATTTTTTTTAATAAAATTTTTCCAAAGGCAAATTCTGCATTTTTTTAATGTAAATAGAATTCAAACTTGAATAACTCTAATACGGAGTAATCATTTTTCGAACCGTTCGTGGTGCCGGTGATCAGAAGACGTGAGCTCATCCGCCGTTCGTGTTTAAACTAGCTCCGAGAACCTTCATTTTTTACCATTTACGACACTTGGTCCCGAGCTCCCTGACGAATGAGAGAAGGGTTATGTCACAGGGTGCCTATGTGGGTTAGTATGAGTCTCATGATGATATGGTTGTAAGATGTTTTCTTTATAATAAATATTGAAGACAGACGACTAAGAAGTATTATGTTTTCTCCCTGACCATTTACCTTAAATCCTAGTGTTCATGTGTGTCGCTTTATGTAATGGTTTATTTTGTTATTACTCACATGCTTACCTAACTAAAATATCCGATAAATAAATGATGCAAGATCTGGCAAAGAATTGAATGGATAATAAGATCTCCGGTCACGCGATGTGTTTATTAAGGATATCCGTGTATACGCACTTAAACTAAAGAATAAGATGGGTTTGGATAAAGAAAATAAAAAAAGAATTCACCGCACTAAATACCGATTCACCCCGCCTCTCTCTCTCCCTCTCCTTCAATATTTTTCCCAACAATTGGTATTAGAGCGGTGTTCTTCTTAAGCTTGATCGCTGAAGGAGATCCGTCAATGGGAAGTCATGAAGGAGTATTTTCTTCTAAACCACCTCTATTAAATGGAATTAATCTTTATTCTAATATACGAACAAAAGAATATTTGGTGAGTCTTGGTAGAAGTATAAGTAATCAAAGAAGGTTATCAAGATTCTGCAATTATCCCACCATACAGAAAGAAATAAATATGAAATCAATGCCAGCACTCAATGTTTTATTAGAAGCATGTCCGAATTAGAATTTTAAAGCTATGCAAATGAATTCGTTGAAAGAAATATAATAAAATCATTCAAAGCTGCTAATGAGACAAGTAAAGTGTGGCAAAACTCCATCCCCTTTAATTGAATATGAAAAAATTTAATGATGCATAGTGATGAGAGTATTGCCAGCTTCTTTATGTTCAGATGATATTGTAAATCATATGAGAAATTCTATGAAACCAACCATACTACCCTGTGGAAACCTAAGATCTTTGACTTCACTTGAGTCAAAAGACCATTGAAGAAAGGAAAGATCCTGCAACTCTTACTAATATTGTTCCTAAATACATGGTATTCTAACTACTTTTGAAATGAGAAAAGAAGGTCCTCTCAAATCGTAGTAGTTGCCTCAAGGAAGAAAAGGAAAGAAAAGGAAGTTGTCAAGGAATCAAGTTATATATCAAGAAGAAGAAGCAAATTTTGTGAGAAGACCTCAAACTGTACCTGAAGATTCAGAGGTAAGCTCTCTTCAAGTGTTTGCATTTGTGGAAGAGTTGGTTATTATGTCAAGCAATGTCTATGAAGAAAACTATATGGAAAAATTCAAAGGAAAGAAATACATATACAAATGAAGATAATGGAGAAATGCTTGGAAATGAGGATGAAGAACATTCTACCAAGATCCGTGGTGCTCATAGCAAGGCTAAAGAAGAAGGGATATCAAAGAAAGCGAGACACTTTAAAACATAAAAGAAACAGAAACAAAGGTGAAGATGAAATGTGCATTGATTGTTGTTCTTGTGATTCACTTTCTCAGCATGCAATGGTGAAGATAGTGAAAGTAATATAAATGAAGAAAATCCTCAAAATCAATGATGAAGATCCATTTAAAGGAAGGAATCTATCTACCAAGATATGATCTCTAGAATGAACATAGATAGAAATAGCATGGAGAAACATATCAAAGACCGTGAAAGATGAAGGAATCCAATCAAAGTGAAAGACTTGAAGGTAACTATCTCTCTCAAAAACAGACCGGAAAAATCAAATACATCAGAAGCAAATTCACAAATTTTGAAGAACAAGAAAATGGGTTGAAAGAAGAGATTTTAAAATTGAAAGATCAAGTAGAAGAAAGGAAGAAGGTCAAGAAAGCATCAATAAACAATGCCAAATATTGGAGGTTGAGGTAAATATTTTGAAAGGTAATTAGAAGAAAAATATAAACTCTTGAGGTTTCAAGATAGTACTAAGATTCTCGACAATATTCTTAGTAGTCAAAGCAATTCTCTCTCAGTAGCAAATTGGGTCTTGTCATGAAACTCGTTAAAGGAGAATCTAGTTCACAAGGAAGTGCTAAAGATTGAAAGGATATCATGCAAAAATCAAGCAGAAACAGAATGTCAACCTAAAATCTCATGAACTCTCAAAAATAATTCATTCTCTTTGATCAATAATGTTGAATGATTTAAATGTCATAACTATGGGCATGTTGCAAAATGCAATTGCAAAAGCAGACAGCCTCTTACCACAAAACAAACATTCTACACAAATAAAGGTACTAGGCTTTCTTAGACATTGTTTCTGCGTGAAGTTTGGTCATAAAGGCCATTGATTGCAATAGAAGAAAGAACAGAAAAACATATTATGATCCTTATGCTATTTTTATAGTCAAAAATATGTTATGGTTGTAACAAGTATGGTCATGTAGAAAAATAATGCAGATGAAGAGATCTCGAGAGAAATTGGATCATTTTAAGACACATGTATGAAATTTCAAGCAAAGCTAGAAAAAGAAGGAGGACTCACGTAAACGTAGGGCACACAACTCACCGCAATATTTGTTTCTAAAAGTCATTTATCATAATGATCATAGGAAAGAAGCAGATACATTATAGGAACCAAAGAATGCATCAGTGGGGAGAAATGTATGGTGATCTCCATGGTTGATTTGGGTAATTCCATGTTTGCTTCAGATACAATCTGATGTGAAGAAGATGAAAGGTGGGGGACAAATGGGAGATGAAGGAGCAAAATTTTCAGTATTTCACTTTCCATACGTCGTGGTTTCATGAACTAAATCCATGTATACACACGAGTTCCTTTGGAGACAGAGCAGGTGATTTTCCAGCAGAAAACATGAGATACCAAAAATAGGAGCACAGTTCCTCAGTGGGGAGTAATTTACCTTGAAATCATTTAGAAGATTGCATTATTGTCATTGTATCTCATTATTCCTTAGTTCTTGTGATACCATGTCAAACATAATAATGACATGCTTTCTTATGATGAGATTATGAATGAGCCTGCTTGCTTTTGGTCGTAAGAGTATCTTTTACTGGGCACACATGAGTTGAAGACATGATATGATGACAGCACTTTTTTACCGATGATTTTGTCATTGCTGAGACCTTTTCCTACACATGCTACACTAAGTAATAAATTCTGAAGATCTTGGTGATATTAGATCACATGGATGGGATTGTCAATACATATTGTCTATTGAAGAAGTTGTTCTTGTATGATAATTCCTCTTGGGAAGAATATTTTGATGTCAGTAAAGAGTCTCAAGGCTGTTATCATAAAAGGGATGCGAGTGCAACTTGATGACACTTAAAAACATGCGCTATATTGTCATATATTTCTTTTCTTCATATATTCAGTAGCATTCGAATTCTCGTACAAAGTCGTATAGTCTTCTGCCATGCGTAAGATCGTATCTTCTTAAATTATGCAAGATTAACTGGATATGGTAGTTTCCTAAAAGATAAATACATATATACGCGCGATGATAATAAAATCGCGTATGGGTGTTTGCTGATCGAATTTTTTTCAACATTCTTCACAAATTTTCGTATTGTTGGGGCATCTTGTGATGTTTCAGCTCTCATATTTTTGTTGTTTCATTCTAATATTTGATGAAGATGACTGATGACTACGGAAAGTGCTCGATGCACAAGCTAAGGGGGAGCATTCGTCATGTGGAAAGGATGCATTGCTACATTACATTGATGTGTTCTAAAATATGATCTCTCTTGAGGTTTTTTTTTGTTTTTTACCGTAAAAAGTCATGTATTTGTAATTTGATGAAAGGTCATGTTGAGACCTATGATGTAAAATTGTAATATTCAATCCCAAGACTGCGATCAAATTTGTAAACCTACTGGTTACACTGATACAAGACATTCTGGTGATAGAAAGGTCATAGAGTCATGTACTTCATTGAAAAATATGTTTTCATGAAGGAACCTGGGGAGCATGGTAAAACTTCTGCACATTGGATCTGCGAGCTCTTATTTCTACAAGAGACTAAAAACCTTGTTTTGAGTTGATCCAATCTTTCCCTGATGTCAAAGGGGAGAGTACTGTTATGTTTGAATAGGAGGAGAGTATCATGTGCCTGAATAATGGTTATAAATTCAATGTATCTATCTATTTTTGTGATCAAACACCATCATGGTTGCCATCAAGTCCAAAGGTGAGATTGTTGGCATATGGATGCAGTGTTGTCCTTGATGACAACCTACTTGATAAAGTTGATGGCAACCTACTTGATGAAGTTGTCCTCGATGGAACTCACTTTAACTCTATTTTTTAATGATGTAAATTTGATGTATCTACAGAGTGTTATGTATGTAATGAGAAAGGAATTTCGTAAGGGCCAGTATAATGATTAAAATGGTATGTCACAAATACGGAGGTTTGTAAAGGCGAAGTAGCGTATGTACGTTGGTAAAAGTATAAAGCAAGTAGCGCATTCCTATTTGCACTCTTAAATTCATAAACTATGGAGTGGGCTGTATAACATGAAGCATTGGTCATCTATTTATCCCTGCCTAGGTTAACAGAAAAGAGTGGTTTGACTAAAAGTACGATAAAGGCTAAACCTAGTAAGAGAAGAGAACAACAGTGGTGTAAAAGTAAGGTGCCCTGTTTTAAGGGGTTACCACAATTAAGTATATGTATGGAATGGGTAAATAGTTTTAGTTTGATTTAGTATGAATTAATAATTCACTTATGAAGAAAATGATGAAGAGGGATTCTGATCTGAAATGTATATATATTTTCTAGATCTGCTTATGGAAATGTTTAGATCTCGAGATGAGGTGAATATTTTCTGGTGAAGGGTAAGATCTGAAAGGAGAGACTGCTTCTGGGTAGACCATACTATCATTTCTACAATGTTTGAAGATCCAGTGACGTTGTGTTCGTGGTGCAGAAAGCGTATATACGTTAAGGTTGGATTAAAAAGCACGTATGGTATGTGAAATCACCAAATATGTGCAAGATGTTACTTGTGCCTATTTTAAAGCACGTGCAGGTACGTAGGTTCGTTGAAGTAAAGCATGTATGGAACTAGGTTTTGCCGAAGTATGTAAAATGAAAATGTCCGATCTCGTTTCATCGTTTTACTACTATTCAATGATGTATTCATACGTATCCTGGTTGTTTAATGTTGATTATGCTGTTGATTATGTTGATTAAGATCAAGTTGTTGGTTGATTGGTTGATGGTACAATGAATGAATTGACGAGGTTATGATTTTCGCCTTTGATGTATGATGAGCTTAAATGTGTGAGGGTCCAAACAAAATATGATGAAAAGTGGCCTACAAGATATGTTGTGTGTGGAATTCATTGATCCAAGATGAAAATTGATGAAACGTGGTCCGCAATGGTGCCCAGGGTCGGAAGCCTTCGGCGAGGGGGCTGGTCTCTTCCGTGGCAGAAGTTGGTACCAACAGTAGGGGGTAGTACTCTTCCAGAGAGGCCTGCAAACTATATAGTTGTAGCCTTCTGCAGTGGGTTCTCGCACAAGGAGTTTGCGCTAAGACATGGTTGTAAGATGTTTTTCTTTTATAATAAATATTGAAGACAAGAGACTATAGCGTGGTTTTTTCCTTAATTAAGCCCACCATAAATCCCGGTGTTCGTGTGTGTTTCTTATGTGTAAATATTATATTCGTTATTACCCATGATTATCTACACCACACACCGATGGAATGTGAAATTGATGCAAAGATTTGCGTAAAGAACTGATTTCATAATATGATCATTGGTCATACATGTTTTATTAAGGATATTCAGCATGGTTACCGCCGACTTGGGTTGATTAAAGTAGCGTATGGGTTTTAGGAAAGAAAAAGTAAAAAAAAATCACCGCACTAAATAATCGATTCACCGCCCCTTTATTTTTCCCCAACAACATGTGAGTAAAGAGAATGTTTTTAGCCCCAAGGGTTAGCTCGTTGGTAGTGAGCCACACCGTGCCTCTCCGTTGAGGGAGGTCACAGTGTTCGATCTCGGTGTCCTTTGGGGTCGTCGAAAGTCTTGTCGTTTACCGCACGTACCGTCATCCAAAATTTTGGGAAGTACGCCCCAAGCCCCCTGTGAGCTTTCCCCTCGTGGAAAAAAGAGAATGTTTAGATTCCACCATAAGTATTTTTATTCCTCGCAATGAAGACAGAAACAATAGCTCGATTCTTGACAGACAACAGGGTATCCATAAGGATGATAATGAAGTGCCTTTGATTAGGGCCTCGAAAGGAACCAACTAAATTTTTTTGTAATTTGGATTGTGTTTTGGGTATTTTTGAGTTCCATCCTATTATACAATAGTAGCAAATTATAGAGTACAAAGGTCCCAGCGAATATGTAATGAAGGATCAAAGTTTTACTCAAAATGAAAGTGCGAAGAATTTACATAAATCTGGCCAACCGAAGTGATCATCATTATAATTCCAAAATAGTCATTTCACTTCATGACACCCGCAGATCAAGTTATAGCTCATTGAACACTTTCCAAAACAAGTAAAAAATTAAAAAAACTTGCTTGATCGTGTTTTCTTGGGTTTTTCGAGGGCCAATGGTGCAGGCTACTGGCCTCTCTCTCCATTATCACATTTAGCCATTTTCTTTACTTCCGGGTGATGGGTTTAGTTCAGTGGTAGTGAGTCACGGTGGGCCACAATGAGAAATCATGGCCTCCCCCAGATGGGTCAAAAATTATGTTATGGAGGTCGAGCATACCGTGCTCAGTCAACACCTGACCTACCATCGAACAGCAGGAGAGAGTTACCAGACCATGCCATGATCCTTTTAAGTATTGTTACACATTTCTATTTAAATTCTCATTCATAGAAGTCATCCCCAACTCTCGATCGTATCCATTATATATATAACCTCACACAACCATGATTTTTAGTCTCACATCATAAGTGGAAAAATTAACTTTTCCACAAATAATTTTGCCCAGGTAACTTTTCACCCAATAGTCATTTGCAGTGAGCTAGTCAAGGAAAATTTGTGGGATTAATTAACTCTTCTTGGGTATTCATGAGAGAGCTCGTAGATCATAAATTTTGGATTTTTTACCAATTTGCTTGGAAAGAGGCCAAGCATAGGGTTTTTGGATGCTAGAATCCAATGGTGACATATGTTTTTAAATGACTATACCTACGAGTCTTTTTGCGGTGTTGACGGCCGGGTGTGTATGGATAAATTCAGATTTCAGAGACTTTTGAGTTGCCATCCAAACTGGGCTCAAAGAGGCTTCCTAGAGGTTTTTGGATGTGATGAATCCAATGATGACTTATTTTTTGTGTTTTTAGCACATATATATGGATTTTTGTAGTTTTAGTTATGGTGAAGTATCTGTGGTTTTTGGATTACCTCATGTGTTTGTATGAATAGACCTTTTACAAGGGTTTTCCTCAATTTTAAATCTATTTCTAGCTTGTAAATTTGGGTACCCCAGTTCACGTTAATCATTTCATCATGAATTTTCTCATTATGTGCTTCAATGTGGAATGAATGATGCACATGATGCTTTTAACTCATTTCATTGAATTATGTCATCTTTCAGAGATTTTTTGAGTTGTTGTTGTTATAAGAGTTATTTGTAGTAGGACAACATTACCTTGTAGGGTTCATAGCCATGTTTGTTTGTAGGAAAATTTTATTTACTTTGTTGATTATGAATATCTATGAGTGGGAATGTGTTGACGGCCCAAAAGTAGCCTAAGAGGTGGAACTATCAACAAACATTTTTCTTTCTCTTCTTATGCCTAGCATGATTATGTGTAAAGGTGTTAATTATAAATTACTTGTAGCATATGAAGACTAATCTATACAGTATACCATAGTAACATGTTATTTTTTAACACCCATTTTCATGCTCGTTAAAGCGTTGATATGGTCCTAAGTTTTTTTTTATGTGATTGTGAGTATGATGATTGCAGGGACACCACCTCCTGTATTCCGTGTCATAAAATGATTTCATGTATACTTTATATATATATATATATGAAAAAACATGATACAAGATTCTTATCTATGAATATTTACGTCAAATTATTTAGCGTGCCTGAATCTATAATTAAGATTATTAAAATATAGGTGAATATTAGGCTTACCAATAATACACATTCTAAAAAAACCAAAACTCATCTCATATTGTGCATTTTTAATTAATCAATTTAATAAGAGAGAGAAAAATTAACAACCTCATTAAAGGTAAATTTCTAATATTTGATTCTCATATTAATAAGACATTCTATAAATATTATGTTCAATCCCTATCATCCACATAATTATTATTCATGACTAAATCCATATTTCAAACTAAAATAATAGAATTAGAATTTTTTTCCATATTTAACAATACAAACATCATTTATAAAAACCTCTCATTGAGTATTTTTTTATCATTATTACGAAAAGAGTTTTTCTTAGTATATTACAATACATAATAAACATATGTGTCAATGTCCCATTGCAAACCCTTTACAAGCTTTTCAACTTAAGAGATGTTTTCATCAAGAAGTGTGATCCCCTGTTCTTGGTAGATCGATGGTTAAATGGATGTATATTGATTTAAAGTTTTAATAGGTTTTTTTTTTATTTTTTATATTTTTTGTATTTTTTTTTATTTTTTATTATTTTTTTATTATTTTTTATTATTTTTATTATTTTTATTTTTTTATGAATATGGTTACTTCTGTATTGATACAAAAATAGGAAACAAGGAGACCGAAGCTTCCCGAGAGTTCTGTACCATTGTCAAGGTATCTTTTACTATAGCCGGTAATTGATCATCAAAAATATTTAAGAGGGTGGTATCATGAGAGTTTTGAAGATGCGGAGGCCGGTTCTGGCCTAAGAAGTGACCCACATCTATGAATTTAGAAATTGAACTTATATACCCTAGGAGTAAGTTTTTATGGCAAGATTTTTACAATTTCAGCATCAAGGAATAAAAAACAAAGTACAAGCCGAGAACTCTATCAAAAGTAATAACTGGGACATAGTAATATAACTCACAGGGGAGATTATTCATGAAGCAAAAAGAGAAATTATAAGTACGTAGCGTGTACGAAGTATGTATAATAATGATGAATGTTCTTCGTGTTTACTTAAAACTGTACCCGTATGCTAAAATCGAAAAACACGCACATTTAAGCAGTAGGGGTATCTTCTCGACAATGAAAGGGCCATCAGGCGATCTTCATTCCTTTTTGTGAGTGTAGCATCATCTTGAAGGCCACACCTGCTACTGGCTTGGAGTTAAAGGGACTTGCTCGGCGTCTGTTGGTTACCGCCACAAACACTCTCTGCTTGCGCATCTCGCCCGAGGATTGTTGTAAGCCGTCGCGGCGTTCCGCAGCCTGCGAAGAGTTTCTCGCGTCCTCGGGGTCCAAGAAACCTCGTTCGTAGGGGGCCGCCCGGGCGTCGCACGCGTGCGAACCGCGGGCGAGGAGAGGCGCGCGCGAACGCCGGCGAGGGAGCCGCCCGGGCAGGCAGGAACGCGCCTGAATACAAGCCGGGGGGGCGGTCGGGCGGGGAGCCGAAACGCACACACCCCCCCCCACCGCGAGCAAGAAATACCGATCGTCCGACCGGGCACACGGGGAATCGGGAGCGGAGGATAGTGCTCATTACGGAACGCCTGCGGAACCACCACGCCGCAACGCATTTCGCGGGCGCGGTGGCGAGCGATGGACAAAGAACAAAAGAGCAGTGAGGTTGCTCACGAAGACCGGAACTAAAAGAACTGCAGCACGAAGGTTACAGAGGCAAGAACAGACAGAAATGGAGCCAGCAAGATATCAATGCAAATGCTTAAACACAACGAGACCCTCGGTGGCCGCGCAGAGCGCTTGCAGCCGGTAAACGCAGTAGGGGACACAACGCGGGGGAATTTGCGCAGGTTCGCCATCGTCATACAGAAAATGAGCCGGTATCGGGGAGAGCCCATAAATCTGCATTGGAAGAGCTGACAAAGGCATGCAGAAGAACTGGAGCACAGAGGGCAGCGTGGTGGTGAGCCACGCGCCAACCCACCCGTCAATATCCGTTCGTCGTCGACCGCGCCCACCCGCACCGAGAGTGAGATTCTGTGTACCTGTGAGAGTGCAAATCGCGTTGGTGTTGTAAATCATTTGGAACTGCGTGAGAGGGCTAGAGAAGAACGGTAGACTTCGATCCACTCCTTTTGATTAGCTACTCTCCTTGTTACCTTGTTAGTTGTTCGACGAACGTGCTTGAAGATAATGCTTTCGGGGGATTCGAGCCATTCTTCAATTTGCTCCGGGCCTCGACAAGCTCCAGCCCGGTGCCAGGCTCCCGGCCGAGAGGGTCCTGATTAGATGCAATCGTCGCCACTCAGATTCTAGAGTCCCCTTCGACCCAAGGGGGAGCAGTACTTTTTCTTGAACTACAACACACTGCCAAATATACCTTCTTGCCTGCAGTTATCGTTGGTGTCTTTACCTAATGAACCATGGTAAATGTATCAGGCCGAGCGACGGACTTTCAAATGCCTCCATACCCTGTGACCGATTGCCTCCTAGTGTGTCCATCAAAATTGCTTGTAGGATGAGTGATGGGGAGTCCGGCATAAGGGAGAATCCGCCGGTTAGTGATATGCACGTGTCCTGGATCGGGAGGGTTGCAGGATAAATTCAATTCTCAAGATGAGGCATTCCCTAGGGGAACCACATATCTCAAGCTCGCTAAGATTCGAGGGCCAAAGTCTCGAATGGATTGTTTGAGGAGAGTCCATAAAGCATCAGCAGAGATATGCGTTTTCGGATCCTTGAAGATCCGATTGTTGCGCTTCTTTCCGTAGAATCCAGAATAACCCCAAGAGCGGGTTACAGGAGTTGAGAAAAGACTGAAAGGATGCCTGTAATAATTCCGGATCACAAGAATCAGCTCTTTTCTTCTACCCTGCTCACAGACAAAGAGCTGTTTCTTCCTTAAAGTTGATCTCAAGGGGACGTAGATCCATGAGATGAGTAAATTGTCTCTATTTGAGTTTGCAAAGGACACCTATAACCCATGAATCCCTGCCAAGGGTTGTCCCAAGTGAGCATTTCTTTTTTATTAAGAGTGCCTAGGAAGGTTGAAACTTTGGACCATATTCCCTGGGTTGCCAAATCTAATCCCAAAAGCCGGTCCCAGAAGGCCTGTAGGAGAAAAGAGTGCTTGATAAGCCTTTTCTTAAACACACTGGGGTATCCCAACGCACTTCCATTCGAACATCATTCAGACGGGATTTTCCTCAGTTTAAGTTCCCGATCTGCTTTCTCCAAACGTTTCCTCCCGGCCAATGGCCCTCGCTGTCACAGCCGGGCTCCGCATTTGATGACCATGGAGTATTTTTTTGCCGTAATTGATGAACAAAAGCTTGATCATTTTCTCATGGAAGCTCGTCACTTAGGTTTATGAAAGAGAGAGGCAAGTTTGGAGTTTGCTGCCAGGAATCATCCCAAAATCTTTCCAAGGTACCCGAACAGACTTCCCAAAACTATGCTCTTGTATAAAGGCAACTGTGTTGTCTCGCCTGATTCCAAATTAAGGAGCCGAGACTACCGAGCTGGAACCGACTTAGAGCCGCTCGTGAACCACCAAGCATATTTAGCCCCGCGTAGGCGTCTGTGGAGTGATGAGGTTAGAAACCCGTATTTCCACCGCATGCGGCCCCAATGTGTTATTAAATTGCAGGGGGTCCCGCAATCCAAGCTCCTCCAAAGAAATTTTAGGAAGGCGTGAATATCCGTCCACATTTGACCAGGGCTCATTTTGCCGAGTCCCAGGAACCCTATAGCCCTTTGGAAGAGTGCGAATTTTTTCGTAACCCATTATCAGTCAGCTAAAGACAGAGAATAAGTATATAGGCATAGCTGGAGACCGATTTGATGAGGACAATTTCGTCGGCAATGTTGAGCGACCGATAGGTCCAAGAAGAAATCCCGGAATCTAATTTGTCACAGAGTGCGCTGTGTGGAAAGTACAAGGTTGAGGAAGAGCCACAAGGGAGCTCCAAGATAGCCTCACAGACTCGCTATTGGAAAGCCCAAAAATTCGGCTATTACGCCGAGGAATATAGGAGCAGGAAAAGAAGAGCTAGGATTTAGTACCTCATTGACGTGCTGTACCCGAGGTCGCCGAAAAGAGACGAGCAAGTACTTAGCAAGGCGGTTTTTTGACCGACGGTGTCCCAATGGTGCGATGTTGTCAGCCTGGTCAGAACACATAAGATAGGAGGCTAGTCAGTGAAGGGAAATGCCTTTAAGGGGGAAAGTGGGAGGAGACGGCAGAAAGTACACAGGCGGCCGAGGCCCTCGGCCATGAGGACAAAAGGAAAGTGGGAGAGGAGGGTTCTGTTTATGTCACTAGAGGGGGCTGGGGGCGGTTGAAGAAGGAGACCCATTGAGCAAGATGGAGAAGCTTGGAGAGGTAATAAGGTTCATAAGCCAACGAGTCCAGGTGTAGTGATGAAAAACCAAATGCTAATAGCATTTGATTAATGTAGGACCAACCGAGTTTATCACAAAAGCCTTTAAGATCAGAATCTTTAAACTATAATCGGTTTTTTGGAGAATTTCGAGGAGTGTATCACTTCTGGGGCAGAGAATGATACTATCCTGTACCTGGTGCCCTCTCTACAGCCAGCTCTGCTCCAAGCATCAGAGGGAGAAGAGGTTTCATCCTATTGCTAAGTGAATTTTGAAATTAGCTTTGAAATGACGTTGGTAGCTTAATGGGCCCAAGTCACAAAAGTGCTAGGAGTCCTCCGTTTTTGGAACTAGAAAGAGCGTGTGAAGGTCGATTAAGAGAAGCAGGCTAGGCATCAGCGGGATTCCTCCACAAGCTCCTGCACTGTTTAACCATCTCCCAAAAAACATGAATAATGCGTAAAGTCATCCGGACCCGGCTTACCATCTAACAGTGTCATACATCTTCCACTTCCGCAGACAGAGACCGGGCCGAGAGAAGTTTAAGAAGTTATGATCGCTGGCGACTTTTGGGATGTGCTGCGTGATAGAACTAATGGCCCGATTTCTACGAACACTCTCCAGGTTCTTTTTAGAGCAAGTCTCGAAAGTTTTGCCCTTTCCATATCTCCATGTCGTCTAGCTTCCCCTTGCCGATTATCATGAAGGAAATATTGTTGTGCATGCCTTTTCACTTGGTGGATCACGGAAGAATTTGGTATTCTTTTCCCTTTCTTGAGCTTCATTTAATCCTTGATTTTTGATGCCATAATATTTCTTCCATACGTTCGGCCTCAAGCTTTCTGAAAGGTATCTGCTTCTGCTGTTTATAATCTTTCCATCCCCGCCCAGATAGCCACTGTTGTAGGACTTCCATTTGTCGCTCCAGCTCTTTCTCGTGACCAAAGATGTTGCCAAAGTGGGTATGGTTCCAAGATTTGAGAGCTCCGTTTTAGATGTTTTAGTTTTTTGTTGGGAATTGCACATCTTAGCTCCTTCCGATGATGACATTTCCTACATCTTACAAATGTCTTTGAAATTGGGATGTGAAATCCAAAACTCTTCAAAGCGAAAAGGTTCATTGCACTTGGATCCCCAAGCATCCAATGAAGCATAATAGGCCATCTGTCCCATCCTCGCCAAAGGCATCGAGTGATTGAAGTCCCTCCCTGTGTGGATATGTCCCCTCAATAGGAACCAATCCAACCCGGAAGCCATGTGGCCGAGGTCCTTGTTAGTCCAAGGCACAGTGCCATTTGACGTGTGCAAGTCCATTAGCTGATTTCTGTGTATGAAGTCTTTGAAGCCGATGCTATCAATTGGCCCCAAAATTTTCATCTCTTCCTCTCCTATCTTCTCCAAATCGTAATGATGTTAAAACTTGCCACGTAATCACATGTAGGAAGCATCTTCGAAAGCCAAGAAACAAGAATGTATTCCGGTAATATCCACCGATTTTGGAATGTCCTATGTAGCGGTGGACATTAGAGAGATGTCCGTGGATATTCATCCTGTCAGGTGGAAAGTGGACTGGACAACGGCGAGAAAAGGAAAATCATAAAGGTCGAGAGCTTGGGGATTCCATATGATGGCTAACCCAATTCAAGCGCCCGACGCATCCACCGAGACAAAGCGACATCCTCGGCGGTTAATCGTGCTAAAATTTGCTCTAAAGACAAGATCGTTGCATTTAGTTTCTTGAAGAAAACCAGAGAAGGCTGACCTTGTATTTATCATGTTTTTTTAGAATCATGTTTTGCAGACGATGAGCCTCGCACGTTCCAGAAATGAGTTTCATGAGGAATCAGGGGGGAGGGGTTTATAAAATTTTATCAAATTTTTGGGGAATCTTTCCGCAGTCCACAAGCATTTCTCCAAGATAATTGTTCTTGCAACCTCCGCTGTTTCTTTGATTCCTTCAATATTTTTTTTTCCCATCCTGTGGGCTTCCTCGCTTGAATACCAAGGCATTCGTGTTGGTTTTCTAGATCCCACAAGACCACTTGGGACTATCAATCTTATCGAGGAAGTATTGTATTGTAATTTCTGTCATAAGCCTGCTTTCTAAATCGAGGATGTCCGTCCCCCAACTTGCTTCGGTTCTTCTCTTCCATGGATTGGGGATTCAAGTTGGCAAGATTATCGTTGATGGACAATGATGTGGCTATCGAAATCCATAGAAGTGACTTCTTGGACCCGCATCCGGAACAGTGTCATCCATGGTGGGAGACCGGGATCCTCGACAAGATCTGTGGCGCAGGACTCGGAGTAGAAGAATGAGAGGGAGAGATGGGTGCGGGAAGGGGGCTGATCCGATGGGAAGCGGTGCTGAGAGGGAATGCTTACCGCATCGACGAGGGACAGACTCAAAGTCATTGTGAGTGGATGGTTTTCTTGAGGATCAAGATCACCAGGGGATTTTTTTTGCATGCTTTCTTCTGGCCAGTGAATCTTGGTGAAACTATTTCACATCTTTGTTGGCTCCAGTCCTGAGTTTTTTTTTGGCTAGTCTGGTTGTAACCTCGAATAAATGGCCATGTTCATGGCATTTCCTCGTGAACAAAAGGGAATATGCTCATAGTATAAATTTTGGATTCATTCAAACGTCAGTGGAATAAACTTACCGAATCCGTGAGAGCTTTTTTGGACAAGTGAATTTGAACACATATTCTCCGGGTACATGTATCCGCGGAGTTCGCTCTTTCCGCTTCGATGAAGACTCCCAATCCATTACCAATATCCCTATACCCTCATCCCAATATTCCAGAGAGCATGCGAATCCGGGGACTGGAGCCCAGGAAACTTCTCTTTGTCTGATTAACCCTATCCAAAATATGAAGGTACAGCCCTGGCTGGTTGAAAAATACGGCCTCCTCCTTCTGAAGACAATGAACATCCTCCTGCCAGCTAAAAACAGCTTGGGGTTAACCTCAGGTCGAAAGCAAAGTGACCCGTCCTTTTGGTCGATTTGATATGGATCCATCCGCAAAAGGCTCAAAGAGGCCGTAAACCCAGAACAATGAGTACAGATCTTCATAAACCGTGATTTTTCCGTTGATACGATGGCTAGAAGACTTACTGGTCCTTTCTGTGTTCTCGAAATGCAAGTAGCTAAGGACGCCTTTGTTCATGTTGCGAAGCTTGCCGGCCGTAGGCGTTGTCTTTAGCAGCCTCGGGAGCCGTCAGCCAGGAGTTTCTGCATTGTCCGTAGCCGCAGAGGCCGCGGACGATGAGTTTCGTTGCATCGGCCGGGATTTAGATCCATAAGCTATATAGGAATCGTATTTTGCGGGAAGAGTCACAGAAGGGACCATTGGGAGGAGGGGGGGCCGCACCCACCCCTCTGTCCACGGTATTCATTAAGATGCGTGCACTCAGAGGACCTGAGAATGAAGACAATAGTTGCTAATGGGGGAACGCTGCAGATCAGTGATGCAGAGGAACTGCATAAACCCTGGCGATGCAGAGAAACTGCATAAACCCTAGCGATGCAGAGCGACCGGATTTTTATGAACATAATTTTTATTAATAAAAAATACTAATTACTATATTTTCATATATACAATCCACTATAAATATTTAATTCTACTTTATATTATTTAAGTAATCAATTCTTACATTTCATTTTTGATTTTCAAGTTTTACTCAATAGAATTCTCCTTTGTGTTGGTCCATGAGTTTATTTCTTATAATTGACAAGGATTCTTTGTACCATTAATTACTTACCCATCTCATGAGTTTCTTCCTTTGTGTCCAATTTTAGTGTTCCTTATTTGGATTCATCCATATGGGATTTTATCTAATTTTCTATGTTATTTATCGGTAAATTCCATGGCATATGTCTATCTTTCAACATATATCACACCTCACTTCTCTTCCATTACCTCCTCCTCTAAAAAAAATATTTTTCCCTTTGTTTCTCCTCCTTTGGGAGTTTTATTGTTAGATATTTTGCTTCTTCTCTTAGAATCTAAAATCATCTTTGGTTGGAAAATCATTTAACCTTCATTGAACTATTTTTTCCATCTCTTTGGATTTTTTTCTTATCTAATTCCACTTCTATCCTCAAGGATACTTGATAGGTAGTCTCTAGTGTCTTTGAGGGAAAGAGGCCAATATTGTATTCATTATCATACCTTATGAAATTTATTGAGATGGTCACCTTCCCAACATATTCCTTCTGCATGAAGTTGTCATCATATATTTTCAAATCCAGATTTTTTTTTTTTATGCTAACTTTGAAACCAACTTCGAGAATTGTTACTCTATTAGTCCCCTTCTTGGAGCTCCCTCCATCTCCTCTTTTTAGCTCATATCATTTCTCTCACTTATGTACCCCTAAACAGGTTCCTTCATTTTATCTATCTCCGTGGACTCATTATTTCCTTTATATTCCTTAGAACCAATCTTACTTATTCATCCATCACATTTCCCTCTTGGCCTCCTTGTCTAGGTGGCATGTTTGTTACAACTACACGGTTGGAACTTCACAAAATTTATCCAACCTCGAGCTCTCATACCACTCTGATGTAGTGATATCTCTTCTTTCAAAATTTCAAGGGAACCATGTATGGGCTAATTCATTAGCCCTTAGTCCTATGATAATTCCAAAGTATGCAACTTTTGGCACTACATGCTTAGCTATATTCAAATTAAATTTGAACGAAATGGTAGTGCGGTGATTACATCACATATATAGTTGTCATTATGGGTGGGGGATGGAATAAATTATGGACCACAAAAAAATACAACAGTGAATAATTTTAGGTCAAAATCCATGATCCTCGAGGATTGTGTCCCTCACCCCCCTATGCCATGTTGGCTCGGATATGGGGATCTACAATTATGTTTTTACCATAGCTGTACTCAATGGGTTAAATGGGAAGGATTTTATAGATGAGAATAAATTAATTTCATTGATTTTTTTTTTTTGGGGGGGGGGGGGGTTGGTGACCCTTGATGTCCAAAAAAGTAGGGTTGTCTTCAATGGCTCCGTATCATTGATCACATCAATGTCTATATCGGTTGTGATGTGGAGTTCTGCAATGGGTATTCCTTCATGCTAAAACCTGGGTTAGTTTCCCCTATACACAAAATTTTCCCCATGAAACCTACTCCTCACTACAAATTTGTTATTTTTGTGATGAAACAACTTGTCTCTTAGCGCTAAACACCTATCTTCACCATTTCCCCATTGCACATATGGTAATATCTCACATCACTTCTTGGAATTATTGGTAAGTATAATACATTGAAAGTAAGTTTATTAAAAAAATACATAAACATCGCCCTCCCCAAAACATTGGTATAGGTCATAATTTTATTCACTCGATTAAAAACATAAAAATTCATAGTATGTTAATAATTCAAATTATAAATAATCCCCTGAACATATTTACAGTTCATCACCCAACGAAAATTCCTAATCATTAGTTATTTTCTTCTTTCTCTATCCCTTTCTCTAAAAAAATATCTCATTTTAGAAAAAATAGGCTATAACTAACAACCTTACAAGTGATTACATGTATCCCTAATTCTAGAAGCTATAGGCTGCTTCATAACACTAGTATTTACATTTGTCCTCTTAGTATGTTTTTCCAAAACAAAAAAAAATCTTGTGGATGAAAACATGCTCTACATAAAATATTATTTATATCAAAAGAAAAGCATTTTTTTTGGGATGCTCTTGAGCTCTTGCATCATTGGTGCTTCAAATATTTAGACTTAATTTGGATTTACGATGTTATTTTATTTAAAAAAATATTATATATATAATTTATTTAAATCATATTATTTAAATAAAGAATGAGTTCAATTATACATAATTTATTTTAATCATATTAATTAAATAAAATTTGTATTCAATTATGAGAAAATATGCCCCCGATTTGGGTGCGAGGGAGGCAGATGGTTCGCAAGCAAACCAATATGATGAAAGGACGACAGGAGAATGAGGGAGGTGGGTGGGCTACCCAAAGCTACCACATGCTGAAATTAATAATGATTGGGACAAGTAATGTGGGGGCTAGCTGGAACGCCACAAGGATTCTTATCGACAGGTGTTATGTAGGTTGGAGCATGCATTGCATGCAAGAATGTTTGTGTAGCGGAGGAGTTATAAGGTGGAAAGGAAGGTGGGTGTTCGAGGACTAAAACCTGTGAAACTAGTAGAGCAACAATGAAGCGACCACATGGTGGATGACGAGGTATCGACCTTGGTCCAAGTAATCTACCCATACCTTCGTACCCCACTCCATTGAAGAAATTTTCAAAGAGGGTGCAGAAGTATCTGCAACTATGGATAGAGGTAGAGATAATTAGAATAAAGAAGGAGACAGGGAAGTGCCAGAAGGGCCAAGGTGACTTTCTAGTTTCAATTAAGGGGAAAATAAAGGCACCAAAGACCACAAGGAGGTCATCAGGAAGAGAGGAAGGTGAAAAAGGATGAAAAATATGTAGAGCCTATTGTAGGAATACAATGTAGGTTCACCAGCTACAGTGAAAGAAAAGTTTCAAAATTGGAAATTGAATTGAAGGGGCAAGCGACAAGCGAACAACTCTAGGTGGAGGAGTGGGAACCACTGGTAATGGACTAGGGAAATACAAGAGGAAGGTTGGCCATGTTTAAACAAGCCATCTAAAAATATTGTATAATTCAAATTCTACTGGAGAAAGACATCATAGATACCTATCATTTGAGAGAAGCACAGCGACCGCGAGGGCAACAATAAACCCAAGAAGATGAATTGTTTCTCTCGGTAATCCAAAAGGAAATAGAGTTGGTATAATTTTATTTTTGCCAACAAAATTTCCTTATGGGACATATGAAGAAGCAACTTTAGAGCATGCAGCCGCAACAGATACCGGATAGAGTGTGAAGGATCCAACCCTTGTATAATCCTCATATTATTAACTATTTTCATGTCACGGTGGCCTTGCAAAGTCATTGCATTTTATTTTGATGATGTCAGATAACATTTACATTTAAAATAGTCATTCTATTTTAATAGTATATATGGTAGCACTGAAAGCGTGGTTTAACGTGCTCAATTTTAGTTTTGGATGGCCTACGATGCTGACCAGTGGTCAATCTACATGGTTTCCTACGGGAAGATTGAGGTCATTGGAAAAATATTTTTTAACATGTGTCACAGATAATTAATCGAGCAGTACTACCAATTTTACAAAAAAAATTTATGAGAAAATATCGGTTTTATATAAAGCATAATTATTACTATCTTTCAAAGATGATGATGAGGCTAATAATGATGATAAATTTCCAATAAGAAGAAAATGGTCTATTAGATGTAGAGGGCATGATATTACTTATAATTATTTATATTTTTACTTCTATGTTCAAAATGTAAGGCATTCTGGACTAAATTATGGGAGAATATGGACATGAAGTTGAATAGATTTACAACATTCCATCCATAGACATATGGGAAAACACAAGTATTCAACAGAGATTTGGTGAAGCTTCTGAGGGGATATAACCAGAAGAATCTAAAGACCTAGGGTGACAATCTGGTATATAGAAAACATTCTTACAACATAGCAGTCAACACTTCTACAGGAAAGTCCCCATTCGAGACTTGTTTTGGATATTTTCTTCCTTCGCATTTGGATATTACATATGGGTAGAAAGGAGGAGTGAGGAAATATCTTATAGGATATGCTTTGAGGAGTGAAAAAATTATCGATAAGATCAGGAAGATCCATCTACATGTACAAGAAATGCATCAGAATACACAGGAAAAGTATAAGGTGAGACATGATAAAAAAAAACAAAGAAATCGTTCAAGGAGGGAGATAGAGTATGGCTACATTTTAACAAGGAGATAGTACATGTGCTTGGTAACAAATCAAGCCTTTGAGGTATCATCCATTTGATATACAAGGAAATGTGGGTGATAATTCTTATCGACTCAGTTTACCACCATATATGCACATTTACTTAGATGTGAATGCAAAGAATTTGAAACTCTATGAGCCTTGCATGATATATTAGGAACATGATCAAATCCTAGCTTCTATGCGGGATTTCTCACTAGATTATCAAGTAGATTTTACATAAGATACATTTTTGCAGAAGAGGTCCAAAACTACAAGACATGGGAAACATAAACTTTGGTAGATTGGATTGAAGGGACAACTTCCATGAAAAGCTAAATGGTACACTAGAGAGAAGGAGGAAAAAATTTCTCACCTCATTGAGTAAAATATTTTTGGGACAAAAATCCTCCCAAAATGGGGAGGTGTGATTGGGATTTGTTCATTATATTGTGTTTCATCCATCTTCATGCATCGAGAGTGAAAAAATTAAAGGAATAAGCTCATGGGATTGTTCTACTGGAGGGACCCAATTTGGAGAAACATGGTCAGATACCTTCCAGGATCATTTTGAGGCATCAAACAATGTTTTTTGGGGGTAAAAATTTGTCACATTAGCATTACACCTTCTCATGTTATTCTACAAAAAAAAATATTTCCAATGACACAAAAAGCGTGTCAATAGGAATCCATATGAAAAATTTATGCCACTTAGAATTTCACCTTATTATTTTCACACCGATAATTCAAGAGGATGTCGCATCAACCCCCATTATTTAGGGAAAAGTGGATATCCATTTGTTTTTGATTTAAAATATTCTAGAAGATTCAATATTGTAACTCTAGTTAGGAGTTGTTGTAGTCAAAATTAACCACTGTTAGGCTATCGGGTTTTGTTATAACCGGGCCACTAGGAGGAAGATGTGCTCCATTATTTTGAGAGAATTTTGTTCCATAGCTGAGTAAATATATCCAAGAGCGATAGGAAGTAGAGAACATAAAGAGGATTTGTGCACTGTAGTAGCCCATTGGACACATGCCATAATTCTTTGTACCTGTAGCTAAATTTCCAAAATTACCACTTGACTTATTATCTATATTTAACATCTAACAAGGTTATTTCAATATATTTTAAAACATCTTATTGTCCTCTTCATGTAAATTCCCCGTCTTATACATTATTTTGCTATCACATACTTGCATTCATTCTTTACGAGCAGTGCATTCTAACTTTAGTCATGTTCATTAAATATATCGTTAATCTTGTCATATATGCAATGGTTTGTATTCAATTCTCACTTTCACTAGTGACTGCTAAGGATTATTCATAGGTGTAACAAAGGTTTTATTTTATTTCAACCTCATGAAGATTCAAATATGATTAGCACAATTTTACAGCAAAAAATTTTACTTACTATTCTTCAATGCAATTATAAACATGCATCATGCAACTCATGTCAAAATTAGTCAACTACATATACCATTATGTAGTTTGTGAGAATCATACCTAAGTTGATGCCCACTAGTATCATAAGCCTACTTCTTTTTTGTTTACCAATTCGGAAAATGTGCCAGTGCTGCAACCTTCAACTCTAATACCACTTGTAATATCCCCAACAAACATTACACTAAAACACATAAGCTTTTTTTTACTTTTTATGGAATTTTCCAACATATAACATTATGAATTACTTACTCCATATTCCTTTACTAGTTATTAAATAAAATATTCATCGTTACATAAAGTGATTTTTAGTAAAGGAATAATAACTTACATAACATAACATAACATCCATTGTTATAGGATATTATAATAACCTTCCATCATTTCCATGATTATTTTAACCATATTAGGAATTTTTCTTCTGTGATCCATAAAATGTATATAAATCCTTTCGGTAATAATTACATGTAAGAGTATTTTTCCACCCGTTTCGAACTAGATAGTGTGGTTCATCATCAGTACAAGATGAGAAATATGATCTATGAACTTGTTTAAATAGATAAAGGGACGCTCCAACTAACCGTTGTAAATAACAACTAGTTTGACTAACAAAAGGAAAATAAAAACAAATCAGTTGATAGCTATATATAATTATAATATATAATTATTATTCATTTATTTATTTTATATTAATGAATTAATTTTAACTATAAAATAAATAAATTAATTAATAAATTAATAATAGTAATATATTATAATTATACATAGCTATCAACTGATTCATTTTTATATTCCTTTTGTAAGTCAAACTAGTCATTATTTACAATGGCTAGTTGAGGCGTCCCTTTATCTATTTAAAAAAGTCTGTAGATCATATTTCTCATCTTGTCCTGATGATGAACCACATTGGCTAGTTCAAAACACATGGACAAAATATTCTTCCATGTGATTATTACAGAAAGTATTTATATATAATTTAACCATGTTAGTTAATCACATACTCGATAATATAAATTAGACATTACGCAAGGGATCAACATCTTCAAAATGGAAAACTAAGCAATCACATCATTGAACACCGATATTGTTATGAAACCAACTCCAAAATTAGAAGAAAAGAGAGATCAATGCCTTAGAAATAAGCCACTTCGAGGGGGAAACCTCCTTTAAATTACATAAATGAACTGTATGTTTTAAACCTGAACAGAAATTATCTACACACGAATCTTATAACAGAAAATAAACAATAGCGAGAGAATAAAACATAAAACAGACAAACACAGAGATTTTCCCCTGGATCCCAAATCGGGAAGACCAGCTTGATTTTTCATTATATTCCTTTTAGTGTTACAACACATATATATACATGTCGAAGAATACATAAACCCCAATCCATTAACCCTGGATTAGAACATAGCCGTAGTTCCCTTGACCGGATCTACAAAATACCAGGGGCCGAAAACCATCGTACCCCAAAACCATGTGCAAACTCATGCACAAAACATGGGTGGGTCCACCTATGAGTGGGTCCGCACACCAAAACAATTTTCGTCGACGCGCTGCCCCAGACCCCAACAATGGGGGCTGCCTCTCCCCTTGTCACCCCCCTGCTATGCCCAGCGCAACGTACAATGTGTGGGGCTAGTTGTGGAAAGAATATAACACATACCCAACATTCTCCCACTTGTTGTTTTCTTTCCACAAGGGGCCATAGGAGAGCTTAGTCATTGGGCCAATTATTCAACACCCATTGTTTCTCTACACCAAGAGAACTTCTAAGTGCTCACAGACTTCGTCAATCAATCTGCAACATTCTTCAAAGTGTCCACCTTTACCAGCAACACCCTTTCAGCCTCAACCATATCTCTAACAAAGTGATATTGAGCATCAATGTGCTTTGTCTTTGAATGGTAAGCAGAGTTCTTAGCCAAGAAAATTGCACTTTGGCTATCACAGTCTATCCTTATAACTTGTTGTACCAACCCCATACTTGAACACAATCTCTGCAACCAAATTTCTTCCTTGCTTGCATGAGTGGCTACTATGTATTCTGCCTCTGTAGTTGAAAGAGCCACTAGAGACTATTTTTTACTCATCCAACTGACTGTGCCTCCAAATAGGCCAAAACACATACCCACTTGTAGATCTTCTTTGGTCCAGATCTCCAGCCCAGTCTGCATAAAAAAACCACAAATGTCCAACATTCTTTCCAATCCTGGTCTTCCTTGGTAGCATAAGCCATAATCGCTAGTGCCACGTAAATATCTGAAAACCCGCTTCACTGTTGTCCAATGCTCCTTCCCTAGGTTTGACATAAAACTGCTCAATACTCCCACTGCATGTGCAATGTTTGGTCTAGTACAGACCATTGCATACATCAGGCTACCCACTACACTTGCATATGGAACACATGACATATCCTCCTCTTCTTCTTGTGTCTTGGGACACTGTTCGGCAGATAGATTTATACCTACAGGAATAGGAACATTCACCGGTTTACTATCTTGCATATTGAACCTCTGCAATATAGTCTCGACATACTTCCTCTGGTTTAACCAGAACTTCCTCTTTGCCCGATCTCTCTTAATTTCCATGCCCAAAATATAGTTTACAGCACCAAGATCCTTCATGTTGAATTTGGAGAACAGCTGAGTCTTCAAATCTTGGATAATTTCTTTGTCATTTCCAATCAACAAAATATCATCCACATACAAGACCAAATAAATAACATGGTCACCAATTAATTTAAAATAAACACAGTGATCCTCCTTGCTTCTGGTGAAGCCAAGTCCCCGTATATAGGTATCAAATTTCTGATACCACATCCTTGGTGACCGTTTTAACCCATACAGAGACTTCTTCAACCTGCATACCAGTTCTTTCTTACCCTTCACCATAAAGCCTTCAGGTTGCTTCATGTAGATCTCCTCTTCTAGATCCCCGTGAGGAAATTTTGTCTTACATCCATCTGTTCTATCTCAAAATCAAATGCAGTAGCAACAGATAAAATTAATCTAATAGAAGTAACCTTGGCAATAGGAGAAAAAATATCACCAAAATCAATTCCCGGCACTGGGGAATAACCTTTTTCTACTTGTCAGTGCTCGAATCTACCTTAGGCTGGAAAAGGCAAAACTCGAGGCAACATCAAACCAAGCTCAGCCTCGTAGCTAGCCCTACGAGGACAGGAGAGGGTTCTCTCCAGTCAATCTCGATAAAATGAGCAATAGGGTGCGAGATGACTTAAACTGGGAACTGATTTTAGGCTAGTAAATAGATATGAATGAGGTTTTTAATAAATGACGGGGTTTTCTGGACTGTATGGGGCAAAGACAGCAAGCACATAGATTTAATCAAAGGCACAGATTATTCCATAAGGCAAGATAGGAGTGAAGTTTAACAATTAAATTGATATTAAATGGAATGTAGAGACTGTTTAAGAAAGCTGAAAAGGGCATTAAACAATGAATCCTTTCCAACAGAAGAAAATTACACAAATACTGAACGCTCCTTCAAGGCAGAGAAAATAAATTGGGTTCTACCTCCCTTACTGTAAAGCATTCAGCTGGAAACGATTATGAATGAATTATGAAACATTACAAAAGACAGATGAAACAGAAAGAAAGATACATTTGCTAAATTTGTACCACAAGAATCTTATGAAACAGAGCTGCATCCTTTCATTTTTTCTCTGTTGAACTGTACAATGAAAATCTCTACTATTCCCTCTACTTCTCCCCACACCTCTGCTAGAACTCTCTAACCTCTACAAATGTTTTTACAATACAATAAGTAGGACCAAGAGAAAACAAATCAACCCCAAAACAAGGGCATTGTTTAATCACTATTAACAAACAAAAGGAAAAAGCCAATCATCGATTTTGAAGGGAGCAACGTTCAACATGAAATCTGTGGATGACCGATGAAGAGGCAGAGTCTGTAGGTGTAAATCCCATTAAATCATAACTACAGACAAAAATAGGCCTTCCATCTTATCGCCCTGCTATTTTCGCCCTAGTTTTGGGCTTTTGACTTTGACTGCCACGTTACATTTTCCATTTGAATAAAACTGATTTTAATAAAAATAGCCTTTAAACTAAAATTCTGCCAATTCCAGCTCATGTTGACAACTGTGCCTGGAGAGGGTTGCATGGTTTCACTCAATGTTCAATTTAAATTTATCTGCAAGTCCATATTTCTGCAGGAACGACCCAATAGCCAGAAAGTCCTCGGAAATGATCAATTCAAAATTCATCAAAAAGGTCAAATGCCCGCTTCACTACTTGTAGCTAACACCCAGATCCTATATGTGCAACTAAGCATGAAAAAATTCCAACTCTCTAATTAGACTTGAAGCTATTCAGATTCCAAAATAAGCATAGGCTCCAACAACCTTACCTAATACATAGACTTTCCAAATGATATAATTAAATAGAAATCTCTTGCATCTGAAGCTCTCTTTTCTGTCTTAAAAATAGTCACAAACAACTTCTACTTTCAAGAGCTGTGCCGTAAGGTCGACACAAGAAAATAACTCAAAGCTGAATCAACAGAAGACAAGAAAATAATTAGAATCATCACCAGCAGTAGCGTAAGAGTCGTTTTCTTTAACGTGCTTTGAAAGGATGACCACTCAATGTATTTTAGCTGTCCTGGCTGTTCCCATAAAAACAATAGTGTTGATTTCGAAATCCTTGAGAAACTCCTTTCCAAGCCATAGCAAAAAGGGGTCTGTGTCGATATCCTCATCAATTGATAAATATGGTCCATCTGCTCTGGTTACCATGATTCTGGAAGATCCTTGTTGGCTTTGCATCTTCGAGGGAGAATATTTATACTCTGAAGTTAGCCGATATGGCAGGTTTGTATTTAAGCTCTTTGTATGACTATAGTTCATTCTAACCTTCAGCTTGTCACTGGATGATTGTTGAAAAAAACCTGACCAGCTTCTTGGCCAACCAGAAATATTCATACTCAAAGTTGAGATCATCTTTCGACAAAATATCAGAGCAAAAACCCCACTTTGCAAACTTGGGACAGAAACTCCACCTTACGTTTTGAGTTTTGAATGAAAACTAATTTTCAATAAAAATAGCTCAATATCCTTTCACTACCAATGAATACATATCCTTTGACTTTAACAGGATTCTCCACATGCCAGCAAAATGATGAGAAACATAATTCCATCATTTCCAGTTGCGACTTTGCTGAGCTCGATCCTGCGAAGGTAAAATCTGAGTAATGAACTCTGGCTAAAATCGCAGTGTGATCAGAGAACCACTCAGGTGAGGGAAGTGCCGTGTCCTTCCTCATACTCCTCTCATACAATAAATCCAGTAGATGCTCCATTTTGCAACACGCAAAGTGCCCATCAGGTGACCCTCTTCCACGAGCTCTTAGGATTATTTTCTCAAAAGCATTCGTGCTGAATTACTGCACAAAAAATAACTTCAACACATTTCACCACGAGAATAACTCCAGAATGCTATAGTAGATTGTACTTTAGGGATGAACTCCGATCTTGCAGATATGTTCATACTGATCATATAGATATCATGCAGCATGCTCTTGGGCCAAATCCAAATGGCATAAATGCCAATGGATGTTTCACAGCCTTTGCAATTCCCTCACTAAATCGTGTTGGGTTGAACTCATTTGTATCATTTCTTCATAAAAATTGATTAGGGTGGATTGCAAGGATCGGAAGCAAAATTTGGGTGCCTGCAGGAATTGAGAGCCTTCCAAGTTTCATTGGCTTGCATGCCTGAAATTGGAAAGTGCTTACTGGTGGGTAAAGTCTCACGGCCTCATGTAGAATCATTCCCACAATTTTAAGATGATTCACACTATCGGCATTTGGAACAACATTTTTTCCACATACTTCCAACACATCTTTGCGTCCATGCTCCTGCCATTCTTGATGCATTCCCAGTAAAATTATGGTCCATGTCAACATGATTGATGTAGTTTCATGTCCTGTGAATTAGAAAGTCTTGCATTCATCAATGATTTCTTCTGTAGTTATGCGTACATCTTGCAGTTTGCCCCCCGACTGTTTAATTTCGGGAAGAGATCATGAGACTAAGTAGATCAGTACCACAGATTCCTGACTCTTCCATGTTAGTAGTCCTTTCCCGAGCTTCAATTACCTGCCTCATGCATTTCCGGAGTTCTTTCTCCAATTTCCAACGTTGCCTGTTCTTTCTTGTAGGCAGAAACCTGAAGCCTGGAATATAAACACTGCGAAGTAATTCAGCTAAAAGAACCATCTGTTGGGCCTGCAAATTGAAAATGTTCTTTGCCTCTACATAACTGCTGCCAAATGATGTGCGAGCAATAGTATCTCCTGTCAGATTGCAGAACTCCTTAAGCACTTCAACTTCTTTTGCACCAGACAACACCAATTTGCTCCATTCCTCCAACATATTGGTGGTACTTTCAACAATTGTTGGAACCATGCCCTTTTAATAAAGAGAAACAAAATTCCGCCATCTCCAGTTGTAGTTTTTTGATTTTCCACCAGCGAACACATGTTCAACAAGATTCGCAACACTTCATTATTCGCTCAACCTGTTTTTCCAATGCCTCCCTTTCACCTGAAAGTGTATACTTCCTGGATGACTGAATATCACTTCTGCACTGATGAATTTCAATGTTCCGCTCATACTCCAATCCCTAACCCATAAGCTTAGTACGTTCTTGAGTTTTATCAATGTCATCAAATGCCTCTTGAAGACAGAATGAGGCCCATCCGATTCAACAGCTTCAATGGAAATTGACCCAATATGGCATGCAATTAGATGGAAACATTGTCTTTGGAACAAGCATTTTGAAGATTTGAGAGGAAATTTCGATTTTTTCGGGCTTAAAGGTTGTGTGCGCCGCGCGCAATGGATGCGCCGCACATGTGTATTTTTACACTGTGCAGAAGTGCTCTATGCGTCGCGCGCACTGTGTGCGTCGCGCAGACTAACTCACCAACAGTCCAGCTCCAAAATGACAGCTTCTCCTTTTCATCATTAAATTTTGACTTTCTTTGATCCTTACTGCATCATTGCAACTGCATCCTGGTTAGAAACAACATCCCACAATCCATCACTTGGAAGAATGAGAAATTCAACATTTTCATCAGCAACCTCTTCCTGAATCTCTGGTCTCATAAACATCTGAAGTTTATGCAAATCAAGAAATCATACCATTACTCGAACAATATGAGAAAGTTCATGTTTTGAAGCTTAGCAAAGTTTTTTCTTTTAAACACTGCCTTTGTCTTTTCGCTGATTTTCTAAATTTGGATTGATAACTCTTGTCATTATTTTGCAGGGTTGGTGGCATATCCTAGAAAAGGATAACCAAGGCTACCTCTGAACTCTTCAATACTGAAAAACTTCAATAATTACATATTTGAAAACACATTTTAACGATTTCTTCTTCAAAACAGGGTTTTAAAGAAGAATCAATCTCGCATTGATAACCATCTTGAAATAGAAACTCACTGAACCTTCTTCTAGCCTGTAGGCATCATTCGACATGTTTGAAGGCCAACTATAAGACCTTGACTCTGAAATGACTCTTTTCTGGACCGCAGTAACATCAATGACTGCAAATGACGAGAAATGAACTTTGGAGAATTTGATTCTGACAAGGGACTGACAGGACTGAGTCTAACACTACCAACCCAGCTTTGTATTTCTCCACCTTGCCTTCTACATTCATCTTCTTCTTAAACACCCATTTTCTCCTGATGGGCTTCCTTCTAGCTGGCAACTCCACCAGATCCCATGCCTCATTTTTTTGCAAGGATGCCATTTCATCAACCATGGCCTCCTTCCAGAGTTTTCCATCCTCTGAATCTACTGCCTCCCTGACAGTTCTGGGATCATCATCAGTTATATTTAAGGCAAAACCTAAACAGAAAGTAGATGGAATATACATTTCTGGTTTCCTTCTTTCTCGAACTGATCTTCTCAAAGCTGGAGTTTGTGCCTCTTCCTCTTCTGAATCTTCTGTTGCGGTAGAGTCTGATTCATACTCCTTTAGCTCAAAATCTATATTCTCAGGTTCCTTTGGTATGATTTCATGTTTAAAAACATCTTTCACCTCTCTAAACACCACATCTCAGCTGTACACAACCTTCCTTATTTCCAGGTTCCAAAGCTTGTAACCTTTTAAACCATCCTTGTACCCAATAAAGATGCACCTTTTAGATTTATTATCCAACTTGATCCTTTTCTCCTTTGGAACATCTACATATGCATCACATCCAAATACCCTTAGATTTGAAAGAGAGGGTTTCTTACTAGTCCATACCTCATGTGGAGTCTTATCCTCCAACACTGATGAAGGTGACCTTTTAGCCAGATAGCATGCAGTCTCCACTACCTCTGCCCAGAATTCTTGTCCTAACCCGAGACCACTGAGCATGCTTCTTGACTTTTCCATCAGTGTTCTGTTTATTATTTATGCAACTCCATTTTTCTAAGGTGTGTATGGAGTAGTCTTCTGTCGTGCTATACCACACTTCTTACAGAACTCTTCAAATTCCTTCTCGTAGAAATCCCCACCATTATCTGTCCTCAGCGCCTTTATCTTCTTTTCTGTCTGGTTTTCCACCAAATCCTTAAATTCTTTAAATCTCTCAAAAGATTCAGATTTATTCCTCAAGAAATATATCCATGTATTCCTTGAGAATTCATCTATAAATGAAACATAGTACATAGACTTTCCCAGTGATGGAACTGACACAGGTCCAAATACATCACTGTGCACAAGTTCTAATATCTTGTTTTCCCTCTTAGCACTAGAAGGAAAACTCACCCGATTCTGCTTCCCATATACACAATGTTGACAGAAATCGAAATCCAGAGAGAAATTAGACATACCTTCTACCATACCATTTCTATGCAGTATCCGAAGGCCCTTCTCTCCAGTATGTCCAAGCCTTTCATGCCATAACATGGTCTTTTCTCCAGAGATAGCTAGGCTTTCCACTCCACTTTCAGGAACCACATAAATGTTACACCCATCAATAACAGTCTTGCCTTGTAAATTTTACAGAGTTCCAGTCCGAACTCCCTGCATTAATACCAGTGCTCACCGAACCATCTTGCAGGCATATTTCTCGAACACTATTTTTACACCTGCATCATCCATCTTGCTTACAGAAATTATATTTATGGCCAATGCAGGAATATGAAGAACACCAAGAAGTGTTCTAATCCTTCCACCTTGCAGCTTCAACTTGACCTTTCCACGTCCAACGATTCTGCCCTTCCTATCATCCCCTAGGAAGACATCACCATCATATTTCTCATACTCGCAGAACCACTCCCTATGGGGAGTGAACTGAAAGGATGCACCTGATTCAATCAACCATGACTCATGATATACATGTATATTTGAAGAAGAATCCAAATACAGATCCCCACCTTCATCCGAGGTGGTTTTGCCTCTACAGAAGGAGCATCATCAGATCCCTTTCCTTTCTCAGAAGCTTTAAATCTGCAGTCCTTTTTGTAGTGCCCTTCCTTTCCGCATTTCCAGCATACCTTTACAAAATTTCTAGGAGATTTAGATCTCCCTCTAGATTTGGATCTCCCACTCGAAACTTTATTCTTGTTTTTGTTTTGTGACCTTCCTCGTACAGATAAGGCATCTCCATTCTGGCCCTCCATATTTCTCCATCTCATTTCCTCCAACAGCAAGGTTGAGACAATGTCATCAAAATTCAAGGTAGGTGTATTGCTACCTATTGTAATAACCAGAATATCCCATGATTCTTGTAGAGAACGCAACAAACTGATGCACTTATCTTCATCTAAGATTTTAATATCAACAGATGACAGCTAACTTACCACAGTATTGAAGGCATTCATATGCTCTATAACCGAGTCTCCATCGTTCATCCTCAAGTTATATAGCTTTTTCCGCAGGAACAAATTATTCACCAGAGACTTAGATTGGTACAAAGTTCCAAGTTTTTCCCACAAATTCTTCGTCTTAGCTTCCCCAGATACATTCAACAATACTGAATCTGAGACACACAACCGTATTGTGCTCTTAGCCTTCCGATCCAGTTTCTTCCAGTCTTCATCTGACATTGTCGTTGGTTTAGTACCTGGATCTACCGCAATCCACTGATCTTTATCCACCAGCAGATCCTCCATCTTGAGCTTCCACAACTCAAAACTCTAACCATTAAATTTCTCGATCTCTATCTTTCCGCCGCTCGCCATCTTCTTTCACCGCAAGAATCGATCCCGCAGATCTCCCACTGAACAGGGTCTACCACAGGCCCGAGCAAAAAACCCTCAACAACAAAGGTGTCCCCTTGAAGCCGAAACATCTCCGATACCAAATGTAGGTTTTAACCCTGAACATAAATTATCTACACACGAATCTTATAACAGAAAATAAACAATAGCGAGAGCATAAAACATAAAACAGATAAACACAGAGATTTTCCCCTGGATCCCAAATCGGGACGACCAGCCTGATTTTTCATTATATTCCTTTTAGTGTTACAACACATATATATACATGCCGAAGCATACATAAACCCCAATCCATTAACCCTGGATTAGAACATAACCGTAGTTCCCTTGACCGGATCTACAGAATACCAAGGGTCGAAAACCATCGTACCCAAAAACCATGTGCAAACTCATGCAAAAAACATGGGTGGGTCCGCACACCAAAACAATTTCCGATGGGGCGCTGCCCCAGACCCTAACAGTGGGGGCTGCCTCCCCCCTTGTGACCCCCGTGCTGTGCCCGGCGCAACGTACAACGCGTGGGGCTAGTTGTGGAAAGAATATAACACATACCCAACATGAACAATTCTTGGATAAGACAAATGACAAAACCTCCTTCTATATATATGAGTCCATGGGGTCACAATATAATCCTTGCTGACCTAACAATAATAATGTAAGGGCACAATAATAACAATATGGGGGTTACAGGTAAGGCGGCTACACTAGTAATATAGGGACCTAACATGCCCCTCTCCTTCAAAAAAGTGTTGTCCTCAATGCTTGAGTATCTATGGATGCTTCTATATAAAACTCTCATCCTCCCATGTAGAACCTTCAGTGGATAAGTTCTTCCACTTGATGAGATACTGTGAAATGCATCTTTATTCAATAATGTTGTTAGAGGTGTTTCTATTCTCCCATCATTCTTAACAAACTTGCAATAATACCCTGTTCAACTGAGAAATCCTCGCAACTTATTTATGGTTGTGGGGACTTTCCATTCCTTAATGGCTTCAATTTTTTAAGGGTCCACCTTAACAACCTTGTGAGATATAATATGACCCATATATTCCACCTCTTGTACTCCAAATAAACATTTGGAGGTTTTTTCATATAATTGTTTCTCCTCCAATAGTTTTAACACCCTGTCAACATGTTGAACATGATCCTTCCAAGACTTGTTGTAGATTAGTATATCATCAAAAAATAATATCACTAATTTTCTAAGGAAGGGTTTTAAAATGGAATTCATCAACCCTTGAAATGTAGAAGGAGCATTGGTAAGGCCAAAAGGCATGACCAAAAATTCATAATGACCCTCATGATTTCTAAATGTTGTGTTCAGAATATCTTCAGTCTTCATTCTAATTTGATGATATCCTGAATGAAGATTCAAATTCCTAAAATAAATTTCTCCATGTAATTCATCCAATAATTCATCAATCAGAGGAATGATAAATTTATCTTTAATAGTGATCTTCTTGAGCTCCCTATAATCTGGACACATGCACCATGATCCATCCTTCTTGTGCACCAATACTATTGGAGCAGAGAAAGAACTTTGAATAGGTTGAATTATACCAGCCTCTAACATTTCTACAATCATATGTTCAATTTCACTCTTTTGGACATAAGGGTATCTGTAAGGCCTAATTTTTGGAGGAACACTTCCTGGAATAAAATGAATAGCATGATCATGGTCACGAATAGGTGGGAGTCCTTTGGGAGTTTCAAACACCTTGGAATGATTGTCTAAGACTTTTTGGAGATATGGAGAAATAGATTATTTTGATGTTGGGACTTCAAGTGAGCATAATTGTGCAATTACGCCTCGTTGTTATTTCTTCATAAGATTTTCCATGAAATTGGATCTTATTACCTTTCCCCGCTTCCCTATGATACCCCATAGTTTGACTTCCTTTCCTTCCAAAAAAAATTTCAAGAAAATTTCTTGAAAATTAAAAGCTACCATCCCCAAAGATTGTAACCACTGTACAAAATACAACATCAGCACCTCCCATTGCAATGGAAATAATTAGACTATTCAAAACATATTCCCCCATGGTTAGCTTGATATTATGGCATATTATAGAGAAATTATAGTTCCTCCATCTGCAACCAACACTTGACATTATGGTGTTGTGCATAGGAAGCAATTCAATTCCTTGGCTACCTTACAATGAATAAAATTATGTGTACTACCTGAATCAATCAACGTTATTACCTTTTTATTCTTGATATGTCCTTCTATATTGAGAGTTTGAGGAGTGGTAATTCTTGCCAATGCATTACAAGATATGGTAAGACTCATTTCATCTTTCTCTAGGGTTGGTTCTTGTTGTATATCCTATTCTTTTGAATTTTTTTGTTCATTTTCTTCCTCCTCTTCATAATATATGTAAAATAATTTCTTTTCAGCACACTTATTACCTTTAGTGTATTTTTTATCATAACGGTAGCAAAGCCCTTTTTCTCCTTTTTCTTACAATTTTTCTGGTGTTAACCTTGTAGGTTGTAGAAGTTTAGGTGGTGCAACACTTCCATATTTATAGATGTGAGTGGTAGGCTTCCTTGTCACCATAATTTTACATTCAATTTTTCTTGCCAACCTGAATGCCTTCTCTAATGAATCATGTTCCAAAAGGAAAACCTCATGTTGTATGTTATCCTTTAAAGTCCCCATGAAGACATCAATCATGTGTTCCTCTAGAATATCATTTACCCTAATATTCAATTTTTGGAAGTCCTCAATGTGATCCACCACTGAACCCTTTTGTTTGAGATTTATCAATTGGCTAAATAAGGTGTTTCTCTTTATGTCCTCATAATGTGTTATCATTTACTCCATAAAAATTAACCAAGTGACAATTTTTTTATGGGAGCAAAGCCATTGATACCATAAAAATGTATTTCGTTCTAAATATAAAGTTGCGATCTGTACCTTTTGTGTGTTTTGCACATTATTGAGATCAAAACATTGTTCCATCTGTAGTATCCATGTTACGGGATCCTTGCCATCAAACTTCCTCATATCGATATTTGGAATATGGTCGGTCTTCCATTCAACATTCGAGTTTATGAAATCATGATTAACATTTATTTTTTTCTCATCATGAGTTTCCTCTACTATCTTTTCACCATTAGCAATCATTTCTTGTATCAACTTTGTCAATCCTTCCATGTTTGCTTTTATATCATTCTTCATGTCTTCCATTTTTTCTTCCATGTCTTCCATGGCATTCATCAAACCATCGATCTTACCTTCCACGCATTTCTTCAAAACATCCATATTAGCTTCCATTCCCTTCTTCAAACCATTCATTTTAGCTTCCACACTTTTCTTCAAAACTTTCATTTCATTTTTTGTTTCTCTTTGTGAGAGTGAAATTTGGTGCACTTGCTCTTCTAATTTTTATATATCATGTTGCACTTATTCATCTTCATGAATCATAGTAGAGTATTTTGAGGGATTGATGGGTTTTGAATTCTTTTTAAGGGGAATTTTAGAACCCAATACTAATATCTATGCTTCAATATTCCCTTTGAATCACTTCAAATTGATTTTTCAAGCAAGACTTATGAAATTTAAAAACAAATACACACCTTTTTCTTTCTTTTGAGGAGCTAGATATTGAAACCGAATTATCTCTGTCATTTAAAATATTCTATATCTATAATTCAATCCTCTAGTAGCCCTCTAAATATTATTTCCAATGCCACAAGTTTGACCTGATTTAGATTCTTCAAGAAAACGTTATTCCCAATCTCTCACAATGACCTAATTATGGACTAGTTCAGTAGAGCGAACTTGTACGGCATGCCATGTATCATTGTTTCATCTTTCGGCTCTGAAATTGATGCACATAAAACTACAGTCCATGTGATTTCAGCCACTTGTTACAAAATTCTAGTTCGATACTTATAGAGATATTTATGACAACTTTCCCACGATCACCTCTTACAGATGAAATTCAGGAGCCTCCAATAACCCTAACTTCCATAGATCATATATCTGAAAATATTGTGAACCAAGATCTGAAATTTTACAAGGCGTTCCCCAGGATTTCTACTTTGCATGATACAAATTTCAGATTTTGAACCTTTGTAGAAAAAACGTTATAGCGAAAATTACACAATGACCTATTTGGAGCAGCGAAACCCTATAATCCAAAGCTTTAATACCAAATGTTATGAAAGCAACACCAAAATTAAAAGAAAAGAGAGATAAACCCCTTATAAATAAGCCAATTTGAGGGGAAAGCCTCCTTTAAATTACATAAATGAACAATTCTTGGATGATACAAATGAAAAAAACTCCTTCTATATATAGGAATCAATGGGGTTATAGTATAATCGTAGCCAACCTAACAATAGTAATGTAAGGGCACAATAATAACAATATGAGGGTTATAGGGGTACAAAAATAACAATAAGGGGGCTACACTAGTAATATAGGGACCTAATAGATATATAATGGGAACCCTATAGGGTGAAAACCAACAAATGTTTAATTTTTATTAAACACTCGTGAGGGTGTTCACCCCTTACTCAATGGATTGTAAGGGAGTTTATCCTTGACCATTAACATAAAATATTACAGAGAAATGTCATCATAAATACATGACTAACTACAAGATATTATCATCATCCTGATATCATTTACCCACAATTCATTGAGAATCATCCCTATAGGCCTTGTTCTTCCCATCAATGGATTATCGTGTAGCTAACATTCCTTCAATCTGTATAGAAAACTAGTTTATTTCTTTCCATATTCTAAACATAATCCATCATTTTCTTATGTTGCAATACTTTTCTGCAACTATTACTGTTAGAAACCTTTGAAATCATTATTACATCGAAATATTGATCAACCTATAATAAATTTATACTAGTGGTGCTTCAACATTTATTTATGTACATACATGAAATTTAAACAAAATATTGTCACATGCCTCCTTTAACATAACTACACATGGGTTAATTAAAAGCATATAACTATCAAAGAATGCCTATATATAATTACCACATTAACCATTACCCCCCTCGCACAAGCACACATTCTTTACAAAGGAAACACCTACAACTATACATACTATCCATGCAAAATAACATGTTGATAGCCTTTCAAGTGGAAATTTTTTTTCGGTTGCATCATTTCCTATGTCATTTCTAGATTCATCATGCTCATGTTTTGTTAAAAACATACATGTTTCATGTTCATCCAAAAAATGAATGATATCCTCTTGAATTTCTAGTTGTGTTTCTTCTTCATCCACCAAGTTTTGTTGAAAAGGGGGCCTAACTTGTTGATCACGATGATTTCATTATCTCTTTGTCTTTGTTAAATTTGACATCTTCTATAATGTGGATTTCTGATTTGTGTTTCTGGTTGTGCAGCAGGAGGAGGATTGTTTCCAAGAGCTAGTTTATCCATAAGTCTTTCCATGGTTTTTGTTAGAAAATTATATATTATGGAGCAATGCAACACATAAAATATGCGGAAAAATACAAGCACACAAAACACATAAAACCAAAGAGACACAAATATACGTGGTTCACCCAGTTTGGGCTACGTCCACCCCGAACAGCCAGTCCTTCCTTTCTATTATCCAACAAAAATTGAAGAGACAAAACCTACAGCAGATCCGCTGTAATATCCTCTGTTCTCTCTCACAGTCTCCCTCTTTGTTTCTCGCTCCTAGAATACACACATAATACGCAGCCGCAATACAATACCCTCATATATACAAGGGGGTTTCCTTCTAGGGAAAAAAACCCTAATCTAAACATAACTTCTACCGTCAGATCATTTGCCTAATGAACGGCCCAGATTGACTAGAAATTACTATACTTTTACAAGGCAATTTTACATCCGTTTTTAGCTTCGGGGGCGCTGCCCCCAAAAACCCCCGCCAGCGCCGGGTTCCCAAAAAGCGCCGCCCCCCCTCCCCTTGGAGCCCCCACAACAACGATTAATTATGGGCGGCATTTCCACCCCTTTTAAGGTACATGGGTCCAATGTTGTGATACAAAGTAAACAAGATAATCAGGCTCCACACCCAACAATCTCCCACTTGGAGACTGATTGTAGCAACTCCACCGCTGCTTCATTTGCTGGAAAATGACTCCTCTTTGGACCTGGCTATTCCTCATCTTTATCGTCATCCTTGAAGACCAATTTAAACTGAGCACATTCTCAGTTTCTCCCTGGTTACAACTTTTGTTAGCATATCTGCAGGATTCTGGCTAGTGTGTATCTTTTCCAGCTTCAACTCTCCATCTTCCAATACAGACCGTATGAAATGGTACTTGAGATGTATGTGTTTAGTCCTGGAATGAAATGCCGAGTTCTTTGCAAGATGAATAGCACTTTGGCTATCACTGTATAGTGTGCCCATATCATGCTTCTTACCCAATTCATCCATAAACCTTTGTAACCAAATCATTTCTTTACTAGCTTCTGTAGCAGCAACATACTCGGCTTCTGTTGTTGAAAGTGCAACAACACTTTGGATTTTTGAAACCCAACTGACAGCTGTTCCACCTACAGTAAATACATATCCTATAGTGCTCCTCATGTTATCTCTGTCACCTGCCATATCTGCATCAACATATCCCTGTAGAGAAATGTTTGAACCACCAAAGAATAATGCTTGATTTGTGGTACCTCTCAAATATCTGAGAATCCATTTTACTGCCATCCAATGTTATTTTCCTAGATTTTTCATGTACTTGCTTACAACTCCCACTGCATGTGCAATATCAGGCCTTGTGCAGACCATTGCATACATTAAGCTTCCAACTGCTGATGCATATGGAAATTTAGACATATAATCCATGTCTTCTTGGGTCTTTGGGCACATCTCCTTACTAATTTTGAAATGGCTAGAAAACAGTGTACTAACTGGTTTTGCATTCTGCATATTAAATCTTTTCAACACCTTCTCTATGTAATCATTTTGAGAGAGTGTTAATTTGCGATTTTTCCTGTCTCTAGTTATCCTCATACCAAGGATTTGTTTTGCAGCTCCCAAATCCTTCATTACAAATGAATTTGCCAATTTTCTTTTGAGCACATTTATTTCTTGCGTGTTAGACCCTGCAACAAGCATGTCATCTACATACAATAACAATATAATATAGCTGCCATCATTTTTCCTTTTTAGATAAACACAATGATCAAAGTGACATCTAGTATAACCTTGTTCAGACATGAACTTGTCAAATTTTAGATACCACTGCCTTAGAGCCTGTTTTAAACCATACAAGCTCTTCTTTAACCTGCACACCAATTTTTCTTTCCCTTTTACCTCATAACCTTCTGGTTGCTACATGTATATCTCTTCCTCCAAATCTCCATGGAGAAATGTTGTCTTTACATCTAACTGTTCAAGATCTAAATCTTCCGCTGCTACAAGACTTAAAATATTTTTGATTGAATTCATTTTAACAACAGGAGAAAATATCTCATCAAAATCAATACCTTTCTTCTGTGCAAACCCCTTCACCACAAGTCTAGCTTTGTACCTCTGTTTTCCTCCATCTTCTTCCTTCAGCCTGTAAACCCATTTATTCTGCAATGTAGTTTTACCTGCAGGCAACCTGACTAAGTCCCAAGTCCGGTTATGCATTAAGGAGTCCATCTCTTCTTCCATGGCTAGCTCCCACTTCTTCCTGCTTTCAACCTGCATTTCTTCTTCATAACATTCAGGTTCACCAGAATCAGTCAGCAATAAATAATATAATGAAAGAGAGTATCATTCAGGGGGTCTACTTATCCTAGTAGATCTTCTAACACCACTTTCAGGTGTTTGAGGTGCCTATTGCTGTTGTGATGGTTGTTGCTGCTGTGGTTGTTGATTATTATTATTTTTAGGCACCTTTACTTTTTCAGTTATCTCATCAAGAACCGTGTATTCCTTTCTTTCTTTTTCTTGTTTCTTTTCCTGCAATTGATTCTTATACAAGACCTTTTCATTGAATATTACATCTCTGCTCCTAATGATTTTGTGATTTTCATAATCATATAGGAGATAACCAAAATCATTAACACCATATCCAATAAAGGTACATTTCTTTGATTTTTCCTTAAGCTTTGTTCTATTTTCTTTATTAATATGGACAAAGGCCTCACAACCAAAAGGCTTTAAACTTAGAGTAGTTTATCTTTTTACCTGTCCATGCTTCCTTTGGAATACCACCATCCAAGGATCTTGAAGGCCCTCTGTTTATTAGATAAACAACAATATCTACAGCATCTGCCCAAAATTGTAAAGGAAATCCCGCATGCAATCTCATGCACCTTGCACGCTCCATGATTGTTCTGTTCATCCTTTCTGACACACCATTTTCTTGTGGTGTTCTTGGAACTGTCTTCTCTCTACGAATTCCATGCTCTGAACAGTACCTATCAAACTCTTTGCCGCAATATTCACCTCCATTGTCTGATCTGAGACACTTCAACTTCTTTCCTGTCTCAATCTCAACCAAAGCTTTCCATTTCTTGAAAGTATCAAATACATCAGATTTATTCCGAATACAATAAATCCATGTTTTTCTAGTTGCATCATCAATAAAAGTAACATAATAACGAGAGCCACCGAGAGATGATACCTGAGCAGGTCCCCATACATCTGTATGCACAAGCTCCAATTTTTCACTCTTATTTTCTTTCCCAACTCTGAGAAATCTGACTCTCTTCTGTTTTCCATAAATGCAATTCTCACATAAATCCAAATCAACATTCTTCAAACCTAGCAGCAAATTTCTTGAGTGAAAAATTTTCATCCCCTTCTCACTCATGTGTCCGAGCATATGATGCCATAATGCTGCATCTGTTCCTTTTGAAGTTAAAGCATTAACAGAGTTAGGAATACCATTGCATAAATACAATGTACCAACCTTTTCGCCTTTTGCTATTACCAGGGCTCCTTTGGTGACCTTCCAAGTTTTATCTGTGAAAGTTGTCACACAACCTTCACTGCCTAACTGCCCTGTTGAAATCAGATTTTTCTTCAGATCTGGAACATGCCTTACCTCCTTTAGTAGTCATTGGTTTCCATTCTGTTGTTTTACAAGAACTTTACCCATTCCAACAATTTTACAGGGTTTATCATCACCCAAACGAACTTGTCCAAAATGTCCTTGAACATAGTCATGAAAATATTTCTTATCAGGTGTGGCATGGAATGAAGCCCCTGAATCTACAACCCAAGAATCGGTAACATTTTCGAAAGAAAGAATCAAAGCATCTTGTAACACATCACCTGTCACATTTGCTTCATGATTGTTTTCTTGTTGTGTGTCTCCTTCTTTTCCCTTCCGAGATCTACAGTCTTTCTTTAGGTGTCCTTTCTTTCCGCAATTCCAGCACACTATCCCCAATCTAGACTTGGATCTGCCTTTCCTTGATTTACTGCGATATCCCGAGCTCTTTCCTCTTTCCATTCTTCTTCCCCTAGACTCTGCACTCAAAGCATTACCCGATGTTTCACCGGAGCTTTTCCGTCGCATTTCCTCGCTAAGGATAGCACCCACAACATCATCAAACTTTAAAGTACTAGATCCAGAGACAGAGTTACTAATGGCCATTACTAAACCATTCCAACTCTCTGGCAATGAGCACAAGAATAACATAGCTCTAACTTCATCATCAAAGTTTACCCCTACAGAACTTAACTGACTGGTAACTGTATTAAATTCATTTAAATGGTCTGCAACAGATCCACCTTCCGACATATTCATATTAAATAGTCATTTCATAAGAAATACCTTGTTTGAGGCCGAGGGTTTTTCATATAGTTTCACCAACGTCTGCATCAAACCCTCTGTTGTTGTTTCCTTTGAAATATTGAAGGCGACTGATGCCGCAAGACACAACTGTACTGTTCCGAGTGCCTTTCTATCGAGAATGTTCCATTCCGCATCTGTCATGGCCGTCGACTTCTTTGTTTTTCCACTTAATGGTAGGTACAGATCTTTCTGATACAGATAATATTCCATCTGCATCTTCCACAACGGGAAGTTTTGGCTGTTAAATTTCTTGACCCTAAACTTACCATCGTCCGCCATTGCTCCCACTCGAACCAGGAACCCTTCTTTCCTGTGAGTTTATCAGCCAAATATAACTTCGGCTCTGATACCAGTTGTTAGAAAATTATATATTATGGAGCAATGCAACACATAAAATATGCGGAAAAATACAAGCACACAAAACACATAAAACCAGAGAGACACAGATATACGTGGTTCACCCACTTTGGGCTACGTCCACCCCGAACAGCCAGTCCTTCCTTTCTATTATCCAGCAAAAATTGAAGAGAAAAAACCTACAGCATATCCGTTGTAATATCCTCTATTCTCTCTCACAGTCTCCCTCTCTATTTCTCGCTCCAAGAATACACACATAATACGCAGCCGCAATACAATACCCTCATATATACAAAGGGGTTTCCTTCTAGGGAAAAAAACCCTAATCTAAACATAACTTCTACCGTCAGATCATTTGCCTAATGAACGGCCCAGATTGACTAGAAATTACTATACTTTTACAAGGCAATTTTACATCTGTTTTTAGCTTCAGGGGCGCTGCCCCCGAAATGCCACGCCAGGGGGGGGCTCCGAAAAGCGTTGCTGCCCCCCCTTGGACCCCCCACGGTAGTGATTAATTATGGGCGGCATTGCCGCCCCTTTTAAGGTACATGGGTCCAATGCTGTGATACAAAGTAAACAAGATAATCAGGCTCCACACCCAAAAAATTTCATCATGGTGTCAAATTTCACATCTCAAGATGTAGATGGTTTTTCTTCCTCTTTTACTCTTCCTTTTCCAACCTTAGAAATTTTTTCTACATCCATGTTAACCTCAAGCTTCATAGTATCATTTTTCATTTCAGCTAGAGTGATAGATTCCCTCTCCCACAGCAAAATGGAAAATTCATTATCAAAGGCTTCAACATAATGAAATTGGGCAGCCCATGGGAGAGGTTATATATGAGAAAGAATAGACTTATAAAATTTATTGAACCTCTTTGAAAAATCTTGATTTGACCCATTACCTACTTTCTTCCAATTGTTATATGAACTCAAGGCTTGCATAGGATTTACCTTAATAACCCATTTTCTTAGGAAATTTCCTTCAATTGATCCCAATTCTGCAAACTTCCCGGGGTTAAGGCTTTAAACCATTTTCTCACTTCACCAATAAAACTTTGCACAAAAAACCTCATTTTGACATCTTCATCATCTATCTCTTCTAGGTCTATAAATTCACTAAATTGGTCAACATGTTGTTTTGTAGTGATTCCCTCCTCACCTCCAAAATTCTTATTCCTAGTGGAATATCCTTATGGGAGATCATGGAGTAGAGCAGGAAAAATAAGAGGAGAATATCTAGTAGGGCGTGGGGGAGGAGGAGGAGGAGGAGGAACTCCAACCAAAATGGGAGTGATAGTACTAACTAAAACTGCAGTAGAGGAAGTATATATCAAACTAGGAGGAGTAGTAATGAAAGAGGATGTGATGTTAGGAAATTGAGTGACGGGAATTTTTATCTCAAAAACAAAAGAACTCCACTTAGGTAAGGGGACATAAGTTCTCCTTTTCAACAAGAAATCAAAAGGATCAAGTTGTTTTAGTTATTATAAAGACTCTGGCTCTAATGATAATTCTAATGTGACAATTTCCAAAAACCATTCTCTATCTTCTTTTGAAACAAGAGATGTAGTGTCAATTCCTAACCTTTGTAAATTTAAGATAAATTTTGTTAAAAAAAATTCTGATTTAGATCTAAAAAGTGTTTCTTCAAACTTTTCATCGATCTCTATCTTCAAAATTTTGAACACCTCCATAAGGTAAAGAGGAAGTATGGAATACCTGATTTTGATGACCTGCCAATACCTCTGAGAATTTTTTCTGGATGACCAACTATCTCTAGTGGATCAGGGTCTAGATTGATCCTCGTATGAATCTTCTTGGAAGCCACCTTTAAGCTGAATATGCGAGTGGAGTCACCAAGGTAGAAGTACAATTTCAAATGTTTGATCTCTTGCTACCTTCAAGAGCTCAGTTACTTTGTAAGGAAGCGATTACCTAGGATAATGCATATTTCGAACTCACAGAAGACGCACCAAAATTTTATCACCAGGCTTGAACAAATTGGGTTGTGTCAACTATCAACCTAGAATAACTTTTTCAAACAAAATTTACACTGGAAGTTAGCCCTTCCAGTCATAGAGGGATCTCTCAAAGAAAACAATTAAATATTCAAGATGAAATTTAATTTGCTAATGGCTAAGTTTTTTTACACTTTATGTGATTTTTTCAAGTGGAATAGTGTAATGAAAACCGCCATTGGGCATGGAGTAAGCTAAATAAATTAAATTAAAAACAAATTGTATTCATGGAAATTGAGACATATTGGATTAAAAATTAACTCTTATAGGAAAATCAAAGCAAATGAAGGAACTTGGAGAATTTAATCATGAATTCCAAGTAATCATATTTCCATGAAAATGATAACAATATAAAAAATAAGGAGATGAAGGATGCAAAATCCAAGGAGAATCTCAGGTTTGAAAACAATCTACTGAAAAATGTATATTAGCTCATGAAGAAAATATTACAAAAGTGGCTCTTTCATTCATTCATAAACCCCTTTAGAGTGAAAAATTTTCCCAATTATAGAGTGATTCCTCTTCTACAATAGTCTTCCACATGGGCTAGACTCGATGCTTTAGCTAAGAGACCTAGTTCTAATTGAATTACAAAACATAGAGACTTTTTAGGAATATTTTCTATTTTGCAGAGTTTGTATACAAAAAAGAGTCCATCACCATTTAAGAGCTTTAACAAACTTTTCTAATGATCCTTATCAAATATAACAAACTGCCAAGATGTTGGATGGTTGATGAACTACAATATGAAGTGCCATGATGACATTTCATGATAAGTTGGCAAGATGAGTTGGTTTCCATGTGGAGGTTAACCTGTTGTGTTGTCCCCCTAAAAAATAGTAGTTCATAGGTTGTTTATGTGAACATCTTTGACCTAATTTTTATGAAATTTATTTACTGTTTGATATCCCAAAATTCATCAAATCTTCACTACGCTGGAAAAAAAAAAGAGTATAGGAAGTTTGGTAGCAAAATTTAGTAGAAAATGCCAAAAACACACTCCTACACGTTATCTGATTCTTCTTACAGTTTCAAGATCTTCTCTGATGTTTATCAGATAAACACATTCTTTAAGCACTTCCATTGTTGAGATTTAAACTTTCCTTTTTATCCATTGAAAGCTACGACAAATTCATAGCAAATTTTCACCTTTAATATGGAGATTTTCTACGAAACTTCCTAGTTTCTTATATTTTTCCTTTTCAATATTTGTTAACGTCCAAAACACTTCTAGTAGCATATATAAGCCTGTATATTACTAGAAATATCAATTTTATAGAACATAAGAAATAATTTATGATATTTCCATGTTAAATGGAGTTCCATCAACCTTAACAAGGATTTTGATATTTCCTTTTGCAAGCTCTTCCTTAATCATTTCAATTTGAGCTTCTAAGGCCCTAAATTTCTCCCACAACCTTCTCCTATCCGCTTGTAACCATATGTTCCTCTTGCATAAATGCTTCATCATTCTATGGAAATGCATTGTTCTTTCTATCATTCTTCCAGATTCATCTGCAACCTTGTCATAGAAGTCAAGTTGCTTTGATATGTCTTCCTTCAATTATTTAAAAATAAATTTTGATTCTATTACCTCATTCCTAGCATCTCTCAACTATTCTTGGAGCATCTCTACACTTTTCTCTTGTAGAGTCCTCTTACCTTTCCTTTTTTTTCATTTGTTCTAATTTTGATGGAGGAATCTCTTCTTCTAACAACAACTCATGCATATTTTCTTTTAGTTGTTGTGATTTTGTGATAGCTTTCTAGGCTTAAAAAAAAACTTGAAGCTTCTTGAGTAAAATCCAATTTCTTGGCTCTTTTACTCTTATTTTTAGTTTTTGTCTCTTTGATCTCTACAGGCTGCACAATGGGTCTTTCTTCAATATCAATATCTTCCAGGATATCTAAACATTTACCCCTCCCTTTTCTTTGGCTTCTATTCATCCTTCTTGTATAAGTTTTTATCTTAGTGCTTGTAGCAATTTTTTTTTGCCACCACAGGATTTTTTACATGTTAGGCTTCAAGTTCCATAACAAGCTCTATTATAGGTTATATCTTTGTTTTAGGCTCAACTACAAACTCTCCCTCGAACTGCTTCTCCTCCCCTTGGGTTATAGGTTGGGACCTTGGAGATCTTCTAGGGGTGGAAGTGTCCAATTCATAGCCACTTAAAAATAAAAATGTGGGCTAATCTCTCTTCATCCTATTCAACTGTTCAACCACCATCAACTAGATAGGACCATGATGAAAAACTGAAGTGTTACTGGCATCAGGATTGGCCTGAACCTTATCAGCCAACTTTCCAAAGCTTCTAAACAAATAAAAAGGAATATATAAGGGTTGTTTACTTGTGAAGTGCAACAACAATTTGAAATGGTATTGATATACCATGTGGAATCTACCCTTACAAGTGAAGTACTTCTAGATTTCCATTAGGAATTTAGAAAAATAGTCTTTAAGGAAAGTTTTGGGAATGCCTGTAGCCATATCAATGCCTTTGTGATATTCCTTCAAGAAGTCATCACAACTATACAACTTGAACTTCTGCACCTTGAAACACAATTATCTTGACCTGGGGATTTTTGTATCTTGAGAAATGGTGTCAGGGGACACTGCAAAATTTAGCATGCCAACTTTAGACCATGTCCCTGTAAAGTTAATTGCAAAATCTTTAGCAATTTTCCCATGAATTCCCTACAGCTTCTCACAGAACCAAAGACACCCTACAGTGGAAAATTATTGGTTGAATGTAGGGTATTCTTCAAGAAATTTCATATCCATAGGCTCGTACCTCACCACTAACCCTCCTTTATATTGCTTCCTTCAAGCTTCCATGGCTTCAACACGTAGTGAGCAACTTCTTAACACCTACAAATATCTTAAGGACAACTAGAATAGTTTTGAAACTTGTAGACCTTTCCTAAAGACAACTAACTAACCCCCAAGACAACAAGGCTGAAAATATAAATAGCAAGAGAAGCTCGTAAGGATATGAGACCAAGCTTGTGACATCAAAGCTATTCAAAAGTGGAAACAAAATTAAATGAGTATGCATTTACGCATTTTTGGAATGGTAGAAAAGGAAAAAAAATATTTAATCATGACTTCATAACCTCTGACCATAATCATTTTAAATTTTTCGTATTGTTTCCTTATCATTAATAGAAAAACATACTTTTGTAGCGGGATCAGTGCTCAGGAAGGAAAATTTTATTCGGAAGTGTCAGGAACTTCGATATCAAACCATGAAATTTTTAAACTAGATTTGCTACGAAAGTTGGCTAAACTATCAAGTTTCTAATCATGACTAGATAATCTCAAAGGACATGAAATTTTGTATTTTCCCACTGTTACACCATTTTTTGGTCATCTAACCTATTATCATTAGATGAACCCAAGTACACCATGTAAGACCAATTTTACCCTAAGTAAAATTGCTTTCACTATGTGAAATAACTTAGTAAAACACCTTTTATTAAGTTGTTTATGGTCTAAACAGGAAACCCCAAAAGGAAATAATAAACAAATCTATATTTGTTTATATTTCCTGGTCATATTTAACCCAAAACAAGGAAATCAATTAAATAAATCTTTATATATTTGATTATTTCCTAGGAATAAGTTATTTAAATCCCTATTTAAATAATATTCCTATTAAAATTTGACTAAATCATTTATAAATAATTAAATAAATCATTATTTATTCAATTATATTCCCACCATTTCCCTAAAATAATAAATAAATCATTTATTTATTTATTATTTCTAAATAAAGGAATTGACCCAAGTCAAAAATCATTTTCCCTACAACAAATATAATAAAATATTCCTAAAGGGTGGTTCTAGAATTTGATTAATAATATTGTATTCATGCACCAAGTTCCAGACCACCCTAATATTTTGTTATAAATAGAAGGGTTTTCCCATTCATTAGTCACCTTTTCATGGTATTAGATCACTTTGGATCTATACTCTTGGTCTGACTTTGAGCCATTATCATTGTCACATTCTTTATCACTTTCTTTGTGAGCTCCCTTTGAGTTCTATGTTTTTCTGGGTTTTCTACACCAACAAGAGAGAAATTTTAGATCTGAAATGCTGAGGACTTTCAAGAACCCATCCCATTGAGGAGAATTAGAAACACCTTTCTTGTTTTCCTCTCAGGTGCCCCTTTTTAATATAAAAATTCTTTCAAATATATTATTCTTGTCTTGTCTATTGGATGCATGGAGCAACATTTTATTCTCACTGCTTAATGTCTTTTATGCTTAGATCTGGATTTGTGCAGCTTTATTTGGATCACCTAACTACAGATTTAAAAATATTGGAATCCATAATTGATGTTAGGGGTATTTTTTATGCGTAGCTAAAGTGGTATTTTTCCGACGACAGATTCATACTAACAATTGGCGACTCCACACGGGTTTTCTTTTGTGACCGTTGTCGTTTTATACATTCCTACATATCCATCTATTTCAGACCCTAGGGTTTCTCTTAATTTTTTGTTTTTCCTATTTTTATGGTGTTTTTCACCTCTAAAACCCTGTTGAAGCCCCGAAAATCGGGTCTACAACAAGGGGGATACCCACCCGGTCCGGACTTTGGTTAGCAGCTCCTTTTCCGTTTGGTGTAGTGGGTTTGACTGGGGATAATGGGACCAGTTTCCCAATTTGTGTGTGTGTGTTGAGAATAGATATTTCCTTTCAAAAAAGGTTCCTAAGTGAAATGCTTTTATTCTATTTCTAATCTAATCATATGCAAATTGTATTCTAATTTAAACATAAATATCTAATTCTTAACTAAACCCGGGATAAGATCTTGTTTATGCGATCTAAAATGATTTCGAATAACAATCAGTAATAAATATCATTCAATTGCTATAAGAAAAGAATTCAATAAAGATAAACCACTTCATATAAAAATTTAGATGAAACAGTTGTGAAAAACATATCGCATAATAAGCTATTCATAAATTAAGCATAAACAAATAGTCATCACCGTACAAAAGTGCCAAATGATAACTGAAGCATTCAAGCATCAATATATAAATAACTGAACATAAATATCACTTTTAACATAGAAGCAGCAAAATTTAAGAGATAAAAGTCCCATTTATAACTGGTTCTACTCATGAGCTAGAAGCAATAATGATTTATTTCCTCCTAATCCAACATCTACTAAGAGTACAGAAATGCAACATCAGTAGCGGATATTAGACACAGGTATCAATAAATCTCATTCCATTCATTCATCAAAACCTCCTCTGAGGGTGCAGAAGTGCATGTTCTGAGGATAAGTTTTTGACAAATTTCTGGACACTTCTCTAAATGCATGAGAAGGGTTTAAATACTACTAACTAAATCTAATTATAGTTTATTAAAAAAATTTAGGATTCGGTTTAAATGACCGTCCTTTTTCTAGGCAAGAATAAAGTTGAAATAACACTAAATCTAAAACTAAAATTAACAACTAAGTACTTGTGAATTTGGTCTTTGAATTTGCAAGCATCCAGCATTGCTTTGAGAAGAGGGGGTTGGCCGACTTAAGATTTCAATTGTCCCAAAAAGACGGAATCAACAATTGTGGGCGCAATCTTCCCAGCAGAATTAATAATGAAATTAAGAGTACTGCATTGAATGTGTGGTTTTACTAGACAGGTCCAGTAAGAATCCCAGTTTAATTTTTTCAATTCTTGAATTGATTTTTCCTTCTCTTCCGCTTTCTGTTTCCACTCTGTTTGCAATTGTTGTGCTTGTGGTAGGTATCCCGGAATGGTTTCTGAAATTAAATTAACCTTGTGCAAATTCTCATTTACATAATCAGTAATGTTTCTTGCTGTTGTAGCTGCTTCCTCTGCTGCTTTTTCTGCCTCTCTGATTTGTGCATCCCAAATGCTAAAGAGCATTTATTTATGAATATCATTGATAATTGGTGCTGCTGCTCTTTTTCCTTCCTCTATCTTTTGCCATGAAAAAATAATTAGTAACTCTTTCATTTATTGAATCATAGTCATGTCGTAAATCTACGACATGATTAGTGATTTTATCACTTTCTTGACAAAAAGAGTTCCACTGTGAGATTTTCTGGCATAATATATCCTGTTGTTGCAGCAGTTGATTATTCAAAGAAATAGATTCTGAAATAAACTCTGTAATATTGGGGTCATCTTTATGCGTTTCTTGCATAATCTATATTTGTTTTTATTTTTCGGCCAAGCTTTTCTGATACCCGATTTGCATTTGCTGAAACTCTTGTTGTAACTTTTCAAATTTCACCTGTGCTTCACTGTTGGCATGTGATTGTTGCAATTGTTGTTGCAGAACTAGTATCTGATCCTCTTTTTCATTTAATAACAGCCTTACCTCAGATGCTTTGTCAATAGTTGCGGAGGCATAAGCTCCTGTTATCTAAGATAATTTAGTAGGATTTTCAGTGGGATCTGTAGTAGGATCTTTCCATAAAAAATCCAATTGTTCTGCATCAGTAGAGAGTGCACTTTCTAATTTTCTCTTCTTTCTTTGCTTCCTTACTACTGCTTTATGTTGCGGGCTGTAGAATATATCCAGAGGAGGAATTTCCTCTATTTTAAGTACAAGCTCGACAGAGGGAGTAATGGGTATATGTTATTTTTCTATGACATTGCCACTTATTTCTGTAACCAAACCTTTTGCTGTCTGTACAAGAGTTTCTATATTCTGTCCTTCAACATTAATCAAATCATTAAATGATTCCCATTCTTTATCTAACTGAGTACTGATGGATGGTTGTTGTACGCTAAGAGGTGGAAGAATCAACTGTGGGGTAGTTGAAGTCTGTTTTTGTGAAAGCTCTTTTGATTGAGCTGTATCCTTGATTGAGCCTTCACTTTTATCTTGATCAAATTTTTTAGAATGTTCAGAAATTTCTTTGTCATACTTTGACTTAGACCTTTCTGAATCTGAGCTGCCACTGAGACTGACACTAGGAGTCGGTTCCCTTGCGGGTTCCAAGCACAAATTATCCAAAGGAATAGTGGTCAATCTTCTTTCTCTGTATACTTTAAACTCTTGAAATTCTTCTGGGGAGAACCGTGTTTGAGCTAAATTCAAAATGTCTTTAAATGAACATTTTTCCTAAAACATATCATCAAAAAGATCTTCTTCTCCAGAAAATACTCTTACTTTGACAACAGTGGTGAAATCATTGATAATACCATATGGATCAAATAGCCTTCTTGGAAACTTAAACAATTTTAAACATGTAACATTGCTTACTTCCTTAAATGCGTGACCAACATAAAATAATGAAAATGCTCCACAAGAAACAGGAAATTGTGGCTAGATGGCCTTATTTTTATCTTTTAATTCTTTTTTCAAACCTCCATCTCCACAGGTTTGATATGCAATTTCCCGAGCTATGAGTTTATCCGAAACATACTTGGGCAAAACATGAGGAGAAGCAAAGCTTCCAAAAACACTCACATAAGTAAACAATTCTTCTCCAAACCATCTTGCGACAGGGAGAATGTCTACTTCTGCTTCAGGGGACAACCTTGGGGCATCCTTATTATACAACACTCTATACAGAGGCAGCATTATGCCATGGAAAATTTTATAAAAATGAGGAATGAATTTTGACTCCCACAACTCTTTGTGATAGACATGAATGGGAAAGGGATCTTGAATTGTCTATTGCCAACCCATTAAAGGGAGCTTAGAAACAAAGAAGATTGAATCCATAACATAGGCAGATAGATAAAAAGGAGGATAAATCCTCTGAGAGACGGTCCATTTAGACCGGTAATTGAAAATAGCTGTGGCTAGGTTATCAGAAAATATTTTGGCCCAGTCTACAATGGTAGCGTTAACAATAGCATTCAATAAGGGAAGCCATTCAGGCAAAATCTTATTAATGTCAGGCTTTCCAAAAAGCCTGCATAACATAGCAGCAACAAAACAATATGGAGAGGTGAGTGAACCGGTACTGTACATACCGTGTTTGTCTTTCTTCAGTGGTTCATCTCTTCTGGTCCATTCTTTAGTGCATTCTGCCAAATTTGCATTTTCCTTTGCAAATTTCTCCATAAATTGTTTGTTATAAGTTGCCTGAGGCTCCGGCAAATGATACATAAGCCTCAAATCTTCTGGAGTAAATGACCCGATGAGCTCTTGACCTGGAGTTTTGAACTGTATGTCTGTGATATCAGTGCTATCCAGCACCCATTTTATCATGTCTGTATACGGAAGAATTCTCGGTCTTACTGCTATCCGGTGTAGAAATGAACAAGCCAGTTCTGTAAGAGATGCTTCAAAAGAATTACTTGAGGCAGCGGTAGCTGAAACATCCATTACCCTTGGGTTTTCTTCTTCAAGCAGATTAAACATACCCTCCCAAGTGGTGATGCCAGTGTCCTTGTTGCAAGCAGTGTCTGCGTATAAGGAATCCATTTCTTTATTTTCAGAACTCGAAGCTTTCTCTTTCTTTCGAGAACTCGGATTTTTCTCTTTCTTTCCCATAATGCTCTGAAAATTGCTTTGTATAGTCTCCTGTTCTTCGCGCCTACAGTTTTACGAATTAAGTGAGAATAATGACATGATAAAGGTGACGGGATAGTTTTAAATTCCGAAGGCATATGAAATACAAAATCCTTTTTCATTAATAATTGACAATCCATTCATTAACTTGACATTAAAGTGCATAACGGATATCGATTTAGGAAAATATTTTCTTCGTATAATGAGCTTTCAAGAATCTGCAATAGTGCGATCTGCGATTTCCTTTGCAATATCGCAATATCACAATATTGCAAATCGCAGCTTTCGTAAATCAGAAAATCCGTGTCATCGCCATATCACAAATCGCAACTTTCTGAAATCGCAATCTCGCAAAATATAATATATGAATAATATCTGTTAATATGTTTTCTGCGATGTGCGATTTGCGATAAAATTTTTAGTGCGATTTCATTGGATCGCGGTATCGCAATTTTGAAGATTCTTCTTTGCTCAAGATATATTCTACTTTTTTGCGATGAATGTGATGTTTCCTTCAAAGAGAGATTTTATTCTAGTCTATCATAAACTTAAGTTTACTTAAATATTTTCCAAAGAAATTTCTTTAAGTTCATGATAGTAAGTTTTATTGAAAATGAAAACTAACAACAATAAATTTTTTGGATTTTTAAACTAAGGGTCCCCACTTATTTAGTATTATTACTAATATTAAATAAGAAGGGGGGTTGTTGTTGGCCACAACAATTGGCGATTCACTTGGAAGAACCAGTTATCTCTGCTTTTCTTTTGAATTTTCTAAACTTTTCAAAACATAAAATTTTTCAGAAAATCAAACTTTATTATAAAAAGACAAATTACATTATGCTTCAATCTATGAATGATATTTCATTTCTTCTATGATCAACTTTGACTACTCACTTCCTCAAGCTAGTCCTTGCATCTACACCAGTCATTACTTGGTTTTAAAGATAAAAACAAAAGGCTTATCTGTAAATCAGTTTTAAATATTCTCATTTGTCGTAGGTAGAGCCACTGCTGCCAGCAAGCGTCTATAGCCTCGATAGAATTACCTGTTACCCAGCAATGATCCTATGTCCTACTTTGAAAAATATACAATTTTCAAAGAGAAATCCATATTCACACTTATTTCTTTTATTTTCTTTTTTATCCTTAAAGAACAATGTCTTGGTTTGATAGCCAATTTATGACAGTTCCATTCACTTGATTTATAACTTTGCTAAACAAGCTGGCTCGTGATGAGACCCCTTGCCTTTTGATTTCAATAATCTTAAGTCATTGCCCTGTTATGGTATGCAGTATTGGCAATGTCAGCAAGCTATAATATCTATGATCATGATAAGTCGGCTTGTGATGAGACCTCTTACTCTTTAAGTTAAAAGTGTATCATTGGATTATTCCCTGAACTTTGTAATTTTCTAGGTGGGGAGGAAGTCATTGTTTCCTTAAGATAGCTTTGGACGACAATAATAGAGTTTTTGGAAAAGAACTTTTCTATAGAGAATCTTTGTTTTGTTATTGATACCTTTCATTGGACTGATATAAAACAATCTTTCACCAAAAGTTGCTTTTCATCAAAATTTTCAAAGTTGAAATTAATATCATTTCTATATTAAAAAATTTTAACTGTATCTTTGGATAATAATGATCAATATTCGGAAAAGAATTCTATTTATATAAGTGAAGAAATAAAATCTAAAAAAGAGAATTAGTATATTTTTGATGAATTCCAAATGTAACCATTAACAACTGGTTTTATTATGACAAATAAAGGAAACTAATCTACAAAATAGAAGAATGATCTCCTATGGAAAATATTTTTTAAGGATCTGTCCATTAACAGGTAAAGATTCTCTTTTCCCTGTTAAATCTTGTAACATGAAAGTAGATGGACCTATGATCTCTACAATTTGAAAAGGACCAAGCCACATTCGTTGAAATTTTGTATGTTTTCCTTTTTCCTCATGGGCCTTGTCCCATTTTAGAACTAAATCTTCTATCTGAAAATCCTTTTTGGTTATCCTGTTTGAATCAAAAGAAGCTTTAACTAATGCTTGATGATAAGCATGATTTACTTTAGCCTTTTCTCGTTGTTCTTCTAACTTAATTATTTCCATCTGCCTTAATTGTAAAGAAGAAGTTGGTTCTTCATCAATATATTGGACTAATGCTAAAGAAGGGATTGTTAGATGAGTTGGAAGAACCACTTCTCTCCCATAAACTAAATTAAAGGGAGAAGTGCCAATAGAAGCCTTCTGCGTTATTCGATCTACCCATAAAGCATATATCAAATACTTATGCCAATTTTTATGATTTTGATCAATGGTTCGCTTAATGATTCTGATTAAGTTTTTATTAGTGGATTCAGCTAACCCATTTCCCTGTGGATAATAATTGGTAGAATATTTAAGTTTGAAACCTCTCTTGAGTGCAAATTCAGTCATACCATTACCAGAAAAATATGATGCATTATCAAACATTAAAGCAGAAGGTAAACCAAACCTGGTGATTATGAAATGATCTATAAATTCAAAGATGTGTTCTGCATTAGCAGTCTTGAGAGGGACTGCTTCTACCCATTTTGTAAAATAATCAGTTGTTGTAATGATATACCTATGTTTTTTAGAAGAATGAGGAATGATCTCACCTATTATGTCCAATCCCCATTGATCAAAAGGTTTCTCAATGTTGACTGGTTGTAATGGAAATGATGGTTTCTTTTGTCTTCCAGCTGCAGTTTGACAAATTTGACATTTCCTTGCGTAGTTATGTGAATCTTTAAATAGTGTGGGACAATAATAGCCTGCACGAAGGATCTTATGTGCATTAGAATCTCCAGCATAATGTCCACCTACTGGCCCATCATGAAGTTCCTACAATACTTTTTCAGCTTTAGATTTCTCCAGACATCTTAGAAGAACGAAATCATAATTCATCTTAAAAAGAACATAATTCACAAGCTGATATTGTTTAGCCTTCAACCTTAGAGCTCTTTTCTTGGTGTGATCGAGATTTGGAGGAGCATATCCATTCTTCAGATAAAATATGATATCAACATATAATGATTCAACATCGTTTAGGCTTACCTCATATGTTTGTATCTCTTCATATGGTTTTTTAGAAATAAGCGATGCTCCAGCTAGTATTTTGCAAAAACCTTGACCTCTTACAATATTTGCTGGTTTGATTTCAATATCATATTCTTGTAAAGCAGTAATCCAATTGGCTCTTTTCTCACCCACATCTTTTTGGACTAAAAGATTTCTTACCACTGGAAATGGTAGTATGATTTTTGTATTGGTTTTGAGTAGAAAGGGTCTGAAATATTTAATTGCTTTGAAAACAACATAAGCTTGTTTCTCCACATCTGAATAATTCAATTCAGATCCCTGTAAATTTGAACTGAAAAAAGGCAATTGGAGCTTCTGCTTTGTCTTGATTTGCTTGAGTGAGTATTGCAGCATAAGATTTATCAGAGGCAAATGTATACAAAATAAAAGGATCAGAAAAATTTGGAGTTGCTAAAGATGGAGCATTAATAATTTCTTGTTTGATCAGATTAAATGCCTCATATTCATCTTTGCCCCATTTGAAGTTTGAATTCTTTTTAATCATTGCTTGTAAAGGAGATACAATTCTTGAAAAATCTGGCACAAATCTTTTTACGAAATTAATCTGGCCAAGAAAAGATTGCATAGCTTTTTTGTTGTGAGGTAAAGATATTTCAGAAATTTCCTTGATTCTATCAGGATCAATATGAATTCCAGATTTTGATACTATGAATCCAAGAATTTTTCCTTCACTTAATGCAAAAAAGGACTTTTTCGGATTAAGTGAAATTCCATACCTTTGACAGTGTTGGAGGATCTGCTTTAAATCTCTAAGATGATTGCTTCATTTTTTGGAATATACAGTTATATCATCCAAGTAAATTACCACTGATTTGTTAACTAATCCCTTGAAAGCAATGTCCATAGCTCTCTGAAATGTGGCACTAGCGTTGATCAGACCAAAAGGCATCTTTTGATATGCGTAAGTGCCCCATTTGGTTCTGAATGTATATTGTAATTGATCATCAGGATGGACCAACCTTTGATTGTATCCAGAGAAACCATCTAAGAAAGACATTAATTCTGATCCTGCAACTGCCTGTAATATTTGCTCCATAGGAGGCAAAGGAAAATTATCTTTTTGGCAGGCTTTATTAAGATTTCGAAAGTCAATGCAAATTCTAATATCTTTATTCTTCTTTCTAACAGGAACCATATTGGAAACCCATTTAGAATGTCAAACGGGAAAAATAATCTTGGCTTTCAATAACTTATTGAGTTCAGATTTGATTTGGTTTTCTAGATTGGGATGGATCTTTCTTAACTTTTGTTGGACAGGTTTTTTATCATTTATCATTGGGATATTATGTTGGATGATAGAAGTGTCATAAGTTTTCATTTCATCATAGTTCCAAGCAAAGACACTTTTATATTGTTTCAAAAGACGAATGTATACTAAATTTTCTTCAGGAGCTAGGCCAAGGCCTAAGTTGATATTCTGTGGTTTGGCATCAGTTTCTAGATTTACTAATTCATAATTCAAAGTCGAACTTTGTAATTTTGAATTGGTAGATCTTTTAAATCTATCTTTAAAATCATAAAGGTCTTCTAACTTAACTACTGATTTTGGCATAGCATTATTGGTGCTATCTAGGAGCAATTGTTTTTCATGTTGGTCTTCATCAATTATCTGATTCGTGTAAGATCCTTCAGATGTGAGAAAATTTACAATATCAGGATCATCATTGAAAATCCTCCAATTGGTAACATTATCAGGAATCGAGGGTCTAAATATTAATTCAATTGAAAATTGATCAGGACTAAAGTCTTCTACAGGAATGAGCTTGGAAGCTACATTAGCTAGGAGGTCTGAACTAGCATTCTAAATTCTAGGAATTGATGAAATATTAAATGCTATAAAATGTTTAGTCAGATATTGGACTAAAGATTGATAATACTTTAAATGACCTGATAAACAATGTATAGTATTGCGTACCTGTTTGATTACAATTTCTAAATCTCAGAAAACTTGTAGATATTTGATGTCTAATCCGATTGCTTTGTATAGTCCTTGGACTAAAGCTTCGTATTCTGCGGTGTTATTAGTGAAATCGAATTCAAGTCTGCAAGTTAGCATAATTTTGTTTCCCTCTGGACTAACCAAAACGCATCCTGCTCCTGCTGCTTCATTAGACTTAGAACCATCAAAAAACAATTTCCAAAATAAATATTTATTTACAGGGGTATCTACAAAATTAATACATTTAGAACTATCTGTTTGAGAATAATTTTCTATTTGAGATAAAACAAAATGTTCTAAATAAGGTGAAGTATGAGCATTGAAATTTCCTAAAAAAGAATCAACTGAATAATTGCCAATGATATTACTATTGTATGCAACTGGTTCATTCTCTCCTTCCAATTATGTTATTATGTATTTATGATGTTTTTCTCGTTCAACCTTTGTCTGATTTGGTTTACCATTGTAAGGAAGCCACATATGCGACCAATCAGTTGCGAAATATCCATGAAGTTTTTCTAACCAATCTCTGCTAAGAATTAAGCCATAAAACTCTGGAATATCTGCAACTAAAATATCAATGACTTGACATACCTTTGGGTTTGATGACAATCTTATGGTAACTTGATTTAATTTGCCAATCACCTCAACTTGCGATCGATCTAACTGGACTATTCACACAACATATTTTTGTGGTTGAATGTTCAATTTTTCACATATTGATTTTGATAAAATGTTAGATGAAGCTCCAGAATCCACTAAACAATTATGCAAATTTTTATTGAAAACTTCATAAGTAAGAAGAAATGGAGGAGTATGAGATCTCGACCTTCCTCCAATTAAAGCGATATTTTCTAGATCAACTTTACTGATCGCATTAGCTGGAGGTCTTCCCATCTCGTTTGAAGCTTGAGAAATTACAGGATCGGGCAAAGGTTTTTCTGGTATAGCATGTAATTCTTTTAAAAGTACCTTTTGTTGGTGTTTTAACTTGCTCAATTCATAAAAGTGATGTTATCCCTAGTCTTCTTCATGTCTTCTATGATATTATACTCCATTTCATCAGGAACAATCAGTGTTCTCGATGGAGTTGATGAATCTGTCTGGACTGGGCTAGTTTGAATTGCTTTAGATGTTGTTTTCTTGGGTGCAACTTTATCTTTATTCAATGAGCTTGCTCTCTTTGACTTAGGAGTAGATTGAGGAGGATAAAGTTTATTTCTACTTCGAGTGATAACCGGGGATGATTCTTGATCTTCCTCATCTGGAAGGATGAAATCCCACATACCTTGTACTTCTACAACTTCTTCTTCATCAGTAGTTTCCTCTGTAGCAATTTCCTCTTCTTCTTCTTCTGATTTAGCATTAGTTATAGCATTTGGTGGCTTTGGATCAGTTGAAGGGTTTCTTCTAAAAGGTTTAAAATATTTTTTAGAAGATGTTTCTGCTACTTGTTTCTTAATTTCAATCATTTCATTAGACATGGTTTTCAAAACTTTTTACAGTCCTTCTAAATCAAATGGATCTTTTGATTTCTTTTTCTTGAGATCTTCCTTAAAAGTGACTTTCTTGGATTTTCGTTCTTCTATCGCATTTTTCTTGTCTAAAGAAATGATACGTTTTTCTACCGCTATTACCTCCTTCATGTTTTCTGCTAAAGTTGGTTTTTTAGCCCTATCAACAAATATTGCTATGTTTGATGGTAAAGCATAAATGTACCATTCACTTCGCACCTTTTTGCTAGGCTTAGAAGCAGTAGAAAATTTGTTTAACAATTTATTGAAACGTGAATTGAAATCCTTGACAAGTTCCTTTGAGTCAGCTCTAAGATTAGACAGATCATTTATCAAAGTCTATGTAGACCTGTCATCACCAAATTTAGTCAAAAATTGATCTTGAAAGATATCCCAACTAGTGATGGATCCAGATGGTAATGAAAAATACCATGATCCAACTGCTCCTTGTAGAGTATAATGGAAAAGTTGGACAACAGCATCTTCATTAATAACTCCATTGAGATTTATAGACAACATAAAAAAATTTATATGTTCCTCTGCTAACATGTCTGCTTCAGGATTAAATTTAGGCAGCCATTTTTTAGGATGGGCTGGTATTTGACTCAATGGTGCAGGCATTAGGACTACCCCTGGATTATTCCATGGAATTTGAGCCATCACTGAACTACTAACAGAGGAAAATGTAGAAGATGATATATGTGATTGAGAAGATGGAGATATTATAATTACAGATGATTGAGAAGGTGATGTGGAAGTTCTAGTGGAATGAGGAACAATAGTCTGAAGTGGAGGGGTGAACAATTGGCTTTGTGATGAAGAGGTTGAGATGGGTGATGATGAAGAAAGAGTCTCACTGTCAGACCCTTTAGGTGATTTCCTAGCTCTCTTCCTTGTAGCTAGAGGTAACTCAGTTGGCTGAATGCCAAGATTTTCACTCTATAATCTGGTAAGAGGATGAGAAGGATTATATTGTGAAGTTACACTGCCTTGAGATTTATCAGATATTTTAGGTGATATTGAAAATATTTGAAGTTTATGAATTAAAGATTCAACTTTAGGAGGTTCAATAGTAGATTCTTCTGAAAAGTCAGGGTTTGTAGTAGTGTCCATTCTTCTGCTGACTTCTGGTTCTAGATTTACAATTTCTGAGTGCGATGGAGAAGTCAGGCGAGATGGTGAGGGTGATTTACTCTCAGAATGATATTTAGATTTAGATTTACCTGCCATTCATATTTCGTGGCCCTCCTTCTAGCGCCAAATATGTTTAAGCCCCGAAAATCGGGTCTACAACAAGGGGGATACCCACCCAGTCCGAACCTTGGTTAGCAGCTCCTTTTCCGTTTGGTGTAGTGGGTCCGACTGGGGATAATGGGACCAGTTTCCCAATTTGTGTGTGTGTGTTGAGAATATATATTTCCTTTCTAAAAAGGTTCCTAAGTGAAATGCTTTTATTCTATTTCTAATCTAATCATATGCAAATTGTATTCTAATTTAAACAGAAATATCTAATTCTAAACTAAACCCGGGATAAGATCTTGTTTATGCGATCTAAAATGATTTCGAATAACAATCGGTAATAAAGATCATTCAATTGCTATAAGAAAATAATTCAATAAAGATAAACCACTTCATATAAAAAGTTAGATGAAACAGTTGTGAAAAACATATCGCATAATAAGCTATTCATACATTAAGCATAAACAAATAGTCATCACCATACAAAAGTGCCAAATGATAACTGAAGCATTCAAGCATCAATATATAAATAACTGAACATAAATATCACTTTTAACACAGAATCAGAAAAAGTTAAGAGATAAAAGTACCATTTATAACTGGTTCTACTCATGAGCTAGAAGCAGTAATGATTTATTTCCTCCTAATCCAACATCTACTAAGAGTACAGAAATGCAACATCAGTAGCGGATATTAGACACAGGTATCAATAAATCTCGTTCCATTCATTCATCAAAACCTCCTCTAAGGGTGCAGAAGTGCATGTTCTGAGGATAAGTTTTTGACAAATTTCTGGACCCTTCTCTAAATGCATGAGAAGGGTTTAAATACTACTAACTAAATCTAATTATAGTTTATTACAAAAATTTAGGATTCGGTTTAAATGACCGTCCTTTTTCTAGGCAAGAATAAAGTAAAAATAACACTAAATCTAAAACTAAAATTAACAACTAACTACTTGTGAATTTGTTCTTTGAATTTGCAAGCATCCAACATTGATTTGAGAAGAGGGGGCTGGCCGACTTCAGATTTCAATTGTCCCGAAAAGACATAATCAGCAAGTGTGGACGCGATCTTCTTAGAAGAATTAATAATACAATTAAGAGTACTACATTGACTGTGTGGTTTTACTAGACAGGTCCAATAAGAATCCCAGTTTAATTTTGTCAATTCTTGAATTGATTTTGCCTTCTCTTCCGCTTTCTGTTTCCACTCTGTTTGCAATTGTTGTGCTTGTGGTAGGTATCCCGGAATGGTTTCTGAAATTAAATTAACCTTGTGTGAATTCTCATTTACACAATCAGTAATGTTGCTTGCTGCTGTAGCTACTTCCTCTGCTGCTTTTTCTGCCTCTCTGATTTGTGCATCCCAAATTCTAAAGAGCATTTCTTTATGACTATCATTGATAATTGGTGCTGCTGCTCTTTTTCCTTCCTCTGTCTTTTGCCATGCCAAATAATTAGTAACTCTTTCATTTATTGAATCATAGTCATGTCATAAATATACGACATGATTAGTGATTTTATCACTTTCTTGACAAAAAGAGTTCCACTGTGAGATTTTTTGGCATAATATATCTTGTTTTTGCAGCAGTTTATTATTCAAAGAAATAGATTCTGAAATAAACTCTGTAAGCTTGGGGTCGTCTTTATGTGTTTCTTGCATAATCTGTATTTGTTTTCCTTTTTCGGCCAAGCTTTTCTGATACCCGATTTGCATTTGCTGAAACTCTTGCTATAAATTTTCAAATTTCACCTGTGCTTCACTGTTGGCATGTGCTTGTTGCAATTGTTGTTGCAGAACTAGTATCTGATCCTATTTTTCATTTAATAACAGCCTTACCTCAGATGCTTTGTCAATAGTTGCGGAGGCATAAGCTCCTGTTATCTGAGAGAATTTAGTAAGATTTTTAGTGGGATCTGTAGTAGGATATTTCCATAAAACATCCAATTGTTCTGCATCAGTAGAGAGTGCACTTTCTAATTTTCTCTTCTTTCTTTGCTTCCTTACTGCTGCTTTATGTTGCGGGCTGTAGAATATATCCAGAGGAGGAATTTCCTCTATTTTAAGTACAAGCTCGGCAGAGGGAGTAATAGGTCTATGATATTTTTCTGTGACATTGCCACTTATTTCTGTAACCAAACCTTTTGCTGTCTGTACAAGAGTTTGTATATTATTTCCTTAAACATTAATCAAATCATTAAATGATTCCCATTATTTATCTAACTGAGTTCTGATGGATGGTTGCTGTACATTAAGAGGTGGAAGAATCAACTGTGGGGTAGTTGAAGTCTGTTGTTGTGAAAGCTCTTTTGATTGAGTTGTATCATTGACTGAGCCTTCACTTTTATCCTGATCAGATTTTTTAGAATGTTCAGAAATTTCTTTGTCAGACTTTGACTTAGACCTTTCAGAATCTGAGCTGCCACTGAGACTGACACTAGGAGTTGGTTCCCTTGTGGGTTCCAAGCGCAAATTATCCAAAGGAATAGTGGTCAATCTTCTTTCTCTGTATACTTTAAACTCATGAAATTCTTCTAGGGAGAACCGTGTTTGAGCTAAATTCAAAATGTCTTTAAATGAAAATTTTTCCTGAAAAATATCATAAAAAAGATCTTCTTCTCCATAAAATACTCTTACTTTGACAACAATGGTGAAATCCTTGACAATACCATATGGATCAAATAGCCTTCTCGGAAACTTAAACAATTTTAAACATGTAACATTGCTTACTTCCTTAAATGCGTGACCAACATCAAATAATGAAAATGCTCCACAGGAAATAGGAAATTTTGGCCAGATGGCCTTCCTTTTATCTTTTAATTCTTTTGTCAAACCTCCGTCTCCACAGGTTTGATATGCAATTTCCCGAGCTATGAGTTTATCCGGAACATACTTGGGCAAAACATGAGGAGAAGCAAAGCTTCCAAAAACCCTCACATAAGTAAAAAATTCTTCTCCAAACCATCTTGCGACAGGGAGAATGTCTACTTCTGCTTCAAGGGACAACCTTGGGGCATCCTTATTATACAACACTCTGTACAGAGGAAACATTATGCCATGGAAATTTTTATAAAAATGAGGAATGAATTTTGATTCCCACAACTCTTTGTGATAGACATGAATGGGCAAGGGATCTTGAATTGTCCATTGCCAACCCATTAAAGGGGACTTAGAAACAAAGCAGATTGAATCCATAACATAGGCAGATAGATAAAAAGGAGGATAAATCCTCTGAGAGATGGTCTGTTTAGATCGGTAATTGAAAATAGTCGTGGCTAGGTTATCAGACAATATTTTGGCCCAGTCTACAATGGTAGCGTTAACAACAACATTCAATAAGGGAAGCCATTCAAGAAAAATCTTATTAATATCAGGCTTTCCAAAAAGCCTGCATAACATAGTAGCAGCAAAACAATATGGAGAGGTGAGTGAACCGATACTGTACATAACATGTCTATCTTTCTTCAGTGGTTCATCTCTTCTGGTCCATTATTTAGTGCATTCTGCCAAATTTGCATTTTCCTTTGCAAATTTCTCCATAAATTGTTTGTTATAAGTTGCCTGAGGCTCCGGCAAATGATAAATAAGCCTCAAATCTTCTGGAGTAAACAACTCGATGAGCTGTTGACCTGGATTTTTGAACTATCTGTCTGTGATATCAGTGCTATCCATCACCCATTTTATCATTTCTGTATACGGAAGAATTCTCGGTCTTGCTGCTATCCGGTGTACAAATGAACAAGCCAGTTCTGTAAGAGATGCTTCGGAAGAATTACTTGAGCCAGCGGTAGCTGAAACATCCATGACCCTTGGGTTTTCTTCTTCAAGCAGATTAAACATACCCTCCCAAGTGGTGATGCCAGCATCCTTGTTGCAAGTAGTGTCTGCGTATAAGGAAGCCATTTCTTTATTTTCAGAACTCGGAGTTTTCTCTTTCTTTCCCATAATGCTCTAAAAATTTATTTGTATAGTCTCTTGTTCTTCACGCCTACAATTTTATGAATTAAGTGAGAATAATGACATGAGAAAGGTGACGGGATAGTTTTAAATGCCGAAGGCATATGAAATATATTATTTAATCATGAAATAACCCTTCGATCAAAACAAAATCCTTTTTCATTAATAATTGAAAATCCATTCATTAACTTGACATTAAAGCGCATAACAGATATTGATTTACGAAAATATTTTCTTCATATAACGAGCTTTCAAGAATCTGCGATAGTGCGATCTGCGATTTGCTTTGCAATATCGCAAAATCGCAATATCGCAAATCGCAGCTTTCGCAAATCAGAAAATTTGTGTCATCGCCATATCACAAATCGCAACTTTCTGAAATCGCAATCTCGCAAAATATAATATATGAATAATATCCGTTAATATGTTTTCTGCGATATGCGATTTGCGATAAACATTTTAGTGTGATGTCATTGGATCGCAGTATCGCAATTTTGAAGATTCTGCTTTGCTCAAGATATATTCTACTTTTTTGCGATGAATGCGATGTTTCCTTCAAAGAGAGATTTTATTCTAGTCTATCATAAACTTAAGTTTACTTAAATATTTTCCAAAGATATTTCTTTAAGTTCATGATAGTAAGTTTTATTGAAAATGAAAACAAACACCAATAAATTTTTTGGATTTTTAAACTAAGGGTCCCCACTTATTTAGTATTATTACTAATATTAAATAAGAAGGGGGGTTGTTGATGGCCACAAAAAACCCTTAAACATTAAAATTTTTAACTTTCGTGTGCTTTTGGCCCTATTGCGCAGGTGACAGACATCAGTCGTAGCTGAGACGACAATTTTTTCTGAAATCTACCGTTAAGATTGCCGGAAGTGCAGGTCACACTTTTTGGCCCAAAAACTGCGTCCTCGAGCTTCAGGTAGCGAAAAAAATCCCAAAAATTGCGACCTGAGTGAAAAACAGGTCAAAAACTGCGACCTGGACTTTTTCTAGAATTTTTCTGAAATTTTTCTGGGTTTTGTATGAACCTCTGTTAGGGTTGTCTAACGTCCGTCTTCGCCCGTTTAGACCTATTCTTGCTCTGTTTTACTCAAATAAGTGGGAATATATCCCGCGAGGGCTTCAGTACCCTCCACTTTTTATGGAAGAGTTTTAGCTGCTGTAAGTGTCTAAATTTTTAGAGTTTCAGCCATTTCTGATACCTCATATTCAAATCCCTTTAAGATCAGCTACTTTTCCTTTCAAATCACCTCATATAGCTTTGTTTGGGTTTGCCTCTAGGGTCACCTCCTTTTCCCTTCTACCTTTAGCTGATTCCCCCATTTTTTGCAACAACCTTACCTCTGCCTCTTTGCTTTTTTCCGCACCTCTTTTCAGTAGGTTTCTCTTTTAGATCCCTGTCCCTCCCGACCTCAGATCTATTGGCCTCTTCTTAGTGTGTTTTGATTAGATTTTTTCCCTCTTTTAGACTATTTTTGAGAGACCCACCTTCTTGGGTTAGATCGATGCATTGTTAACTGTTAATTTTCTGTTATTTCAGTCTTAGTTACTGTTCTCTGCTGATTTATTTTCAGTTACGCAGCACACTTTTTCTTTTACTCTCAAAATGTCTAGGTTTAAAAATTAAAATTAACACACACCACACACTGACCCTAAGTGAAGAAGAGCCTGGTTAACATGACCAGGTAAAGAATTTAAAATGAATTGACACTGCACCTCTCTGCCCTTGTTTCGACATTGACATCACTTGATTCTGCACCTCCCTGCCTTTGTTGGTTTTTCTTCTTCCCTTTGTGTCGTCATCTTTGTGCCCCCAAGGCGTATATCCTGGAGACTTCTTGGCCTTCACCCTCAGTTTCCGGTTGGTTGACCTACTCCTCCCCACTATCGTCGAGTTAGTCCCCCTTCGAGTTCACACTCCGACTCCTTTTCTGATTCTTTGGGTTCTCCCCCTATTACCTTCACCATGTCTAGTCCAGGGCCTAACACTAGCGGCATCCCTGGCCATAATGCTGGGAATGTTACTAGCGGCACTACCGCGGGAACTACCTCGACTGCTCCCTTTCTCCCCTTCATGGCAGGCATCAATCTCCCCGATTTCAATCAGTTGATCAATGATCCTATCTGCCACGATGTTAGTTGGCCTGCTATGCCAACCAAGCTCCCCTCCGACATTCCCAAGTTTTAAGGACTTGCTAGAGAGGATCCCTCCAACCATATCTGAAATTTCCACATGTGGTGTTCATCCCATTCCATTATTGATGATTCCATCCATCTTAGATTGTTCCAATGCACGCTTACAGGCGAAGCTTCTAAGTTGTATGTTGATCAGTCCACTTCCTCTCATACCACCTTTGCGACTCTTGCCCGGGCTTTTTTACCTTACTTCCAGCTTCCCCTTTATTATGACACTAGTATCGAACTTTTGACTTCTTTTTGTCAATCATCTGCGACCCGCCTATCCGATCATGTCCAGGAATGGCGGCGAAGAAAGAGCCTATGTCAATCTCCTACCTTCGAAGACCATGTCTACATGGACTAGTTCCTTAGATCTCTCTTTCACCCTATTGGGAAAAATGTCGCATCGCATTTTCCTCAAACCGAAGAATCTGCCCTCCAAATGGCGTTAAAATATGACCTGATCTATGCTTAGACGAGTTATGTTTATACTATTCTACCTGATCTCCCTAGAACTGGTGATGCCAATGCACCGGGGGTACCTCATGCCGCCGACGATATCATTTCCGCTATCTCTCATACATGCACCCAACCTCCCATGGGTTATGGTTTTCCTAGGGGGGGGGGGAGGTAGCACCTCTTGCACTCTTTCCCCTCCCGGTAACACATCTCTAGGATACGACATGCCCCCTCTTTTGGCCCAACCTCCTACTTACCACATTGTTACCCAACCCCCTTATTATCTGTATCCGCAATTTGGTGCTCCATCTCCTCCAACATCAGCACCTCTGCCTCCCTTGCCTTCTCAATCCCCGCAACAGCAGTCACCGCCCCCTCAAGAGCAGGTGGATGCACAACAGGGATTTGTGGCTACCAAACCACTTGACAGACAAGCGGCCACTCAACCTTCCCCTTCTAGTTCCTTCAATTACTAGATTCTCATGATGAACCCTGATCAACCTTTACTTATAGACCTTAACCTTCAAACTCGGTCTCGTCAGTACTCCATGCCTCCTGCTTGGTCTATCCCCGAGTCCCCACCTCTAGGTCCTACAGAGCCTCTATCGACACCCAATGGTCCCTTGCAAATCCCTCCACCTAAATTTGAGGTTCATACCAAGATTCCTAAGGGCCCATTATGCCGAAATGCTACCTCTGGTCGGGCTGCCCATTCATATAGCATAGTAGATGATCTAGCACAATATCCTGATGTCATTTCAACACTGGAACTCCTCCAGTCGTGTCCTTCTCAAGAGAAGGCTCTACTATCTTCCATGGGTGTTGTAGATCCTGTTGATGACCAATTGATCATTTTCGATGCCCGCCAGTCAGACCATCCCCCCCTTCCTGCTTCTGTTGCTTTCCAAATCCCAGTCAAAATCTGAAATGCCAACGTCACTCGGTGTATTATTGATGAGGGGGCATCTACATGTGTGATGTCTGTTTCGGTTTGGAAACAACTCGGATCTCCTGAGCTGACCCCTTCCACAATCACCCTTCATGCGTGGGATGGCCATACCTCCCAGCGCATTGGCCTATTCCGTAATTGTCCTATCACCCTTGCGGGCAAGACTGTTTGCGTTGACGTTGAATTTATCGACGCCCCACTTGACTATAAAATTCTTTTGGGGCCTAGCTACACCTATGCCATGTCTGCCGTCCCATCCAACGTCCACCGCAAGATGTTTTTCCCTCATAATGGGAATATTTTCACCATCGACCAATTGTCATATCATGAACCAAAATCTCAGACCTCCAGTCCACCATCTTTGCTGTCACCAATAAGAAAATTTTTGATTCTTTGACCAGTGTTTCCCCTGGTGTCTACAAAGACTCCTCCTTGCCTGGAACCTTCCTGGGTCCTCCCCCTCCTCCTGTCTCTGATCCCAGCTTAGCGAATGTTTACATGATGCAATCGTCTTGGGCTGACCTTAAACAACCTGCTTCGGCTAGTTAGCAACCTCAACCTCAACCTCGCTTGCCGCAACCTGCTCCTAGCCCTTCGCCTCAGCTAGCTAGACCTCTTCCTTCTGGCCCTTCTCCTACAGCTGGTACCCATGAGCCCCTCTATCCTCCTAGGTCAGTTCCATCAAGTCTCAACCATCTTGGAGCCATCCCTCCTGTCCATTACCCCGCTATTCAGATACCTTTCCTTGCTCCCCCTCCTGGATTCTATTCGGTTCCCATCATGGCCACCCTTTCTCTCCCTAACCTGACCCTGGGTATACCCGTCTAGTACCTTGATCCTCCAGCTGCTACCCCGCCTAGTCACCCAAACCTTATCTTGCTTTGACCCTGGTTCAACCAGTCCCCATGAATTCTCTAGCTGCAACAGTGCCTTAGTCACCCCAATAGGAACCACCTCCTGTTACGACTGTTCCAGGTAAGAAGGGAAAAGCTCGAAAGGGAGCATCAAAGGACAAGGCTGCCCCAACAAACCTTGCCCCTCCTCGGCCTCCAAATCATATCATCCAATGTGCTTTATGTGATTTTGTCGGTCACGCCACCCATACTTGTCCTGAATTGCCTCATCTCAAGCCCATGGTTAATGTCGCGTTCCCTGAGTCCACGATCCCGAAAGCCTTTGTTACTTCCGCAACCGCGGCCAAGAACCCCAAGACTATTCACACCAACCACCTTTGTGTTTTGTGTGATCTCCATGGCCATTACACCCACCTTTGCCCCCGCCTCGAGGACTTTCGCACCTCTCTCGCTGTGGTCCGCCAATTCGAGGCCTAGCGCAACGAGTCCACCTCTCCCCTATTTATGCATTTTTCTTTAGCAGAACTACTAGACATGATGGCTCCCATTGACATTCCCCCTCCTAATGTCAATATGACAAAGCCTTCATCCACCATATTTTACCTATCATCATCCGTGAGACCCTCAAGGAACATTCCCTCTGAATCCTCCCTTTTTGTTTTGCTTGACCTTCCTTCAACGATCACCCTGGGCTCAACATCCGTAGATCCTTTATCTGCTTCCTCTTCTGTTACCCCTTGTGACGATACGCATGTTAACCTCTCTTCTCATGATGATGAGTCAGGTAGCTTTGCCGCTTTTGGTGGTCTTTCTTCCACCAGTCACCCCATATTCTATCACGATGACGACATTATGGAAAAAATCCCCACCCCTGAATTTATCTATTCCCCCTTACATCGAACCCATGCGTTCACACCACATACACCTCATGGCCATTCCATTGAAACCCCATGTTTTGGTAAGGGGGCACCCATATTTGAGAGACCAGGAGAAGCAATTCTCCACACCTCTCCTAGTTTATCTAGTCATGTCGACTTTAGTACCATTATTCTTCCACATTTAGACGAACCTCTAGGTCCCCTATCACTTCAGATCACTCTAGGGATGATACGCCTTATCGTTCCTTCATCTTACATTAGCAACCCAGTCTCTTAGACATTGTTGTTGACCAACCTATGATTTTTCTAGGACAACATCAGTTCATTATCTCCAAATCCTCTCTTTGGGGTAGTAACACCAGTTATGCCAACCCGAAAACTTAAAGACCATTTGATTCCTATATGCAGTACTAAAAGAGATTGGTAATCCTCCATTTCCTTTCTCATACTGCATAACCATAATGAAAAAAAATGGCGCACCACATCATCAAAATGTGTTTAGATTCCCCTTTATACATTTTGGCATGACCACAACATTCTTGGGGGCACCTATGCCCCTCAACCATAACCCTCCTCAAAATCGGATTTTCTCACTTACAACACTTTTCCTTGGGGCACTGCTTTGCCTCCATATTCATTCTTGTTTGTGTTGATTTCCATCATGAGATACCATTTTGTACTCATGTTTTTATAGTCCCCTTTGGATCTTCCCCCATTTCATCATCATCATTAGTGTCCATCTGTTAGTCACTCTACTATTTTCTCTCTTTCCTTAGTTGAGGATCCCTTATCGCTTCACCTATGTCGGACCTCCTTTTGTCGACATCAGCTCATTTACCCCAAAAGCCAGTTCTAGAGGGCAGTGTACCTTGGTTCGAGCTCCTTTCAGCATGATCGTGATCCTTATACTTGATGGTCCAATGATGCAGCAACAGCTATTGGTGATTCCAGGGTGTGTGTGAGATGTATCAACCCTCATGAGGGGGTGGCCTTGTAGGTAGCCCCCCACTTGCCCAGATGACTTCTTCATTTCATCCTTTGATGCAGCTCCTTACATTTGATGATGTCGGCCTCAGCCGCTTGCAGCACCTTTTCGATTTGCATGTATCACTCAGATTTTACGAGGCCTTCCCCGTGTATAGGGGGAATTTGGGTTGTATTTTCATCTCATGTACTAAAATATTATTGTATAATTCCGGGTTGTTATTCCAGGCACAGCATGTATATCGGATTCATCATTTTATTTTTCTGGCTCGTATTTATGCCAGCATGTACTTTATAGTTCGGTTCCTTTTTTACTGGACATACTATTCTTTTGTACTTTGTCTCGGCAGGCATAGGTATGCCTCCCCCACCACCTTTAGCACAGGTACCACTTCATAAACTAGAGACTTGTTGCACCTGTAAGTCTCGTCTCCTCAGGGTCTAGTCCTTTAGCACATTAGACTACCTTACATTTCTCTCTCTGACTTCCCTCTTGATGTCTAGTGATTGAGTTCTTACAACGTACTTCGGTCATACGATTTTCTCCTAACACTCATACGTTGGGGGGCAATCTGTTACACCATTTTTTGGTCATCTAACCTATTATCATTAGATGAACCCAAGTACACCATGTAAGACCAATTTTACCCTAAGTAAAATTGCTTTCACTATGTGAAATAACTTAGTAAAACACCTTTATTAAGTTGTTTATGGTCTAAACAGGAAAACCCAAAAGGAAATAATAAACAAATCTATATTTGTTTATATTTCCTGGTCATATTTAACCCAAAACAAGGAAATCAATTAAATAAATCTTTATTTATTTGATTATTTCCTAGGAATAAGTTATTTAAATCCCTATTTAAATAATATTCCTAGTTAAATTTGACTAAATCATTTATAAATAATTAAATAAATAATTATTTATTTAATTATATTCCCACCATTTCCTTAAAATAATAAATAAATCATTTATTTATTTATTATTTATAAATAAAGGAATTGACCCAAGTCAAAAATCCTTTTCCCTCCAACAAATATAATAAAATACTCCTAAAGGGTGGTTCTAGAGTTTGATTAATAATATTTTATTCATGCACCAAGTTCTAGACCACCCTAATATTTTGTTATAAATAGAAGGGTTTTCCCATTCATTAGTCACCTTTTCATGGTATTAGATCACTCTGGATGTATACTCTTGGTATGATTTTGAGCCATTATCATTGTCACATTCTTCATCACTTGCTTTGTGAGCTCCCTTTGAATTCTATGTTTGTCTGGGTTTTCTACACCAACAAGAGAGAGAAATTTTAGATCTGAAATGCTGAGGACTTTCAAGAACCCATCCCATTGAGGAGAATTGGAAACACCTTTCTTGTTTTCCTCTCAGGTGCCCCTTTTTAATATAAAAATTCTTTCAAATATATTGTTCTTGCCTTCTCTATTGGATGCATGGAGAAACATTTTATTCTCATTGCTTAATGTCTTTTCTGCTTAGATCTGGATTTGTGCAGCTTTATTTGGATCACCTAACTGCAGATTTAAAGATATTGACAGCCATAATTGATGTTAGGGCTATTTTTTATGCGTAGCTAAAGTGTTCTTTTTCCGATGAAAGTTTCATACTAACACCCTTCTATGATGACCCCTACTAAATTCATAATGACCCTACAAAATGACTAAATGACCAAAAGGACCTTAATACATATGATTTTAAAAACAAAAAAAATCAGAACCCTAAATAACTAAACCAAATGAATTAAAGACAAACCTAAGCGTTATCTTGGATAACATGGGGAGTGCTTGCGAAGATCAGTTTCAGAGGTCAGCATCAATTGTATGGTTTATTTGGGGTTTCTGGCAATGGAAAAGTGAGATTTTTTTGGCATTGATTATGTGTTACAGGTCATGAGATATGGTTGGAATTGTTGTCATCCCGGGGGTGTATTGCAGATGTTATGAATATGCTTGATTGGGTGTTATGGGATATGTTTATGTTGTAGGTGGCAGCTTGACATGTGACATATGCATGTGTGGTTGTTTTATATCGAATTTTATGGTTTATTATGTGTATATATATTTTTAGATCATTTGCAGACTCAAAGGATCAAGTTCAGGAACATTTGGAGTTGATTTGATTCAATTTTGGAGCTGAAGAAGGGTAACATAGGTAAATAGTTAAGAACATAGCATTATTAACACTGGAGACAAACCTATAAGCTAGTGTTATAACATTAGCAAGATGACTACAGGGGGAATTACTCCATTATGAATGTTTTTCCTCTGGATTCCTAGTGCATCTTGTATAATTCGTGAGTAAAGTGTTACACTGGTACTTGGCACTTGGTATTGGTATTACCATGGTATTTTCATGTGGTATTTTGTCTTGCTTATTATTTACACTAGGTATTGGTATTACCCTTATATCTTTCCATGGTATTTGTTTGAGGTTGATGTGTCTAGATTCCTATATATATTTTTGTGTCTTGTTAATTTTTTTTGGTCGGTTCAAGTAGTGTGTGAGTGTGTGAGGAAAGGGTGTGCTACAGTTTGTGCATAGTATATTGTACATTTGTAGTTAAGTTCAGTGTATGCTTATCAGATATTATTTTCATATTAGGGAGAGGTTGTTTCCTTGCTCATGTAGAGAAGATTTAAGATCCCAGTCTGAAACATTTTGAAACGTGGTTCACATGGAGGTGTTGAGGGAATAAAGGCTTCATCGCAAACAATTTGTAGAGAAGGTGGGGGCCTTCTAGTCAGAAAATCAGAACATAAATCATATTTCTATAGAGTCCAGTCATATTGGGTGAGACTCTTTGGTCATGGTGTCTTCCAGAGAATGGATTTTTGTAGAGTCATGACAAAATATTTATTTGAACTGGTGTCGCTAGCAGAATTGTCATAGTACTTGAGTATTCTAGATAGTGGGAACTAGCTCTTCAATGTACAAATTTGTTCAACACTTCATAGAATATTTGAGCAGCAAGTGGGTGGCTTTTTTCCCTGGAGAGGGTTTTCCACCAGAAACATTTGTTTCATCTTATGTGCATGATTTCTTGTTGATTCTTCATGGTGTTTTGGCATTTTTATTGTAATGGTTCTACATTCTCTAATTTTGATTTTATGTTGGATCACTAATCATTGGGAGCTTTGGTAAAATGAGTTAAAACATAAATATATCCTAGCATTATTGATTCAGCCCCTCGCTTGGTAGTGAGCTCATTTCCAACATAGAAGAATCAAATCTTCTCAACATGAAAATATGTTTTTGCACAAAAAAACTTGATTCCCCTTGCATATTTAAAATATGTCACGTGTTTAGATGAGTAAAATATTTCAAAATGAAAGCCTCTTTTTTGCGTCATAAAATATTTAATTCCTCTAGTGTACTTAGAATATAGGAAGCATCTAGAAGAATCAAATCACTATAAATGAATAAGTTTTTTTGTACCTTAGAATATAAACACTGATAAATATAACTATATATATATTAAATTTTTTAATTGATTGTATATAGAACACAAAAAATTGTAGAAAAAATAAATAAATTATTGTAATTATTGAATTCTTATATATTTTTAGTTAAATGTAAATATAAAATTTTAAAATATAACAGGTCATATTGAACTGAAGTTATGTTTTATTATTAATATTATAATTTTTTGATCCAATGCCTTTCTATGGTGCCTCTCCACTCTCCCTAATTCTATGTTGTATAGCACCTCACGAGCCTCTCTAGAATACAAAACCTCCCATAGAGTGCCTTTTGACTCTCATGTAAAGTTTCTTTGACTATCCCCCTTTCTATGTTGAAGATAACCTCATGAGTGCTTATCTTCCTCATTCTATTTTGTACAACACCTCATGAACACCTATCTCCCCCCTCATGAACACGTATCTTTTCCATTATGTATTGTAGAGAACCTCATGAGCATGGAATACAACAACTCACCCATTCTACATTGTAAAACACCTCTCTAGCATATTTCCCTATTCTACACTATATAGCACCTCCCCACTACATTTACCCCATTTTGTTTGGAAAGTATTTGTATAATACTAATCCTTCTACATTTCCCCATTTTGTTTGGAAATTATTTGTTGAATTTCTTTGAAAACCTTTGTTTTTATCAAAACAAAATTAATATATTTCAATATTATTATTGGAAATGAATTGTAAAATGCAGAAAATGAATTGTAAAATTAATATGAAAATTCAAAAACAGTTAATGATATAGTAGTAACTTCTAAAAAGAAAAACTAAAAAAAAAAAATTGGGAAAGTATTTGCATATCTTACTATCAAAGAAAAGAAAAGGTTTATTCAAAATCTTTAATTTGAAAAAAAATTATTTTGGTAAAAAATAATATGTTTCAACGTCATTGTTAGAAATACATTTCTTATTATATTAACTTTCAAAATGTTGAAAATGTTTGAAAGTATCTGTAAAATTGTAGGACTAATATGTAAACTCTGTTAAAAAAAATAAAAAAATGTATTTTACTATTTCCACCAACATATCCTCTATAACTTTGAATCCTTCATACTCTAAGACTTGAAAGCACTTATTACATTGAATTGAATGTTCATGGACAGATCTTATCTTATACTGGAAGCATCTCCTTATTCTTAGACAAGATGGACAAATCTTTTGGTACCTTGCAAGAATCAAGTTATTTTTATTCAGAGTTATAATTTTTTTTTTTCTATTAAAAGAATTTACAATTAGATTATATTTCTTGTATATTGAGTTATTCTTGAAAGATTTTGCATCCTAAAAGCACTAATTTTTTTTATATTTAAATTTACAATTTTATTTCCTATTAAAAGAACTGATAATCGAAATTTTTTATATATGAGAAGAGTCCATTATTTTTATTTTAAATTATAAAACTAAATCTCATATTTTGGTCAAATTGTCAGTGATCATTTTTATATTTCACCAAAGTTTTTAAAAATCCAATATATTTCTAGCAAAACAACTCTAAATAAAAAATCAAAAAATCAAATAAAAATACCCATAACTAACTATTTTTGACAATATAACCTATAAAAAAACAAAATAAAAACTCATAATATTTATATATTTTGACAATATAAACCATGATATAAAAGGAGGCTAACTGGGATAAACCCACACAAAATATCGTACAAAGAGAATCTCATAAAAAAAGTCGGTATCAGTTTTACATAAGAAATCGGTATGTACCGAACAAACCACAATAATAACCAAATCTTTAAAATGCCATATCATAAGAATATACTTCAAAGTAACAAATATATACAAATATATACAAGTAGCCTAGAATATACTTCAAATTAACAAGTATATGCAAGTAGCCTACACATATGTAACTATTAAACAAACCACAATAAATCCAAACCTTTAAAATGTCATCTCATAAAAGACGTTTGAAACAAATACGTACAAATAATCTACAATAGTGAAAATCGTGCTAATTAGTTGGATGTAGCACTCGTATTTAATATAAATTTCTTAGTCCCACATAATGGGGGTCGTGCAGGATGACTATTTAATAAATGCTTTGCTAGATGTAATAATTTCCAGACAAACAAAATCCTTTCAAAATCCAAGAAAATTCAGGAAACAATTTGCATTAAAACCACGCAATATAAAAACTCTGATGAAAAACAAAAGGCAGTACCATTCCTCGATCATTAGAAACAAAAGAAGAAAAAACAAAAACTGGTTTCAAATAAATTTTCTAATTGCTCTAGGAAATTCGGGATCCAACGACAAGCTATCTCAAAAACTAAACCGCTACACAAGGTTTTTTAAGCTTCTCCACATGTGGGGCTTTTAAAGCTTTTCCACGATTAAAAAAACTCGGGGCAATGGGCGAATAGTATGGTTATTTTTTATTTTCATTTGTTTTATTATTTAAGATAAGAGAGGACAAAATGGGACCAGACATGAAATTACAATATCAGTTCAGTATTTGGATAGAGGTGCAATGAATATATATTTATATGTAAGTTTAAAAAATATATTTTAGATATTATGATATTATATAGAAAAAGTCATAATGATTGTATTGTTTTTTTATATTCTCAAACATATACATTATTTTTATTTATTTTTGAGTTAGATTGATAATGTTAAGAATTAAGAATTATTTATATAAAAAATTGGAAAGTAGATATTCTTAATATCAAAAATATGTTGAGTGTTTTATTGTATTAAATAAATGTTTTATATAGTTAATTTAGATCCATCTTAACTCTAGATTTACAGAGCATTTAGAGGGATCAAATCCCTTCTCACTTTAAAAGAGGTTTGCATCTGAGGGGATTTGATATCGGTAGGTGCTTGGTAGCCCCAACGTTAAGATGGATTTAGATTGGTTTAATTTCCCCTTTAAATGTGTTATATTCTACATGAATACCAAGCCAGTAAACATATAGAGTGTGTCTTCTACCTCTATACCAAGAGACCAAACAATTGAACCCTATGCTTGTTAGTCGGCACGGGATGAGGGGTTTTAAATATTGGGTTTGTTTAGGTGGGGTTTACCTTGTTTAATAAATGATGCGAGGATTGCGGAAAGTTCGGTGTGTCATTGTGATGGATTTGATTCCCTTAAAGTGGTTTCAATCCTCACCCCTTTCCATAAAGTTTGAATGTGAAATCTACGAGGAAGTAAGCCTGACGCACACTAATTGATGTACATCTCATTAGTGTATATTGTGTTTATTTTAATGGTGTTTTATTTTTTAAATGGACATATCTACCATAGATATCGTAATATCTTGTTGGGTCAACAAATTATTATTATTATTATTATTATTATTTTGTGTCTAGATGGAACCTAGGCAGGGACAACCTACTTATTCATTGGAATAAGACCCATGTTTATCACCATGATTGTACGAGGCTTTGGTCTATTAAACTATTATTACAACCTAGGAGATGAAAATTGGTTGGTTTGAGTGGGGCTTAGTTCCCATCATGTTTCAAATTCAAACTTCACGGGAAGGGAAGGGGTTGAGAATGGAATAATTTAACCATTTGAAGGGGTGTAAATCATTAGTCAATCCTAGTGATAAATAGTTAGTAAATCATTCTTCCATGCAATACGCAGGTTGACCATATTCTAGGCTCGGCCTAATTGAATTTTTTTAATTAAATTGATTATATACCTATGTTTTTTTAATATGTAACAAAATGTAGTAATTCAATAAGTGAATGATACTTTATAGACATAAAACTAAAAAACACACGTTATCTTTGAGATAAACCATTGACTCCTAAAAATATTTCATGGATATTAAATCATTTTCAACCACATAATAATTATTAATAATTAAAGTAACTAGGTCTTATTTCATGTAGACACCCCTTATCAATCAATGTAGTAAAATGCATATTAATGATTATATTTTATTTTTAATATATAATTTACTTTGAATAATATTATGTACATGATGTATGTACTTTTGAAATAAGATTTTAAATGTTTTTAATTTATTATTTAATAAAATATTTCAATGTTCTATTGAGATTACCCTCTACAAGGTTCAATGTTTTTAAATATCTCAACCAATTGAGCTTACCTTCTAGGCTACTTATTTTTTGTTTATGTAAATAATTGTAGTTTATTTTTGGTATGAAATATGTGTTAGATATTAATTTCATTATTGATATGCTTTTAGAGTAAGATTTAAAATTATCATTAAGTAGCTATAAATAAAATATAGTAAGGTACATTTAAGTTAAAATGATTGTAAAGTAATTGAAAAAAAAATCATAAATAATTGTATTTTATGACAATGATGGTTAATGTTCACTAAGACCTATATGGTTTACTAGATCTTAAGAAAATAAAATATTAAATAGATTTCTTTAACATTTGATTTCTATGTTCAAAAAGAAGTGAGAGAAGAGATCTTGCGTCACCATAATGAGTACAAGGGGTGTTACTCTATTATAAGTGTTTTTCTTTAGATTCCAAGTGCATCTTGTATATTTGATGAGTAATGTATTACAATGGTACTTGGCACTTAGTATTGGTATTACCATGGTATTTTCATGTGGTATTTTGGCTTGCCTAGTATTTACACTGGGTATTGGTACTACCCTTCTATCTTCACATGGTATTTTCTTGAGGTGGACCTATCTAGATTCTTATATATGTGTGCGTCTAATTTTTGTTGGTTGATTTTTAGCAATGAGTGAGTGTGTGAAGAAATGGTGTGCTACAATATTGTGTATAACATATTGTACATTTGTAGCTAAGTTTAGTGTGCACTCAGCAGATACTATTTTCATATGAGAGACATTTTCATATGAGAGATAGGTTTTTCGGTTACACATGTTGAGCATATTTGAGAGTCTGGTCTAAAATATTTAGAAATTTGGCTCACATGGACGTGTTGGGTTACTCGTGTTGAGAATATTTGAGAGTCTGGTCTGAAAAATTTTGAGATGTGGTTCACATGAAGGCATTGAAGGTGTTGAGGCTTCATAGAAAGTAATGTTTAGAGAAGGTGGGGTCCCATGTTGAGCATATTTGAGAATCTGGTCTAGAAAATTTTGAAATGTGGTTCACATGGACGTGTTGGGTTACTCATGTTGAGAATATTTGAGAGTCTGGTTTGAAACATTTTTAAATGTGGTTCACATGGAGGTATTGAAGGTGTTGAGGCTTCATATCAAGTAATGTGTAGAGAAGGTGGGGTCCTTCTAGCAGGAAAATCAAAATAGGAAGAATATTTCTCCAAAGTCTAGTGGTATTGGGTTAGGCTCATTAGTCATGGTGGCTTCCAGAGAATAAGTCTTTCTAAAGTCCCGAGAGAAGAGTATTTCTAACCGATTTTTCTAGCAAAACTCTCATATATTCTACATGAATATCATTGGTCAATACCATCAGTTCTCATACCATGGGTCAACACCTCTATTTTATTTTAATTATTAATTATATTTTTTATTATATATATATATATATATTTATATAAGAATACCATGGGAAAACCCATGGGTTTTCAAAACCTACAACCAAGAAACCACTAAAGATAAATTGACATTTTTATCTTCATTGTTGGAGATTTTTGGAAGTGAATTGTGTGACTGATTTAGTCCCTACAACATTGGCATGGATGGACTCTGGAGTAATCATCCCAATGTTGGACAGACTAAACCAATTACATAGTTCACTTTAGAAATCTCCAATATATAAATAGTTGTGAATATATAATCACTTATATTGTACATCTATTCTATTTTAATTATTAATTATATTTTTTACTATTTTACCTCTATTTAATTTTAATTATTAATTCTATTTTTTATTTTATATATATTCTTATATACGAATACCATGGAAAAAGCCATGGTTCTCAAAACTTAGAACCAAGAAACCACTACCAATCAATTGACTATTTTACCTCTATTTTATTTTAATTAAGGAGATTTCTTACTACATATACAGATTCAACACCCTCAAAACCCTCTAGGGAACTTAGATTGTGAAGATTTCACACATCAAACTTGTGATTCAATTGAATCTTGGTTGATTCTAGACAAATTAGATCATAATAGTGAAAACTTCTCAAAAAATTGCAGTTAAAGACTACCCTTTTAATTGATAATTTAATTTTTTATTTATTTATTTTTATTTATTTGTATGTTTACATGAAATTACAACATATCTACCATATTTACGTGGAAAGTGTGTCTCTCAGTGCAAAAACATTCGTTTTTTTAAAGATAAATATATCATTGTATCATTCTAACAACATAGTTAGAGAATAAAAATAAAAAGAAACATAGGAACATGCTAATTTGATAAAATCTTTGATATCCAATGAGATCTCACATCATAATAAATTTTAGAAATAAACTTCTCACATAGATAGAAAGTATACCTCATATTAACCAATAGAATAACAAATGGATAATAGAAACAAACTATACCTCACATTGACCAATACAATAACAAATAGATAATATATATAACATATCATCTACAAATAGATAAGTAGTTGTCTCAATCATTGTCAATTTTTAATTAGATAAAATATGTGCTTAGTTAAAGATAGCATTAGTCAAGGGCAGCTTAAAGGTGTTTACAAGATTGACTTCTAATGTGGGAAGAGTTATATTGGTGAAATTGGGCACTTTCTTCAAAAGCATCTGAAATAGCATGGTGACAATATTAAACATGAGCGATCTTGAACCTTGGCCCTTTCTGATCACTCCTCGAAAGAAAACATCACTTGTGTCTTGGCGATGTTAAAATCATTGCAAGGGAGGAACACTATCATAGACGAAAGATTAGAGAAGAGGTGGAGATTATAAAACAACTGTATAACATCAACAGGGATGGAGGATTCGAGATTAGTGACAGTTGGCAGCCTCCTATTAGACAGATTTGTTCTTTAGGTTCGTCCACTTCCCAGGTATAATTTCGAAGGTTTGCTTCTTCTCCTTATTAGTAATCAGTTTAGGGTCATGTCAATACAGAGCATTTTACTTCACTCACTTGTAATAATTATTTGTATTAATTAATTTTTATTCTATTTATAAAAATTAATTAATTAATAATTATTATGAGTAACTGGAAGTAAAATTTCAAATATTTCAGTTAAAAGTAATTTATAAATTATAATAAATATTTTATATATATATATTCTTATTTAATTACACTTAATTTAATAAATTGTAGATACTAGTTTAGGTTAAAATTTAGGTTATAAATTAAAAACCTCAAGGTGTATTTAAAAATATTTTTAGTCATAAAATTAAAGAATTTTAGACATTAATAAAAAAAATAGATATTAAATAAGTAAAAAAATTCTAGACATTAAATAAAAATTAATAAAAAATTAGTTTAGTAAAATTAATTTAAGTACATAGGGTTTATTTTTTAATTAATTTATTAAAATTAATGCAAGAAATTAGGGGTTTTTTAAAATTTAAATATTTATTATTAAATTTTAGTTATTATTCAATCTAAAGAATTTTATTAATTAATTTTAAAAGGAAAGTTATAGTTTTAAAAATTCTATAAAGAATTTAATAAAATTTATTTAAATAAGATTGTTAATCTATTGTCGGCTCATCTCAAATATCATAATCCTTCACTATTTATACCTTGACCTTTTGCAACCTTCTTTCATTCTTCATTCCCGTCCTGATGATGGATCCCGGTTGGGATTCGAAACATTGACCAATGTTTTATGATACTGTGGATAATCTGGATTCTGCAATTAACAACAACCACAAAAGTTTAAAAACCATAATTTGACTAGTTATCACCATCTAGTCCTTTGTAATGAATACTTCCAAAAAAAGTGACAACCTATGGTTACCTAACCATCACAAATTTTAGTCTAATTGGATGTCCCCTCAAATATATGATTCATTTAATGTCTTGATAATATCTCCCTATGATAGCAAGTAAATCCAATAACATTCTAAAATCTATCTAATTCAATTAATGTGTTCATTTGATCCCACAATATCATCTAAGTCAATGAACTTGTATATAGAGATTTTTGTCCCATAACATCATCCAAAGTCTAAAATCAGCAAATGATCCACTTATAAAGCATTCCAATAATAGAGAATTAGTTACTTCAAGTGTTAACAACTCTCTATATAAGTGAATAAACTTCCCCTTTAGAGATTTAATACAACAAATAATAACTTTAAGAAAGTAACTCAACTATGTCATATTTGTACACATTATCTACCCTAATGCTCAAACAAAATCTAATAGCTAATTCTACTTATATGCCCAAACATGAACATATTCATATACATCAAAATGTTTAGTGAAGTTATACTCATCTATTAATAATAAATACCAAACAATCTATCTTGAAGGCATTCCTATTTAGGATAAATCATTTTAATCTCTAACACACCAAGACTGAATCCATTCAACTCAAACATAAAAAGTAAAATATCAAATTAAAAACACCCCACAACATTTAAGGACACGCCAAATCATACAATGTTTGGCTCAAACTAAACAAGCAAGCTATCAACTTAAAAACACTAAATAATTCTCATACCACTCATATCACAACTACAATAAAGTTTACAATTGTAAATTTCCCAAAATATTTTCTAGCTATTAATTATATTATAAAGACATTCTGCATGTAATATTTTAATAAAATATATTACACTGAGAAGCAAAATCGTACACCCTCACATTGATCAATACAATAACAAATAGATAATATAGATAATAGATAATCTATAAGTAGATAAGTAGTTGTCTCAATTATTGTTAATTTAATTTTTTATCATCATCTAGTCCTTTGTAACAATTGTTTTCAAAAAAATTGACAACCTATATGGTCACCTAACTGTCACAACTTTTAGTCAGATAGTATGTCCCCTCAAATACATGATTCTCTTAATAACTTTCTAATATATTTTTATGTTAGCAAGTAAATCCAATAAAATTCTAAAAGCAAAATAATTCAAGAAATGCATTTATATAAATAAATGATCCACATATAAAGCATTCCAATAATAGAGAATCCATTAGTTCAAGTGTTAACAACTCCTTATACAAGTGAATAAACTCCCCCTTTAGAGATTTAATACAACATGTACTCACTTTAAAAAATTAACTCAACTATGTCATATATATATGTATTATCTACCTAATACTAAAAAAAAATCTAATAACTAATTCTACTTAACTCAACTATGTCATGGAAGTGAATTGTGTGATTGATTTAGTTCCCACAACATTGGCATGGATGGACTCTGGAGTAATCATCCCAATGTTAGACGGACTAAACCAATTACGTAGTTTACTTTAGAAATATCCAATATATAAACAGTTGTGAATATATGATCACTTATATTGCACCTCTTTTATATTCTAATTATTAATTATATTTTTTTACTATTTTACCTCTATTTAATTTTAATTATTAATTCTATTTTTTATTTTATATATATTCTTATATATGAATACCATGGAAAAAACCATGGTTCTCAAAACTTGGAACCAAGAAACCACTACCAATCAATTGAATATTTTACCTCTATTTTATTTTAATTAAGGAGATTTTTTACTACATATACAGATTCAACACCCTAAAAAACCTCTAGGGGACTTCAATTGTGAAGATTTCACACATCAAACTTGTGATTCCATTGAATCTTAGTTGATTCTAAAAAAATTAGATCATAACAGTGAAAACCTCTCAAAAAATTGCAGTTAAAAACTACTCGTTTAATTAATAATTTAAGTTATTATTTATTTATTTTTATTTATTTTTATGTTTACATGACATTACAACATCTCTACCATATTTTCGTGGAGAGTGTGTCTCTCAGTGCAAAAACATTCATTTTTTTAAGACAAATATATCATCGTATCATTCTAACAACATGGTTAGAGAATAAAAAATAAAAAGCAGCATAGGAACATGCTAATTTGATAAAAGCTTTGATATCCAATGAGATCTCACATCATAATAAATTTTAGAAATAAACTTCTCACATAGATAGAAAGTATACCTCATATTAATCAATAGAATAACAAATGGATAATAGAAACAAACTATACCTCACATTGACCAATACAATAACAAATAGATAATATAGATAACATATCATTTATAAATAGATAAGTAGTTGTCTCAATCATTGTCAATTGTTAATTAGACAAAATATGCGCTCAGTTAAAGATAGCATTAGTCAGGGGCAGCTTAAAGGTGTTTACAAGATTGACTACTCATGTGGGAAGAGTTATATTGGTGAAACTAGGTGCTCTCTTCAAAAGCTTCTGAAAGAGCATGGTGTCGATATTAAACATGAACGATCTCTAACCTTGGCCCTTTCTCATCTCCCCTCGAAAGAAAAACATCACTTGCATCTTGAGGATGTTAAAATCATTGCAATGGAGGAACGCTATGAAAGACGAAAGATTAGAGAAGTGGCGGAGATTATAAAACACCCGCATAACATCAACAGGGACAGATTCTGTGGATAATCCGGATTCTGCAATTAACGACAATGTTGAGTTAAGCATTGTAGGATTTGGTGTGTAGTTAAATGTTGTGGTGTGTCTTCAGTTTGATACTTTATTTGTTATGTTTGAGTTGAATGGACTGAATCTTGGTGTGTCAATGATTAAAGTGATCTACTCTAAATTGGAATGCATTCAAGATAGATTGTTTGGTATTTATTATAAATAGGTGAGTGTAACTTGATTAAATATTTTGATGAATATGAATATGTTCATGTTTGGGTATATAAGTAGAATTAGCTATTATATTTTGTTTGAGTATTAAGGTAGATAATGCATACATATATGACATATTTGAGTTAAGTAGAATTAGTTATTAGATTTTGTTTGAGTATTAGGTAGATAATGTATACATATATGACATAGTTGAGTTAAGTTTTTAAAGTGACCACATGTCATATTAAATCTCTAAAGGGGTAGTTTATTCACTTGTATAAGGAGTTGTTAAGATGTGAAGTAATGGATTCTCTATTATTGGAATGCTTTATATGTGGTTCATTTATTTATATAAATGCATTTCTTGAATTATTTATCTTTTGGAATGTTATTGGATTTACTTGCTAACATAAAAAGATATTAGAAAGATATTAAGAGAAACTTGTATTTGAGGAGACATACTATCTCACTCAAAGTTGAGATGGTTAGGTAACCTTATAGGTTGTCAATTTTTTTTAAAACAATTCTTACAAAGGTATATATGATGATAAAAGGTTAAATTAACAATAATTGAGACAACTACTTATAGATTATCAATTATCAATATTATCTATTTGTTATTTATTGCTCAATGTGAGGGTGTACAATTTTGCTTCCAGGTGTAATAGATTTTATTAAAATATTACATGCAGAACGTCTTTATAATATAATTAATAGTTAGAAAATATTTTGGGAAATTTACAATTGTAAACGATAGCATAGTTGTGATATCAGTGGTATGAGAATTATTTAGCGTTTTTAAGTTGATAGATTTCTTTTTTAGTTTGAGCCAAACATTGTATGATTTGGTGTGTCCTTAAATGTTGTGCGGTGTTTTTAATTTGATATTTTGCTTCTTATGTTTGAGTTGAATGGATTCAATCTTGGTGTGTTAAAGATTAAAATGATTTATCCTAAATAGGAATGGATTCAAGATACATTGTTTGGTCATTATTATAAATAGGTGAGTATAACTTGACTAAACATTTTGATGTATATGAATATGTTCATGTTTGGGTATATAAGTAGAATTAGCTATTAGATATTGTTCGAGCATTAGGGTAGATAATGTGCACAAATATGACATAGTTGAGTTAATTTGTTAAAATGACTATTTGTTGTATTAAATGTCTAAAGAGGAAGTTTATTCACTTTAATAGAGAGTTGTTAGCGCTTGAAGTAACTGATTCTCCATTATTGGAATGCTTTATGAGTGGATCATTTGTTGATTTTAGACTTTGGATGATGTTGTGGGACAAAAATCCCTATATACAAGTTGATTGACTTAGATGATATTGTGGTATCAAATGAATGCATTAATTGAATTAGATAGATTTTCGAATGTTATTGGATTTACTTGCTAGCATAGGGAGATATTATCAAGACATTAAATGAATCATATATTTGAGGGGATATCTAATTAGACTAAAATTTGTGATGGTAGGTAACCATAGGTTGTCACTTTTTTTGGAAGTATTTGTTACAAAGGACTAGATGGTGATAACTCGTCAAATTATGATTTTTAAACTTTTGTGGTTGTCGTTAATTGCAGAATCTGGATTATCCACAGTATCATAAAACTTACAGTACCAATTTAGGATAAATCATTTTAATCTCTAACACACCAAGATTGAATCCATTCAACTCAAACATAACAAGTAAAATATCAAATTAAAAACACCCCACAACATTTAAGGACACACCAAATCATAAAAATGTTTGGCTCAAACTAAACAAGAAATCTATCAACTTAAAAACGCTAAATAATTCTCATACCACTGATATCACAACTATGCTATTGTTTACAATTGTAAATTTCCCAAAATATTTTCTAACTATTAATTATATTATAAAGACATTCTGCATGTAATATTTTAATAAAATCTATTACACCTGAAAGCAAAATTGTACACCCTCACATTGATCAATAAATAACAAATAGATAACATTTATAATTGATAATCTATAAGTAGTTGTCTCAATTATTGTTAATTTAACCCTTTATCATCATATATACCTTTGTAACAATTGTTTTAAAAAAAATTGACAACCTATAAGGTTACCTAACCATCTCAACTTTGAGTGAGATAGTATGTCTCCTCAAATACATGTTTCTCTTAATATCTTTCTAATATCTTTTTATGTTAGCAAGTAAATCCAATAACATTCCAAAAGATAAATAATTCAAGAAATGCATTTATATAAATAAATGACCCACATATAAAGCATTCCCAATAATAGAGAATCCATTACTTCACGTGTTAACAACTCCTTATACAAGTGAATAAACTACCCCTTTAAATTTAATGCGACATGTAGTCACTTAAAAACTTAACAACTATGTCAGATATGTATACATTATCTACCTAATACTCAAACAAAATCTAATGGCTAATTCTACTTAACTCAAATATGTCATATATGTATGCATTATCTACCTTAATACTCAAACAAAATATAATAGCTAATTCTACTTATATACCCAAACATGAACATATTCATATTCATCAAAATATTTAATCAAGTTACACTCACCTATTTATAATAAAGACCAAACAATCTATCTTGAATGCATTCCAATTTAGAGTAGATCACTTTAATCATTGACACACCAAGATTCAGTCCATTCAACTCAAACATAACAAATAAAGTATCAAACTGAAGACACACCACAACATTTAACTACACACCAAATCCTACAATGCTTAACTCAAACTAAACAAGCAAACTATCAACATAAACCCTAAATAGTTCTCATACCATTGATATCACAACTATGCTATCTTTTACAATTGTAAACTTCCAAAAATATTTGCTAGCTAGTAATTATACTATAAAGATGATTGAAGTCAATGACACCTTGGGCATGTAATATTTTAATAAAATATATTACACTGTGAAGAAAATTATATAGGTTCACATTGATACAATAAAAAATAGATACTATAGATAATAAAGAAACTATAAATAGATTTGTAGTTGTTTCCATTATTGTCAATTTAACTATTCATCACCATCTAGTCTTTTTGTAACAATTGTTTCCAAAAAAATTGACAACATATATGGTTATATAACCATCACAACTTTAACTCTAATAATATGTCCCTTCAAATACATGATTCAGTTAATATCTTTCTAATATCTTCTTATGTTAACAGGTAAATCCAATATCATTTTAAAATCTAATTAATTCAACAAATGCATCTATTTGATCCCATAACACAATTCTAACTATGTCATATATGTATGCATTATCTACCTAATACTCAAACAAAATCTAATAACGAATTCTACTTCACTCAACTATACCATATATGTATGCATTATCTACCTTAATACTCAAACAAAATCTAACAGCTAATTCTACTTATATACCCAAATATGAACATATTCATATGTATCAAAATGTTTAGTCAAGTTACACTCACCTATTTATAATAAAAACCAAACAATTTATCTTGAATGCATTCCAATGTAGGGTACATAATTTTAATCTTTAACACAACAAAACTGAGCCCATTCAACACAAACATAAAATATCAAATTGAAGACCTCCACAACATTTAACTACATACCAAATCATACAATGCTAAGCTCAAACTAAACAAACAAACTATCAACTTCAAAACCCTAGATACTTTTCATACCATTGATCTCACATTAATATCACAACTATGTTATAGTAAATCATACAATACTTAGCTCAAACTAAAACAGCAAGATATCAACTCAAAAACCCTAAATACTTCTTATACCATTGATATCACAATCACAACTATGCTATGGTTTAGCATTGTAAATTTCCAAATATGTTTTATCACAACTATGCTACCGTGATACCGTTATTATAAAGATGATTGCAGGGATACGTTCTGCATGTAATATTATAATAAAATCTATTACACTCTGAAACAAAATTGTACACGCTCAAGGCAATGTTCCAAACGATTATATAAAAGGTAAACAACAATGACAATGATCCAGACGATTATATATAAAAGGTAGACAACAACGAAATGTATAAAGAGTTCAACTCGCTCACCTGCAGCTATATAACTATTATTCTTCCTAAAACCCTATACTCAATCTATCTAGCTGTACACTACTACTGAACATAAAGAGAAAAAGAACCTAAAACTAAACTGTATCATTCAACTTGGAGGGGGACGGGGCCTCGGCACAGTGGACATGTAGCGTTCTTGTGCAGCCATTTAAATAGGCAGTGCTCGTGAAACATATGTCCGCATTCCATCGCACGGACTTCCTCCCACAAATGAAACCCCTCCTGGCAGATTACGCAGTCAGTATTATTGCTCAGGTGCTGCTCCGAAATATTGACGCGAGACAACTGCTCCATGGCCCTTAGATGTGCCGGGATGCTTGCAGCTGAAGAAAACTCGTCTTCATCCATCCGAATGATACCCATTCGTGTTTCCGTAGGGTTCTCGTCAACCCCTTCTTCCATTGCGGGACTAGGATGATGATCTTGCCTCTGAGACGATGTTGACACAGAGATAGTGACAGGAAGATGTGAAAGTGACGGATCATATATATCATTTTCCTCATGATTTGCGTCTAATTGCTGGACCGACGCCGTATCTTCCTCTTGATCTGCAATGGCGTTACCTGTCGACGTCAGTGGAGAGGAATCTTGTGCCTGCTCTTCCTCTTCATCTTGGTGGTGTTGGTGACTTCTCCCTTGTCTTGGTGGTGTTGGTGATGGTAAACTTTGCCTATTACTTTGCTCGCCATCATCATCATCTTCAACAGGTGATGAATCTGAACCTCGCCCATATACAACAGAAGCAGCAGAATTAACAGAAGATGAGGGACGGGCAGGAATTTGCGCTCTTCGCACAAGTATGGTAGAACCAGTAGGAATTGGCGGTATTCCGTAACTTCCATTGTAACTTTCATTGTTATTGGCAGACAATACAGTTTGAGACATGTCCGGTCTTCCGTAACTTCCATTGTAACATTCATTGTTATTGGCAGACAATACAGTTTGAGACATGTCTACTTCACAACTATACTCATTGGTGCTATTGTTGCTGCTGCTGCATCTGCTTCTACGTGTACTCTCTCCTCTGTTTTCTCCTTCCATTGTATACTTTAGGGAAGAAAAAAAATCGATATAACACAAAGACTACGGCTTTGACCGTATACCAGGAACCCAAACAGAGACACCCTATGCTTGTTAGTAGAAGATTGAAATAACAGAAAGAGCTGCGTACCTTCCACAGTTATACCAAGGCACCAAGGGCCGTGCCTTTTACCTTTATACCAAGAGGTCAAACAGAGAGACGCTACGCTTGTCAGCAGAAAATCGAAATAACACAGAGCAGCATGCCTTCCACCGTTATACCAAGGCACTAAACATAATGGGCGTGCGTTCTACCTTTATACCAAGAGACCAAACGGCTGAACCCTACGCTTGTTAGTGGACCGGGGGCGAGGGGTTTTATATATTGGGTTGATTTAGGTGGAGTTTACGTTGTTTAATAGGTGGGGTACCTTGTTTTTTTTTTTATATAATGGATATATTTTTATAAATATTTTAATATCTTGATAAATTATTATTATTATTTTGTGTTTATATGGAGGTTAGGTTTGGTTAGTCTCTTTATTGGTTGGAAGAAGACGGATCCACCCACAACGGGATGCTTATCACTGAGATTGTATGAGGATTTGGTCAATTACTATTATTACAACATAAGAGATGTTAAATAGTGGTTGAGAATGGAAGAATTTAACTATATGAAGGGGTGTCCAAGGGTAGTTTTGATTCCTTCAAAGTGATTTTAATCTTCAACTCCTCTCCATAAAGTTTAAATCTGAAATTTACTAAGAAGTAAAACTTACTTATTCCTTCAAAGTGGTTTTAATCTTCAACTCCTCTCCATAAAGTTTAAATCCGAAATTTATTGAGAAGTAAAACTTAAGCACACTAATTGATGCACATTTCATTGGTGTATATTGTGGTTATTTTAATGATGTTTTATTTATGTAATGGATATATCTCCTATAAATATCATAATATTTTGATAAATTATTATTATTATTATTATTATTATTGGTTGGAAAAAGTTGGATCCACCCACAATGGGATGGTGGGATGCTATTATTATTATTGGTTGGAAGAAGACGGATCCACCCACAATGGGATGGTGGGATGCTATTATTATTATTGGTTAGAAGAAGACAGATCCACCCACAATGGGATGGTGGGATGCTTATCAAGTGAATTATATGAGGTTTTGGTCTATTACTATTATTACAACCTAGGAATGTAAATTAGTCTAAAGGGTGTCCAAAGGTTCGGTAAATTATTATTATTACTATTATTATTGGTTGGAATTCTAGTAATAGCATCCCACTAATCAATCTTAGTGATAAGTAGTAAGTAAATCATTCTTCCATGCAATATATAGGTTGACCACAGTATAAACTAAACCTATTTGAAATTTTTTAATTAAATTGAATATATATATTCTATTTTTTTAATATGTAACAATATATAGTAATTCAACTAGAAGTGAATGGTACTTTGTAAAAATCAAACTAAATCATTATCTTTGAGATAAATCATTGACTCCTAAAAATATTTCATGGATATTAAAGAGACACCCCTATAGATGTGGTAAAATTCTCATTAACTATTATGTTTTATTTTTAATATATAGTGTAATTTGAATAATATTATGTACATGATGAATGCATATTTGAAATAAGATTTTAAATGTTTTGAATTTATTCTTTAATAGAGTATTTCAATGTTCTATTTTTTTTTTCTCGCAATCCAAACTAATCAAAGCTTAACCCCAAGGAAATCAAGGACAATTGATCATGTGATCTCCCCATGGAAAGGTGCTTTAGAAAGGAGACTTTGACCAAATGAGTTAACCCTAAAGGGTATTTTTTTGTTTTTATATAAATAGTTTTATTTTATTTTTAGTATGAAATATATGTTAGATATCAATTGCATTATTCATATATTTTATAGTAAGATTTAAAATTATTGTTAATTCGTTATAAATAAAATATTGTAAGATAAATTTTAAGTTCAAATATATCTAAAGTAATTGAAAAAAAATGATAAATATGTGTGTTTTATGATGATGATGATGTAGAATTTCCACTAAGACTTATATACAGGTAAGGATTAAAAATACTTCTTTAAAATTCTTATTTCTATTGAATTAAAATTTCAAGAAGGTTGTTAATGTGATACATATTTGGAAAAATAGATTGAATACCGGATCTTGAGAATGCAAGGATTAAAAATACTTCTTTAACATTCTTATTTCTATTGAATTAAAATTTCAAGAAGGTTGTTAATGTGATACATATTTGGAAAAATAGATTGAATATGAGTATAAGATAGACAATCTAAAAGAGTTATTTTCATGTTCAACTCTCCTAGGATTGCACAGGGGACAAACTCTTATATCCCACAGTGCACTTTCATCCTCTCTTTTTTTTTTTACTCTAAAGGGCGACCATACCAATGTTGAGTTAAAAATAATGAAGGCAAAGAGATAAGGGATGACATCCTGTCAGCTAGACTAATCAAAGTCTAACCCTAAGGGCATCGAGGAGAATTGACGTTATGACCTCCCAAGGGCGATGTGCTTTAGTAACCAATTGAGCTAACCCTCGAAACTATTTATTTAATGTTTATATAAATAATTGTATTTTATTTTTAGTATGAAATATATGTTAAATATTAATTGCATTATTGGTATACTTTTAGAGTAAGATTTAAAATTATTATTAATCAACTATAGACAAAATATTGTAAGATATATTTTAAGTGAAAATATATGTAAAGTAATTGAAAAAAAACATGAATAAATGTGATTTATGATGATGATGATGATTAATTTTCACTAAGACCCATATGTTCTACTCGATATTGGGAACATGAAAGACTGAATACACTTATTTAACATTTCATTTCCATGCTAAAAAAAAAGTGAGAAAAAAGGCTCCCACATCACCACAATTTTGTTGAGTTAAAAGGTCAAAAAGGTTGCTAGTGTGATATATATTTGAAAAATTAGATCGAATATGAGTAGAAAATGGACAATCTAAAAGAGTGATTTTCATTTCCAACTCTCCTAAGGTTGCAAAAATTATTTAACGTTTTATTTATATGGTAAAAAAAAGTAAGAAAAGGGATCCCACGTCACCACAGTTTTTTTGAGTTAAAAGGTCAAGAAGGTTCGTAGTATAATACATATTTGGAGAATTAGATTGAATATGAGTATAAAATGGACAAAATAAAAGAGTGATTTACATCTTCAACTCTCCTAGGATTGCAAAAATCATGAGAATATGTTCTAATTTTTGAAATGTTCATTTTATTCCTATTACTAGTCAAGCCAAAGAGATAAGGGATCACATCCCTCTCGCAAAATAATCAGAGCCTATCCTCGAGAGATTCGAGGATAATTGACCTTGTGACCTCCCAATGGCAAGGTACTTTAGCAATAGGAACTCACCAATTGAGATTAACCTCTAGGCTATATATTTTGGGTTTGTATAAATAATTGTATTTTATTTTTTGTATAAATTATATGCTATATATTAATTGCATTATTGATACACTTTTACAGTAAGATTTTTATTAAGTAGCTACAAAAAAATTATTGTAATGTACATTCAAGTTAAAATATAAGTAAAGTAATTGAAAAAAAAAGATTCATCACATTAGGAGAATTTTGATGTTTGAAATAGGTCTTTTAAACTCGTATTTTGAACTTATCTCTCCATGGGTTTGGTCAAATTTTGAGTGGGAACACTCATTGGATGCAGAATTTGATTCTCATTCAAGGAGTATCCATGTTGCATAATTTGAAGGACCCTGCTACACGAAAAAATGAGAAATACATGAAAACCATGATTGCAATCAAGATTTTTCATGCATTTCTCATTTTTCATATAGCATGGTCCCTAGAATGTATGCAACATGGGTAATCCTTCAATGAGGAATTAAATTCTACATCCAATGAGTATTGCTGCTCAAAATTTGAATAAAACCGTTGGGAGATAAGTTGGAAATACAAGTTGAAAAAATAGTTTTATTATTTTATTATTTTTTAATCTTTTTACTTTTTACCTCAAAAATGGTGAATCATTTCCAATGGTTGACATCATCATCTTGAATACTATTTGATCTGAAATGTGTGAACAAAATATTTCTTATACATAGATAGACAGTAGGGGCTTTTACTGGTTATTTCACCTTTACTAGAAAGGATGAAACCAAAACCTTCTCGCCCTCTTATTGGCTCTGCCTAAAGAAATATGAAGTAAACACTAAAACGATCTGGCAATGAAAATATTTTTTTCTATTTGCAAATTATTCATTAACCAATTTTATATGTGAATAAGAAATTTAAGGTATTCTGCAATGGAAGTAATGTGTTTTGGAATGAAACAAATGTGTTTTGATCACTATATAAGTCTCATTGTGAAAAGTGGACTTATTAAAATTTACTGTTTAATGTAGTAAACTCTGGAATTAAGTAGCAAGAATGCACATAATAACAATAAGCATTTGTTGAAGCTGTTCACCCGTCTCTTGGACTACCTCTACTAGGTCTAAAAGCCTCCAAATGAGCTTTTCCCTCTTTTATTAATGCTCACAAAAATTATTACACCATGAAGAAAGCCTCAAAAGGCTAAAATAGCTACAAATTCAGAATCAGAGTGCTGGAAAAAGTAAAAATTGACTATTCATTCACCTCAAACAAATGAACATAGTCCAATACAACTGATCATTCCCATAGCCTAGTGGCTCCACAAGAAAATTTTCTGATACAATCACTAATAGAATGCCTTGATGGCTCTACAACATGTTCCAACAGCTTCAGAATGCTTCAATACCCCCAAAACAAAAAAAAAAGTTGTTCCAATTAGACTTCCCTAGCTCAAGATATGGTCAAAACAGACTTTGCCCAGTTAGGGCTAGGAAAGCTCCACCAAATGTGGTGGAACTCTAGTTAAATTAAGCCCGAAAAATAAGGGTCTGGTGCTAAATGTGGCACCTCTGCTGAATCTCCTCCAGTCATGGGTGCTAAGGAGTTAAGGCCTTATCCATAAGACCGAGAACTGAGCGTTCTTTGTTGCGTAAACTTTGGAACAATGTTGTTGAAACTTTAATATATATCTTCATTTTAATAAAACCTTCGCACCATATGCCCAACTGTTCAAGTGGTTAAATGCACCAAATTTAAGGCCCAAGGTTCCAAGCCCTGAGGTTACATGCGGAGGGGGCTGGCTCCCTTTCAGGCCCTGCCCAAACAAAATTTGAACTTCAAATGAAACTTCATGCCAATGGTTTAATAAGAAAAACCTGTGGCCCACTGGTCGCGTCGTCCGATTGCCTCCGCTCCGACCGGGGGTCAATCCCTGCCTGTGCCATATAGATTTTGTAAAACCATTTTCGTTTGACCTTGGGGCCACATGGCAGCCTCTGGGCTAGCCACGTGGCGCCCCATGATTGGCTACTCCTGGAATATTCTGCAAAATATTCTGTGGAATATTCCATGGCATATTCCCATAATATTCTTTTTTAAATAATTTTCTTTTATGAAGTCAAACTCGCCATTTTTTTACTGAAATTGGAAAACTTCAAAGCTGAATAACTTTCTCATACAGCGTCGGTTTTCAATGTCATTCGTGACTGTAGGATCATTTTTCTAAGCTCTTTCCTATCATTCTGGTTTGGACCAATTCTGAGCAACTAATTTTTTGAGAATTTTTCCATTAAGGATTTGATCACCTGATCACACCTCCCAAATGGGAAGCTTTTGGATCCCAAAAGCTCTCTGACTAGTGAAACTGATAATGTGGAGACTAATTCTCCACTCTTCCACCCTTGAATAACTGAAATATACCTGATTTCATCAAATGGAGCTTTTGAGAAAATGATAAACTATCTCTGGAATCAACTGATCGACCCTTGCTAAGATTGATGGATTCATGATGCAAATGATTAAAATTTGCAGAACAAAAATTGTAATCTACAGAAAACAAAATTTTTCTACACTCATCAAACTTCCCAGAAGACTTAAAATAACCTTCACCTTGCAAACTGTTCCCATGGCGAATTCTACCATTTTGAAACCAACTTTTTCCCATGCTGAATTGTGTGTCCTCCTTTCATGCACTACTTTTCTTTGACACTTCATTCACTGCATTGGCTGACCCAAAAGGTAATTTGTGCAACGTAACATCATCTTCTTTCAAAGACAAATTGTTATTAAACTGAGACAAATCATTAGCAACATCATAAAAAGGTGAATGCTCAAAATCTGGTCATTTCAACATTTAAAAAGTTAGACTTTGACTTGCATTAACCAGTCTTTTCAATTGACTTGCATGGAGTAAAGAAGATTCCGACTTCTTCTTGTGTGCTCTTACAATGTACTCTTTACCATCTTTGAACAAGTTATACTTGTTTTCATGGCGATGAAAGATGGCCTTCCTATCAAATAAGTAAGGACTTCCCAAAGCAATACCAAATATATCAAGTGGCACCACATCAAGTTCAACTGTGTCAATAAAGTATGCAGTTATTGCAAAGCGCAATATGCACTTTCTTGAGACTTGCAAATTGGCATCCTTGCATATCCACCCAAGCGAATAAGGCTTCGGATGTGGAATGGTCTCAAGTTAAAGCTGCTTGACCAAGTCTTCAGATATGAGATTAGCTTGTGACCCACTATCAAACAGTGTGTCAATTTTGGTATGTTTTGAAATTAACCTCACATGCAAGAGCTCTATCCTCCTCTTTTCTTCATGAGTATCTTTGTGACAATTTAAAGAGCTAGAACTAGGAGCTGTGTCTTGCACCACTTCTTTCCCCTTAATGTTATTTAAAACCATGGCGATGCTTTTTGTCTCATCACCTAAGTCTGACCCTAAGTCTTGCTCAATTGTTGCTACAATTTTGTCCTTTTCTTTGGTCTTGTTTTTGTTCTTAAATTTTTCTGGTTTCAGTTCAGGATGAAGCTTCCAACAATGATCTTCATCATGACTTGTCTTTGAACAGTTCTTGCAAAAGAACTTTCCTTTTTCTTTTCTTGAATTTGCAACTCTTTTCTTTCCTTTGTTTTTGAAATTACTATCCTCATTCAAAGCATCAAAGGCATTTTTTCCTCTAGCTTCTAAATGTGTAGCCTGTACACAGACTTCATCTAAGCTGGTAAGATTAAACATTAGAATATTATGTTGAAGGTAATTGTGCAAACCTCCTATGTACTTTAACAAAGTGTCTTGACTTTGTAAATCAACCCCAAGTAGAAGTGCTCTCCTTTGAAAATCTTGGGTATAATATTGCACATTTTGTCCCTTAAGTTGCCTAAAATTTTTCCAATTCATAATTGCCTTCTGAATATGAGCAAGAGGATAAAACTGTTTCTTACTAACAGTAATAAACTCATTCCATGTTAGAGTTATCTTACCATGCTTTTTTATTTCATCCCTGGTCTTGGCTTCCCACCAAACCAAAACTCCTCCATCCATTCTCAATGAGGCTAATTAAATTTTTGTGTCATCATCATGTAGATTCTGAATTCTTAGATAGACTTCCAGCTGTCTAATCCAGTTATCCAATTTTTCTGCATTCACATCACCATTAAACATCGACAACTCAAACTTTACATCAAGCTTTAACAAAGGATTTCTCAGAGATGTTTTTTTTTTGTGACTGATTAACAGAAGTTGAAGAGGATTATGTGGGGGAAGAGGATGACGATGGAGATGGTGGATCACCATTTCCTCCATTCCCTTTCTTAGACTTATCATTGTCTTTCTTCCCTCCTGAAGAATATCCTTCTTCTCTTTGGTTTCTAGACCCTTCTCCAGCAATCCTACCATTTCTCTCCTGATAGAGGATCCTAACCATCTCAGTCATTTCCAAGAAATATTTTCTAAAGACTCTTTCTTCTTCCTTGGGATCCATTTCCTCATGTACTTCGCCTTCTCTGGAAGACATGTTTGTGGCTGATTCTAAGGCTAATGAGGATGAAATGGAAGGTGGATATAATGGTACCCTAGCCCTCCTTGGCTGAGGATTATCTTGTTCTCTAACCAATTGACCTTCCCCTCTTTCCAATTCCAGCTTAGTAAGCATCAAATTTGCAAAACAACACAATTTTCTTGCACAAAATTCACAAACTCTTGAGCAAAACCTAGAGCTCTGATACCAATCTGATCTAAAATGTGTGAAAAAAATATTTCTTATACAGAGATAGACAGTAGGGGATTTTATTGGTTATTTCACCTTTAATAGAAAGGATGAAACCAGAAGCTTCTGGCCCTCTTACTAGCTCTGCCTAAAGAAATATGAAGTAAACACTAAAACGATCTGGCAATGAAAATATTTGTTTCTGTTTGCAAAGTATTCATTAACCAATTTTATATGTGAATAAGCAAGTTAATGTATTCTATAATGGAAGTAATCTGGTTTGGAATGAAACAAATGTGTTTTGATCACTATATAAGTCTCATTGTGAAAAGTGGACTGATTAAAATTTATTTTTTAATGTATTAAACTCTAGAATTAAGTAGCAAGAATTCATAGCATAACAATAAGCATTTGTTTAAGCAGTTCACCCCTCTCTTGGGCTACCTCTGCTGGGTCCAAAATCTTCCAAATGGGGTTTTCCCTCTTTTATTAATGCTCAAAATAAGTATTACACCATGAATAAAGCCTCAAAAGGCTAAAATAGCTGCAAATTCATAATCAGAGTGCTGGAAACAGTAAAAATTGACTATTCATTCACCTCAAACAAATGAACATAGTCCAATAGTGCCCTGATGGCTCCAAAAGAAAATTTACTGTTAAAATCACTGACAGAGTGCCCTAATGGATTTGTAACCTGTTCCAATAGCTTCATAATGCTTCAATACCCCCAAAACAAAACAAAAAATTCGTTCCAATTGGACTTCCCTAGCTCAAGATATGGTCAAAACAGACTTTGCCCAGTTAGGGCTAGGAAAGCTCCACCAAATGTGGTGGAACTCCAGTTAAGCCTGAAAAATAAGGGTCTGACGCTAAATGTGGCACCTCCGCAAAATCTCCGCCAGTCGTGGGTGCTAAGGAGTCAAGGCCTTATCCATAAGACCGAGAACTGGACGTTTTTTGTTGCGTAAAATTTGGAACAATGTTGTTGAAACTTTAATATATATCCGCATTTTAATAACACCTCCGCACCATATCCCTAACCGTTCAAATGGTTAAATGCGCCAAAGTTAAGGCCCAAGGTTCCGAGCCCTGAGGTTACATGCGGAGGGGGATGGCCCCCTTTCGGGCCTTGCCCAAACAAAATTTGAACTTCAAATGAAACTTCGTGCCAATGGTTTAATAAGAACCACCTGTGGCCGATTGGTCGAGCCGTCCGGTTGCCTCCGCTCCGACCCAAGATCAATCCCTGCCTGCGCCATATATATTTTGTAAAACGATTTCCGTTTTACCTTGGGGCCACATGGTGGCCTCCGGGCTGGCCATGTGGCGCCCCATGATTGGTTGCTCCTGGAATATTCCCAAAATATTCTTTTTTAAATAATTTTTTTTTATAAATTCAAACTGGCCATTTTTTTACTAAAATTGGAAAACTTCAAAGCTGAATAACTTTCTCATACAACGTCGGTTTTCAGTGCCGTTCGCAGCTACAGGATCTTTTTTTTGAGCTCTTCCTTGTCATTCTGGTTTGGACCAATTCTGAGAAACTAATTTTTTGATCATTTTTCCATTAAGGATTTGATCACTTGATCACTATTGGTTCTTATAAAGCTTATTTTGGTTGTATATTTTTCTTATGAGGCCCATTTTAGACGTCAAAAGTTCTCTAATGATAAGTGTGTTTTATAATGATGATGATTAATGTTCACTAAGACCTATATGGTCTACTCAATCTTAAGAAGATAAAAGATTAAATAGACTTATTTAACATTTTGTTTCTATGCTCAAAATTAACTGAGAGAAGGGATCACACATCACCATAATTTTGTTGTGTTGAAAGGTCAAGAAGGTCAGTAGTGTGAAACATATTTGGAAAATTAAATTGAATATGAGTATAAGAAATAAAATCTAAAAGATTAATTTTCATCTTCAATTCTCCTAGGATCGCACAAGTGACAATCTCTTTCATCCCATGGTGTTTTTGGATTTAACTAATGTTGAATTTCACTACAAAACTCATGAGAACGTACTAATCTTGGAAATGTTCATTTGCTTCTTAACACTAGTTAAGACAAAGAGATAAGGGATCACATCTCACTGGCCAAACTAATCAGAGCCTAACCGCCAAGGCATCAAGGAGAATTTACCCATGACTTCCCAATGGAAATGTGCCTTAGAAATTGGCCTCAACCAATTGAGTTAACCCTCTTGGCTATATATATATATATATATATAATTGTATTTTATTTTTAGTATGAAATATATGTTAGATATCAATTGAATTATTGATATACTTTTAGAGTATGATTTAAATTTATTATTAATTTGCTATAAATAAAATATTGTAAGATACATTTGAATTCCAAATATAAGTAAAGTCATTGAAAAAAAATCATAAACAAGTGTGCTTTATGATGATGATGATTGTTCAATAAGACCTCTATGGTCTATCCTATCTTAAGAAGTTAAAATATTAAAAATACTTCTTTAACATTTTATTTATATGCTAAAAAATATGTGAGAGAATGGTTGCCACATCACCATAGCTTTGTTGAATTAAAAGGTCAAGAAGGTTGGTAGTGTGATACATATTTAAAAAATTTGATTGAATATAAATATCAGTTTTGTTGAGTTAAAATGTCAAGAAGGTTGGTAATGTGGTATAAATTTTGGGAATTAAATCGAAACATGATTATAATATGGAAAATCTAAAAATGTGATTTTCATCTTCAACTCTCCTAAGATTTCATAGGTGAAAAACTCTTTCATCTCATGGTGCTTTAGGAATTAACCAATGTTGAGTTTCACAATAAAACTCATGAGAATATATTATAATCTTCGAAATTTTCATTTTATTCTGAAAGATATTCAAGATAGAGAGATAAGGGATCACATCTTGTCGATAAAACTAATGAAGGCATAACCCTAAGGGAATTGAGGACAATTGACTCTGTGACCTCCCAATGGTCACGTGATTTAGCAATGGGGCCTCGACCAATTGAGCTAAGGTTATTTATTTTGTGTTTAAATAAGTAATTGTATTTTATTTTTAGAATGAAATATATGTGAGATATAAATTTCCTTATTGATATACTTTTAGAGTAATATTTAAAATTACTATTAATTAGTTATAAACAAAATATTTCAAGATATATTTTAAGTTAAAATATATGTAAATTAATTGAAAAAAAAAATCATAAACAAGTGTTCTTTATGATGATGATGACGATTAATGTTCACTAAAACGCCTATGGTATACCAAATATTAATAAGATAAATGATTAAATAAACTTTTTTAAAATTTTATTTCTATGCTAAAAAATAAGTGAGAGAAGGGCTCACACATCACCATAGTTTTGTTGAGTCAAGACCAAATCCTAATTATGTGATTAATCCAAAATACATTCATCTAAAGTGTAATACATATTTGGAAACTTAGATCGAAAACATAAAAGAGTGGTTTTCATCTTCAACTCTCCTAGGATTATGTAGGTGATAATGTCCTTCATCCCATTGTGTTTTGGCAATAGACCAATGTTGAATTTCACTATAAAACGCATGAGAATATATTATAATCTTTGAAATTTTCATTTTATTCTTAACACAAGTCAAGACATACAGATAAGGGATCACATCCCACTCGTAAAATTAATCAAATCCTCACCCTGAGGGCATCAAGGAGAATTGACCCCGTGACCTCCCAATGGCAAGGTGCTTTAGCAATGGGTACTCAACGAACTAAGCTAACCCTTTGGGCTATTTATTTTATGTTCATATAAATAATTGTATTTGTTTTTTAGTTTAAAATATATGTTAGATATAAATTTCATTACTGATATACCTTTAAAGTGAGATTTAAAATTATTATTAATTAGTTGTAAATAAAATATTGTAAGATATATTTTAAGGTAAAAATATGTGTAAAGTAATTGAAAAAAAACCGCAAATGAGTGTGCTTTATGATAATGATGATGATTAATGTTCACTAAGAACTATATGGTCTACCATATATTAAGAACGTAAAATATTAAAATGACTTCTTTAACATTTTATTTATACGATAAAAGGGAAGTGAGAGAAGAGCTCCCACATCACCATAGTTTTGTTTAGTTAAAATGGCAATAAGGTTGGTATTGTGGTACAAATTTGGAAAATTAGATCAAATGAGTATAATATAGGCAATATAAAAGAGTGATTTTCATCTTCAACTCTCCTATGATTGCACAGGTGAAAAACTATTTCATCCCATAGTGTTTTGCGAATTGAATAATGTTGAGTTTCACTATAAAACTCATGAGAATATGTTCTAATATTGAAAATGTATATTTTATTCTTAACACTAGTCAAGACAGAGGGATAATTTTGTTTTTAGAGTTTAGGGTTGATCACCTCCTTATAATTCTGTATTTTCCTTTTTCCCTCCAACTCTTTATTTCCCCACAATTTATCCTTAAATTTGGAAGTAATAATATTTTTAATGTCATTTTAATTCTACAAGATGATTTTCTCCTTTATTCCTTAATGGTCTAGCCCAGGCTATGCATCCTTATGTCACCCTCACTTTATTTGAAGGTGGGGATTCTAGCTAGAGTTCAAAGAAATTTTATGACACCTCTTTCCATCCATGACGTATAACTCATTCTTATAAAAAATATACCTAATAATGTTGTAGAAATTATACAACAAGCATGTATATATTAGATTCACACGATCTAACAATGTCTAAAGTTAAATACTAAATTTCTTCTACAAATATTTTTCGGAATTAAAAACACAATTGCTAATCACATAAAGCAAAGAAGAATCAAATCACACACAACACAGATAATTTCACAGGGAAAGCTTGCTTCCAAAAACCCCACTATCTTCTATTGTATATTCACCATTGATCATGAAACAAATACAATGTCTACTCTTCTCACAAGAGTCTCCAACACTCAGCTATCTCTCTCACACTGTCCTCAAAGAAAACTGACCAATACTTAGCCAATTTCCAGCCTTCTGACAACCTTTGTTGCTTGCAAAATCCCTGATGGAATAGATCCCTAAAAGATAGGAATTATGTCCTTCCTTGATTACGCAAGTATCATGCGCACTCCAATGGGTGTTTGGCTACATGTATGCAAACCAATAATGTCACAACTAATATTCAACTTCCCTTTCACCTAGATCTCAACTGGGTCTCCACTGGATCTGGCATGCAGGTAGCTAATAATAGTAAATCCTCAGTCGCATGTGAGATGATTGATTGAAAATTAATTAATATTTAATTCACTTGATCTCTCACTAGTTTATCTTCAGTTATAACTAGAACAAATGAGTTTAACTCACTTAACTGAGTTAAATTCATTACAACACGCATTAACTAATGCACCACTACACTTCAAACTCTGTTACAACTAGAATTACTCTGCATGCCTCACCAAATACCTCTAACTCGAAATCCACTAGCTAACTGCATTTATCACACTCAGTTAGTTGTTACAAGTTATTTTGAGATTTAGATTACAGTTTATAGTCCATTTCTAATTAAGGGATAACTAAAAATTGACATGCACCAAAAATAGCACTGTGGGCCCCACCCTAGTGTAGTTGCTTAATGCACTAGGCATGGCTGCTAAAATTTTCTTGTTGAATATCAACACTCCCTCTCAACAAGAAAGGGATTATCCTTCACCCCGATCCTGTCTCTATGGTATTCGAATTTACTCCTAGTGAGTGCCTTCGTCAGAATATATGCATCCTGATATTTTGTGGGAATGTACTAAAGCAACATTATTCTTCTCTGCACAAAATCTCTGAGATGATAGTACCGGATATCTGTATGCTTTGACCTATCATGAAACACACAATTCACCAAGGTTTTAATGCAACTCTGATTATCAAAATGAATCACTATCAAATCCATCTAAGAACCAAATAAGCCAACCAAGATCTTTCTCATCGAAATAGCCTCACATGCAGCTTCACTTGCTACCATGTATTCCGCTTCCATTGAACTGAGTGCCATGGATCGTTACTTCCTCTTGTACCAAGAAATTGTTGTCGACCCAATGCTAAATATCCCTCTTGATGTACTCTTTTTTTCTGATGGACTGCCAGCCCAATATGCATTTGTGAAGCCATGTAGCTTCACCCCCTTTGTCTGTCTATACCGTAGACCATACTCTGATGTGCCCCTCAAGCATCTCATGACATGTTTCCCCACCCTCCAAAAGAGCTTGGTAGTCTTAACCATAGCTTGAATCAGCTGGTTAACTATGTATAAAAAAATTTGGTCTCATGTTCACTAGATACATTAGTGAACACACTAATTGTCGGTAGACAGTAGCATCCACTACCTCTCCAGAAGTAGCATCCTATTTCCTCCAATTTCCTATAAGAGGAGTATCCATGGATTTTCAGGCCTTCATGTTAAATTTACCTAGTATCTCCTTTGCATACTTGCCTTCAGACACAAAAATTTCACCATCCCGCTACCATATTTACAATCCAAGTAAACAATGAAGGAGTCCCATGTTCTTGATTTCAAACTCTCTTGCAAGGTCCTCCTTGCATGAGTGTATTAGTTGCTCATCACCAGTCAAAATTAGATCATCAACATAAAGAAAAATGATCAATAGGTTACCCTCAACCACAATCGGGTACATGTTTACATCTACTTCACTTTTGGTGAAGCCCGGTGCGATGAAATAGTTGTCTATCCGAGTGTACCAAGCATGGGGTGCTTGCTTCAGCCCATACAACTCTTTTCTGAGTTGGCACATATGTGAATCATTGTTGAAGACTTTGAAACCTTCAGGATGCTCTATGTACACCTCTTCCTCAATGATCCCATTAAGAAACACAATTTTCACATCCATCTGATGAACGCGCCAACGATCTCCGCTAAGAGTGCAAAGATAGATCTTATGGAAGAGTACCTTGCAACACGTGCAAAAGTCTCATCATAATCTATCCCCTCGACATGTAAGAATCCTCGGGCCACAAATATGGCCTTGTGTTGCTCCACACTCCCATCAGCAGCTTGCTTTACCTTGTAGATCCATCTCGATCCCACCACTCTGTTAGGAATCTATAATTTTAGCAGATTGGTGAGACTAAAACTGCAAAAGCAACATTATTTCAACCAACTTTAGGATTCTAGGATCTAGCCCTCCTGAATACAGAGAGGGATCTCTCCAATAAGTGCAAAGATGGATTTTTGTTTGGAGTTTGGGGTTATGATATTAGGCTAGTTATGAAGGCCAAGGGTTTGTTTTGTTTTTTGGATGGTTGAGCATGATTATTGTTTTAGGTGGAAAGTTCTAAGTGCAAAGAGTTTCAAAGGTGAGAAGTTGCAAGTGAATGGAAAAATTAGGCTAAAAAGATAGATATAACGCTGGTTTTTAGTCCATTGGGCTATGGAGTCATAACAGGGCTTTAATTGAACAACAACATCAAGAGTGATGCAAGGGGAAAGTCATCTACATCACAAGATTATTGAGATTAGGGTGATGGAATGGAAAAAATAAAGTGTTGGAGAGGTGGAAACTGATAATAATTTCACAAAGTATTTATAGTCAATCCAAACAAGAAAATCCTCTTAAGTAACTGTTTAAAACCAACCAAGTGCAGGGCTAACCATTGACTTCTTGGGAAAGTTTGTATTAAAGAAGCTTAATTGAAAAAAAATCCAGTAATCCACATAATTACCTTGAGAACGTATGAAAACATATAAGAGAAGACAGAGTGTAAACTTAAGATCAGATAAAGTACTTTTAAACCTAGTCTGCTTTCAGTCAACACCAAGGGAAACTTTCAGAATCTACTTTTGGAGAAAAACTAGGACCAGGGAACACCATATCTTCCATAGTCATCTTTAATAAGAAAAATAAGGAAAATAACTTTCAAGAACAATGTTTAAATAAAACAGTAGGACGAGGGAACTCCAACATTCCTAACTTCTTAAACTATATCAAATCATTTTTAAACAAACAAATTGGAGGAAAACATTGAGATAAAGCTTTTCAGTCAGAAAAGGTTACTGATATACAGTACGTCCTAACTCTATAAATGTTGTTCTTTATCAGAGAATAGTGAACAATATGACATACATAGAAGGAAAACAATAACAAAGAAAGGGGCACTTCACCAGTGATATAGACCAGGATCCCAAGAAACAGCTTGTTTATTGATGTCAAACTAGTTACAGTACTCAGGTCCAATGTTTCATTTCAGCAATCATCTTCACTATTCAGCCTAACTAATCTAACACAAACAGAGCTCCAAGGGCTAGTGAACACTATTTACAATCAGAAGTTTAAGCTCAAATGTATTTCAAAGTTCTGCAACGAACCCCTCACTCATCTTCTGCAGAAGTATATATAGAAGGATGAGGAGGTGAGATCTGATAAAAGATCTCAATTACAATTAATACAGACTTAATGGCTTCTTAGCCTTTGAGGGGCTCAATGAAGAAAATTACATAAATATCCTCTGTATTAAATGATTTGCATAAATATTTAAGCTTGGTGGGAGCTTTTGTTGACCTTTAAGGCTCTGTGTGGCGTCGAAGTAACTCTGCAGATGTTTGCCATTAATTTCCTTGGCAGAGTTTCCTCTTTGGCTGCGTTTTGAGAAAAATATCTAATCCCGATCAATAAATTCGGCCTCTGATTGAATCCTTTGAGGTACAGGTGGCATTTCAGTAGCTGGGAGGAATCAATCTGCCTCAGATGTGGCAGTGGAAGCACTCCTGTTGATAAAACCTTTAAGATTTTCTTTAAACTGTGTTTTAATTGGGGATTATGCTTTTGATAAACATTCTTAGCCGTGATCCCAACAAAATATGTCTTTAATCCTCTGTTCTGATAAATTTTGGTCTTCGTCACTGATACTCTCTGACTACGCCCGGTTCATGGTTTTTGCTGATGTACAGGGCTGTGCAGGGGCGATATGGCATCAATGCCTAAAAAAACACTGATGAAACGTGTTTTTAACACCCTTTGATGATTTTCTTTGTTGAATCGAAGGCAGGAAGATCGTCATCCTCTGACTTCAAATTTTCTTCAAAAATGGTGAGAAAACCATTTAAACCCTGCAAAATACAAACAAATATTAAAAAATCCTACATATATAGGTTTATTGCTACGGAGGACACGTGGAGGAAGCGTGGACATTGGATGGCATCATCCAACGGTCGGGATTGATCGAGAGAAGGCGTAGTGAAGGCGGAATAAAATTTTGAATTAGGGTCGTCGATCGTGCAGAGATCGACGGTCAAGAGCGAAAGATGGAAAGTCAAGCCAGGAAAAGTTGATTGGGCGATGAAATATGAACCATCAATCTATAGATCAGATTGATGGCGGAAATTAATTGGGTGCCGTGCCGTAGCCCGGTTAACTATCGGGCATCTTCAGTGAGCGATAGCCGTTGGATGGCCTGCCCCAGATCGGACGATGGACAGCGATATCGTGCCGGGTCCACGTCCGAACGTTAATGTGCGATGGATGGTGGTTTTATGAACAGGGCCTAGGTTACGCATCAACCGATGAGTGGAATCACTGGCGATCGGGAAAAAACCGCCTTCGCCCAAAGGCGGTGCGATGAATACCAAGCGGTTTTTTGGATAGGTGAGTGGAATGTGGGGATCACCGGGAGACGGACTGCGCACCGTTCGATCTTCAGATCAGATCGACGGTGCGCAATGATTTAATATTTGAATCAGCGGAAATTTAATAAAATAATAAAACTGACGATTTTAATATAAACCAAGGTTTAAAATATTATTTACGAAACAGCTTGGCGCCCGACTGCGGGACCGAAGGTTATATGAAGGGTATTATGACCGGGGTTTATGGGAAAAAGAGCTAGGACCCATATATGCCCAAAATGTGGGTTTTTATGGTTTTTCAATGATTTTCAAAGGAAATTGAGGGTTCTGATATAGCTTAAAAATGAGTTTTAAACCATATAAAGAGGATTTTCATAAATGGAGAAAGAGGGGGGGAAATGAGGGTTAGTTTCGAAAGAAGGGACAAGGGAAAAGGTGTTTGCAGCAGTATTTTGGCTTGGAAATCAGCAGGATTTCTAAGTGTAAAATGGGAATAGCAGTGAAGTTCGGACAGAGGATAGGCATGAGGTCTTCAAGAGTCTTCAAGAGCCAACAATTTTTAGCAATGAAATTTGTTCCTTGAAGGTTCAAAAATTCTTAGCCACCTTTTGATATAACAAATTTTATAGGTGGCTAACAGTGGCTCCACTTGAGGATGGTGCCTTCTTGAAGGCATGAAGAACTTCAGACTTGTATTCTTTGGGAGGCTGACCTGTGCTTGATCCATTGGGATAATTTTTTTTTCTGTGGATGATGTGCTCTGAAAACATATTAGCAGCCATAACAAGAATGGATCTTCATCAATACAAACTTCTACCTACCCAATCCTATTGATCTAACTTTTTTTCTTCATTAAAGTGCACTTGGATTGGCAAACTCTTTTTACAACATTTTATTCTTTTGAAAGCATAAAACTAATCTAATTCTACTCCTTATTTCTCCCTGAACTCAAATTAAACAATTGAGTTCAGATGCTTCTCTACCTATTCTACTATCTGTTGGGATTAAACTGTCTGACAGATTTTTATTCTCTAAACTCTACAACAGAAATTGAAAAGCACTCAAGTCAGGATTGAATAGTCTAACTTGATGTTGGTCCATGGCATAAAGACAAGCTGCACATAGAGATTTTATTTTACAGAAAATTAAATCAAAATGGAAGGTTTAAGATCTGAAAGTTTCTCACCATGGCCTTCTTATTTTAACAACTCTGTTTTGACCTTTGTTTGAGTTGTTCCTCCTTTGTTCTCTGGTTCAGGTTTTTAGCTAATTAGAACTAGATTTACATGTTTTTGGACTCAGAAAATGAAACAGATTTGAGTCATCTCTTTTTGGAAACTTAGGTTCAGATTTTGATCATGTTTGAACCTTTAATTTATATCCTAATCTATCTACTGATAAGCCAAGATTAAACAGTTTGGAAAATCGAATTCACTATCCTATCAGTAGAAAATTTAAAACTAATTGGTCAAGATTAGGCTGTTTGACTAACTAGAAGTGTGTTTTGTAGGAGTGGCATTTAAGCTTGCACACTTTCAGATTTGTTTCTCTTTTTTGGTATGGGGCTATAGCTTTCTTGTTTTCACAATCTGCCCTCTTTTCTTTCTTTTCATTGTTTTTGTATTTTTTATTTTTACGACTTTGAATGCAATGGTGGATGAAATATTTATAATGGAAAAAAGATAAAAGGCTCCAAAACATATCATGGATCAAGAGAAGTAATGCTTAAGCATCCTGCCATTGACAGGACCCCCAAACAATTCTGCTCCATTCAACTCTTGCAATAAAAATGCATTGTTACCAGCAGCTGAATGAATAGAGTAAGGGCCAAGCCACAAGTTGTCAAATTTTCCATGCTTTCCCTTCTCTTCCCTTCTTGAATCCCATTTTAAAACTTGGTCCCCAATTTTGAAATTGCTGCCCTTTGTTCTTCTGTCAAAAAGCTTTTTAATGCTGATCTATTTCTACAATGCTTTGTTATAAACTTCCTCTCAGGTTTGCTGAAGATGGATGGTCTGATTTATTCTTTTGATCATGTCATTTTCTTCAGTTTATAACTCTTGAATCAACTTCATTACTGGTACACCAAGGCTGTTTGGAAAAATTTCATCAGTACCATACACCAGCTGAAAAGGTGACATACCAATAGATTTCTTCAAGGTCAATCTGTCAACCCAAAGTGCATGAACCAGCTTTGTGTGCCAAGACTTTTTGTTGTCCTCCAATAGTTTCTTGATTATGTTCATTAAAATTTTATTTGAGGATTCTGCAAGGCCATTACCCTGAGGGTAATAGGCCGTGGAATGTCGGGCCAATGTTATGTGATATCTGTGACAGAAATCAACCGTCTTGTTTGATCTGAATGTTGTTGAATTATCAGTGATAATCTTGGTAGGACAGCCAAATCTAGAGAGAATGTTAGTCTCCATAAATTTTATGATAACTGAATCATTGGCCTGTCTACAAGGTATGGCTTTTATCCACTTAGTGAAATATTCTGTGGCAGTGAGAATCCATCTATGCTAGGCAAAATATGGGGGGTGGATTTCTCCTATGAAGTCAAGTCCCCACTGTTGAAATGGGGCTTCAACAGTGATTGGATGTAGAGGCAGGGGTAGCAGTTTTCTTTTGCCTTCAAAAATTTGACATTTATGACAGGCTAGGATCATCTTGTGCACATCATGAAAAAGAGTAGGCCAATAGAAACCAACCCTCAGAATTTTGTTGGTTGTTGTCTTCCAGTACAAATGACCTACACACTCTCCTTCATGGAACTAGTATTTAACCTTCTCTGCATCAAACTCGGGCAAACATTTAAGCAATACACCACTTGCATTTTTCCAATAAATACATCTATCTATAATGCAATAGTTTACAGCTTTCAATTTTAGGAACCTCGCCTTTGTTTTTGTAAAACCAGGAGGTGTATTCAATTTAAGAAAAACATAAATAATATCAGCATACCAAGGAGAATTCATAAAATGATCTTCAACATTAGGAGTTGATAATTCTTCTTGGTAATCCAAAGCATTAATCATATTAATATCAAGAACTTAAAATTTTGATTCAGCCATTAATCTAGCTAGACCTTGGCCTTTGATGAGTTTAGTGGGTTTTATCTCTAAATCATATTCAAGAATAACAACAATCCACTTACCTCTCTTACCATTTGGGTCCTGCATTAGAATGTCTTTAAAACCGAAATTTGGGATGAAGGCAATGACGTGCGAGTGAAGGATGTAGACCCTGAAGTCTTTCAAAGATTTAACCAAATCAAAATCTTGCTTTTCCATAATGTTATACTTCAAAGGGGCATCCCTCAATGCCTTACTAAAGAATGCAATAGGCTGCTCTTATCCTTGTGGATTTTTCTGCAAAAGGACAGCAGCTATGGTATGTTCTGATGCAAATGAGAAAATATAAAAATATTTTGAAAGATCAGGACTTATAAGAACCGGTGTTTTGGTTAACGCTTGTTTTACCAGCTCAAAAGACTTCTTTTCTTCCAAGGTCCATTTTACCCCTCGCTCCTTTTTCAACATGTTTGTGATATTCCTAAAGAGCTCAGCCATATTGGGGATGAACCTTCTCAAAAAGTTAATCTTTCCAATGAAAGATTGCAACTCTTTGATGTTCCGAGGATGGAAGATTTGCAATATGGCCTCAATCCTCTTTGGATCTATCTTTATACCCTCCTCAAAAATGATGTGCCCAAGAAGTTTACCTTCTTGGAGACCGAAAAGTGTCTTCTTAGGGTTTAAAGATATTCCAAACTTTCTGCATTTCTCGAAATTTTTTCTCAAATGTTCTAAGTGCTCTTCATCTATTTTTTAAAACACAGTGACATCATCAAGGTAGATAATGATGAAGAAGCCCAGTTCTTTCGAGAATGCTATGTCCATGGCTCTTTGAAAAGTTTCTCTAGCATTCATTAGACTAAAGGGCATTTTCACATACATAAAGGTGCCCCATGGTGTAGTAAAGGTTGTCTTTAATTGATCAGCAGGGTGAACTAAGATCCGATTGTACCCTGAATAGCCATCCAACAAAGAAATTCTTTTAAACCCTACCACCCTTTGTAAAATGTGATCCATCTTAGGTAAAGGGTAGTTGTCTTTCAATGAAGCTTTGTTTAAGTCTCTAAAGTCTATACAAAGCCTGATTTCTCCAGTTTTCTTCCTAACAGACACCAGATTAGACACCCACTCAGAGTATCTAATAGGGACAATAATACCAGCATCGTACATTTTCATGATCTCCTTCTGAACCAAAGGCAACTGGACAGGGTTTATTCTGCACAGTTTCTATTTAAATGTCTTTTGGTTTTCTTTGAGGGGAATTTTGTGTTGTATTATTTCAGTGTCATATGACTTAATATCTTCGTAACTCCACGGAAAAACATCAGAAAATTCTTTAAACAGCTCTATGTATTTAAGTTTAATGTGAGTTGGTAAAGTTTTAGACAGTTTTATCATCATAGGTTTAAGTTCACTTCCTATATTGCACTCCTCCACTTCAGTCTCTATAGGTTCCAGTTTTGGTTTATTTTCCACATCGTTAAAATCGAACAACTCTTCTAAAGGGGCTAGACCCTTAGGAAAACTTTCATCTTTAGAGTGCAAAGTTTCTAACTCCTTTGTTTCTAACTCTACATTCAATTCTGTTTTGTTTATAAGTTTGCTTGTTAACAGGTTTATATTAGTAAGTTTAGGAGACGGTTCTTCTTCAACAAGTAAATTTTCTTCCCTGCAGTCTATTTCATAGTCTGAGTCTGAACTTTTTAGTTCGAAATAATTTCTGAATTACATGAAGTCTTCTATTTGTTTGTCATTGTCAAATACCTGCCAATATTTCTCATTATCAGGAACAGCTGGTCTAAATTTTATCTGAGTTGTGAATTCTTTGGTGTTATATGGCGTTAAGCATGTTCTAGCTACAAAGGCTAAATTGTGGGCCGCAATATTTCTTTTTCTTGGGACAAAAAACAGTTTGGACTCCTCGAATGTTTTCAAAAGGTCCATGACATCATTTCGGTAGGCTCTAATTTTGGGATGATTTTCGTTATATTCCCCATTGACTTGCCTAATGACTAACTCTGAATCCCCATACACATTGATTCTTCTAGCTCCTAACTTTTTCAATAGGTGTAAGCCTAAGAGAAGGGATTCATATTCTGCTATGTTATTGGAACACTGAAAGTTTAATTTGCAGGAAATGCTTTCTGTGTGGTTTTTTTCAGTGTTAGTAATCCAAAAACCTGCACCGAAATTGTTCTTTGTGCAGGATCCATCAAAATACATACTCCATAGAGGACATTTCTTAGTTTCATCCTGGTTGGTGTCCTTTTTAACTAACGTGCTCAAGGGTTGTTGTGGAATCTCAACACTTAGTTGTATTTGTTTTGATTCCCCAAGATTTTCATTTATTTGAGGGTTGTTTTCTTGATTATGATTGTTCAAAAGTAATGGACACCTAACTTGAAGCTCAAGACCTCTATTTGGTTTTCTACTATTTTTAAATGGAGCAAACTATTTTGACACTTCTGCGTTGTGTTCCTCTTCCTCCCTATCGGCCATTAATTCTGTTAAAGTGACTTGTTCACCAAGTGTTTCCTCATTAAACATGATAAAAGAATCAAGGCCTGTATTTACAGAATACATAGGAGAATTTTGTGGTCGGTCTTGACTTGTAACTGTGAATTGCATATGGGACTCCCTATAAATTCTTCTATTCTGATTGAAAACAAGGATAGTCACATAGGTCATGTCCATTTGCATAGTCCCTTATAACTTAGCCCCCCAAGATCTTGATAGTAACATTCCATACTTTGGGGGCACATCAGCCACAACAATATCCATGACTAAACATTTGGTTGGAATTTGGGCTAAGTTAACACATATTTCTTTGATTAATGCTAAACCTTTTACTCTGCTAGAATCAAAGGAGTAAAGGTCTTTGTAAGGTCTGGTGATTTCTAGACCCAGGCTCTCCATTACAGCTTTTGGCATTAAATTATGAGAAGCCCCGGAATCATGCATAGCGTTGTGCAAAAATTTTTCATGAACATTTAAACTCACATAAAAGGGAGGAACAGGTCCCTCTTGATATCTACCTTCAATCTTAGGACCAAAAATAAGCTCAGGCTGGTCATCATTAAGATTGAATGTGTCCTCATTTTCTTCTATTTTTAAAGCCTTCAAAATTTGGGTTCTATATACATGTTGGGCAGCTAACTCAGTCAAGGGAACAGAGATTTTGATCTTTGAAATTTCCTGCTCCAGGCTGAAAGGAATTTGACTCTTTAAAGTGTTGGTTTCAACCTTATTAGCTGTCACTCTATCAGCGATATCAGCTTGATGATTTGTTTTAATTACACTTGAAAAAATTGTTTTCACAGGAGTACTAGCTGAAGTTTTAGTACTACTAATGTCTGCACTCTTTTTTTCATTATTTTGAGTGTCTTTTTCTTTACCAGAATTTACAGCCACTGTTTTATCCTTTTGTTTGACAATTTTAGGCTTGGTTGTAGTGTTGTTTTGTGAAGATTTGTCAGAGGTTTTGTTGTTGGGGGTCTATTGACTAGTTTTGCTTCTAAGGTCACATTATTTTTGAGGTTCTATGATGACATTTTCCATGTATTGATAATAATTTTCATCATCATCTCTTATGTCATCATAAGGTGTGTATAGACCTTGTTTTCTATCATAATGAATCTCAAAGTCATCATTGTCTATCCCCATCATGTTAATATCATCCTCCTCTACTATTTCATATGTTTCCTCAACCTCACTTACATAGTTTTGTTGAAAGGGAGGAGTGATCTGCTGATCATCTTCCCTAGGTCTGTTTGGAGGTTGGTTCTTTCTAAAATTCTGATTCTGGTTCTGATTTCTATTTTGAGGAGTAGTTTGGTTTTGGCTTGCTTGTGCTCTCTTAATTATGCTCATCTCTTTCATCATTTCTTCCATCATTTTCTCCATTTTCGAGTTGGAAGTAGAAGGTGTGGATTCCTCTCTAAAAGACACTCTCTTTTCAGTTTTCATTCTTGCTCTCTTCTCCATTAAGTTGACTTCCACAGAAAGAACACCTTCTTTCATATCTTCAAGAGTTGCAAAACCTCTCTCTCTCTCAGCTGATAGGCCATCTCAGGTTCAAACCCTTCAGGAAACTTGTTTAGAGATGAGCCCTATGGAGGTTTTAGTTCTGGGGAAAGTGCATTATACACACTATTGAATCTAGTGCAATAAGCTTGCACACTTTCCCCAGTGTTTCTATGGAGGTTATTGTAGTCAGAAAGGACTTAGAGAGGGTTTTTCTTTACTTCCCATTTGTTTAAGAATGTTTGATGGAAGGCTTGGAGATCATGAATACTATGGGGGGCTAGGCCTTTGAACCATTTTCTTTCTTCCCCCCCTAAGCTCTGAGAAAATAACCTAAGCTTGACAGAATCATCATCAATTTCATTTATGTCAAAGTAGGCATTCATCTTATCCACATGTTCTGATGCAGTTGTAACATTACTAGCATCATACAATGGAATTTTGGACTGATAGTCCTATGGAAGATTGACTAGTGGTGCAGGAAGGAGTAAGGGAGCATACCATGTTGCCATGATATGTGGTGGGGGTGGATTTACAAGAGGTGGATTAAAAAAATGGAAAGTGGGCTGAAGTGGAATGGTTTGAACAGTGGATGTAAGGTGAGCAGAAGTGGATGGCCAGGAATAGATTGCTGAGCTAATCTTGGATGAGAGGCACATAGGTTGTAAAGGAAATGAAAATCAGGAGGTGTTGTTTCTCTGCTACCAAGATGTTCACTTTTTTCGGGAGAAGAAAGTGAAGACTCAGAATCTAACTAATCTAAATCACCAAGAGACCTAGTTCTAAAAGGATTCACTAAGTCAAATTGTGATTGTTGCAAAGCTGAAAGATTTTCAGGCACTGAATTAGCTCTCAAGAGTGATCTAAAAAAAGTTGACAATTTAATCGTAGGAGACTTCCTAAGAATACTTTATGGGTTATCAACTATCTCAGGTGGATCAGGGTCAGGATATGCTTTAGTATGAATCTTTCTAGGAGCCACTATGCTGTGTTTTTCAGACCCAAATAAACAAGAAAATTTCAACCAGGTATGACAATATTTGAGAGGTTAACTAATCTGTTTACACAAATTTTAATCCTACAGTCCTCTAACTGAGTTTGAAAGATATTACAATGATAAGGGTTCTTCCCAGTGGAGTCTTAAGGTCTGTTAAGGATTGTGGAGTCGCCAAGTGGAAATTTCTAAGTGCAAAGAGTTTCAAAGGTGAGAAGTTGCAAGTGAATGGAACAATTAGGATAAAAAGATAGATATAACGCTGGTTTTTAGTCCATTGGGCTATGGAGTCATAACAGGGCTTTAATTGAACAACAACATCAAGAGTGATCCAAGGGGAAAGTCATCTACATCACAATATTATTGAGATTAGGGTGATGGAATGTTGGAGAGGTGGAAACTGACAATAATTTCACAAAGAATTTATAGTCAGTCCAAACAAGAAAAGCCTCTTAAGTAATTGTTTAAAACCAACCAAGTGCGGGGCTAACCATTGACTTCTTGGGAAATTTTGTATTAAAGCAGCTTAATTGACAAACAATCCAGTAATCCACATAATTACCTTCAAAACGTATGAAAACATATAAGAGAAGACAAAGTGTAAAGTTAAGATCATATAAAGTACTTTTGAACCTGGTCTCTTTCAGTCAACACCAAGGGAAACTTTCAGAATCTGCTTTTGGAGAAAAACTAGGACCAAGGCACACCATATCTTCCATAGTCATCTTTAATAATAAAAATAAGGAAAATAACTTTCAAGAAGAATGTTTAAAGAAAACAGTAGGACGAGGGAACTCCAACATTCCTAACTGCTTAAACTATATTAAATCATTTTTAAACAAACAAATTGGAGGAAAACATTGAGATAAAGCTTTTCAGTTAGAGAAGGTTACTGATATACAATACGTCCTAACTCTATAAATGTTGTTATTTATCAGAGAATAGTGAACAATATGAAATATGATAGAAGGAAAACAATAACAAAGAAAGGGGCACTTCACCAGTGATATAGACCAGGATCCCAAGAAACAGCTTGTTTATTGATGTCAAACTAGTTACAGTACTCAAGTCCAATGTTTTAGTTCAGCAATCATCTTTACTATTCAGCCTAACTAATCTAACACAAACAGAGCTCCAAGGGCCAGTGAACACTATTTACAATCAAGAGTTTAAGCTGAAATGTATTTCAAAGTTCTGCAACCAACCCCTCACTCATCTTCTGCAGAAGTATATATAGAAGGATGAGGAGGTGAGATCTGATAAAAGAAATCAATTACAATTAATACAAACTTAATGGCTTCTTGGCCTTTAAGGGGCTCAATGAATAAAATTACATATATATTTTCTGTATTAAATGATTTACATAAAGATTTAAGCTTGGTGGGAGCTTTTGTTGACCTTTGACGCTCTGTGTGGCGTTGAAGTAACTCTGCAGATGTTTGCCATTAATTTCCTTGGAAGAGTTTCCTCTTTGGCTACGTTTTGAGACAAATATCTGATCCCGGTCAATAAATTCGGCCTCTGATTGAATCCTTTGAGGTACATGTGGCATTTCAGTAGCTGGGAGGAATCAATTTGCCTCAGATGTGGTGGTGGAAGTGCTCCTGTTGATAAAACCCTTAAGATTTTCTTTAAACTATGTTTTAATTGGGGATTAGGCTTTTGATAAACATTCTGAGCCATGATCCCAACAAAATATATCTTTAATCCTCTGTTCTGATAAATTTTGGTCTTCGTCACTGATACTCTCTGACTGTGCCCGGTTCATGGTTTTTGCTTATGTGCAGGGCTGCGGAGGGGCGATATGGCATCAATGCCTGAAAAAACACTTACGAAACATGTTTTTAACACCCTGTGATGATTTTATTTAGTGAATCGAAGGCAGGAAAATCGTCATCCTCTGCCTTCGAATTTTATTCAAAAATGGTGAGAAAACCATTTAAACCTTGCAAAATACAAACAAATATTAAAAAATCATGCATATATAGGTTTATTGTTGTGGAGGACACGTGGAGGAAGCATGGTCATTGGATGGCATCATCCAACGGTCGGGATTGATCAGGAGAAGGCGTAGCGAAGGCGGAAGAAAATTTTGAATCAGGGTCGTCGATTGCGCAGAGATCGATGGTCGGGAGCGGAAGATCGAAAGTAAAACCGAGAAATGTTGACTGGGAGACGAAAATGGGCGATGAAATATGAACCGTCGATCTGTAGATCAGATTGACGACAGAAATTAATTGGATGCCACGTTGTAGCCTGGTTAACTGTTGGGCATCTTTAGTGAGTGATATTCGTTGGATGGCCCGCCCTAGATCGGACGGTGGACAACGATATCACGCGGGGTCCACGTCTGAACGTTAATGCGTGATGGACAACGGTTTTATGAACAGTTCCCAGGCCATGTGTCAACCGATGAGTGGAATCGCTGGCGATCGGGAAAAAACCGCCTTCGCCCAAAGGCGATGTGATGAATACTGCACGGTTTTTTGGACAGGTGAGTGGAATCTGGGGACCACCCGAAGACGCACTCCGCACCGTCCGATCTTCAGATCAGATCGACGGTGGAAAACAATTTAATATTTGAACCGGCGAAAATTTAATAAAATAATAAAACCGACGATTTTAATATAAACCAAGGTTTAAAATATTATTTACGAAACGGCTTCGCACCCAACTGCGGGACCGAAGGTTATATGAAGGGTATTATGACCGAGGTTTATAGGAAAAAGGGCTAGGACCCATATATGCCCAAAATGTGGGTTTTTATGGTTTTTCAATGATTTTCAAAGGAAATTAAGGGTTCCAATATAGTTTAAAAATGAGTTTTAAACCATATAAAGAGGATTTTCATAAATGGAAGAAGAGGAATCATGAAAATAGGGGAGTTTTTATGGAGAAAGAGGGGGGGAAATGAGGGTTAGTTTCGGAAGAAGGGACAAGGGAAAAGGTGCTTGCAGCAGTATTCTGGCTTGGAAATCAACAGGATTTCTAAGTGTAAAATGGGAACAGCAGTGAAGTTCGAACAAAGGATAGGCATGAGGTCTTCAAGAGTCTTCAAGAGCCAACAATTTTTAGCAATGAAATTTTTTCCTTGAAGGCTCAAAAAGTCTTAGCCACCTTTTGATATAAAAAATTTTATAGGTGGCTAACACACTTATTTGTCTACCGGTATTGGGATTATCTCCCATGCACTGTTCTTGATAATGGATTCATACTCCTCCACCATTGCATCAACCCAAGTTGGCTACTACACTACTTCCTAAAATGAAGATGGTTCAATCCCAATATATTTTCTCATAAGAGCCATGTATCCAGTAAATCAGTCAGGCGATTGTCTTTGTCTTCACTGTGAAGCAGGAGCTCCTATATTCTCCGTAGCATCAAGTCTCAATCAATCAGCTTATGTGGTGCACCTTATTCCATTTCTGATGGATGGCTTTGTATGAGTGTTTTCCTCCACTCCATGATCCTCTACATGTGGCTGATCCACACCTCAAGGCTCATCCTTGGGAACAAATAGTTCCTCCTCTACATGCAAGTCTAGCTCCCTCTCAAGGGACAACCGCATGGCTTTCCCCTCATCAAATTTTATATCCCATCGCACAACAATCATTTTTTTTTCTCTCAAATACACACTATAATTATTAGGTGTTTAAGTGTACCCCAAAAAATCCCGATCTCATATGTTGGTTCCAACTTCTTCCTAGAATCCTTGGTCACATGCACATAAATAGATGAGCTAAAAATATTAAGGTTTGAAACATCAAGTTTCTTACCAGTGAAAGCCTCTTCAGGGGTACTCATGCCAAGTATCCTATGAGGACAATGATTCTACACATATACCATTGTGTTGCATGCTTCCACCCACAAATGCATCGATAGGCCTTGATCAAGAAAAATTTCTCATGCTGCACCCACAATAGTTTTTTTCTTCCCCTCTATGACCCCATTACGTTGTGGGTTATGAGGCGCTATGATTTCTCTTAGAAATCCTTCTTTCCTGCAGAATTCCTTGAATTATTTAGAGATGTATTATCCACCATTATCACTCCTAACAACCTTCACTTGCTTCCTCGACTCTTTCTCCACCAGTGCCTTAAACTCCAAAAACTTAGAGAATGTCTAATATTTCTTTTGCACGAAGAAGTTCCAACACTTACAAGAAAATTCATCAACAAATATTACATTTTTCTGTTGAAGCAATAAATAATGGTCCACACACGTCTGTGTGAACTCTCTCAAGGATCCTCGAAGATCGGTTCTCCTTATCATGAAAGGTGGCCTTTACATACTTCCCCATGGTGCAACCCTTGCATGTATCTAACTAAGCAAGTGTTCCCATTCGAATTCTAGTATAAATATGTTGCATGACTTTCAAGGCTCCATGGTGAAGATGGTCCAATCTCCTATGCCATAATTCACCCTCATTCCGGCTCATCACTTGATCTACCTTTCCCATCATTTCAATGCATCCATCTACCTATAGCTTGTAGATATTCTTAACTCAAATCCCTATCCTCTTTGATTTTCTTGTTGTTTTATGTCGCAGGAAGGCTTTTCCTTCGCTAGAAACAACAGCATAGCCTCTATCCTCCAACATTGTGACTAAGAATAAATTTTTCTTCAGACCTGGTACATGCATTACATATAATAATTTAAATGTTTTACCTAAATGTCTCTAAAAGGTAATAGTACGAATCCCAGTAGTGTTGTACCATCCATCATCCACCATTTTGATATACATCTAGAGATCTCTCTCCTCCAAGTCACTGAAAAGTTCCTTGTCTCCAGTCATGTGAAAGGAAGTGCCACTATCAAAATACCACACCGATACCAATGCACTTGATACCATGCATGTGATAAATGAGAATTAAAGCTCAAATTTCTAGGCAAGGGCCTCACCAGCTGCAGATCTAGTAGCCTTCTTCTTATTCTTCTTTTTTGGGCAGTTAGTATCAAAATGCTCGTGTTTGTGATAGTGAAAACACTTCACCTTGGACATGTCCTGCTTCTTTCCATTTTTGGACTCAGATTTGGAAATTAATTTCTTCCCCTTGCCCTTCTTCACCTTGGAAACCAAAGCACAATCCTCTCCGTCCTCATGCTTAGATGAAGATCCATCCTTGGTGTTCCCTCTAAACCCCTCCTGCACCAAATCCAACCACAATCGTTCCCAATCTATAATGTTTTTCCCATCCATTGATAGACTCTTCATAACTATGACAACTCTTAGGAAGTCCTAGGAGAGCCAAACTCAGCAAATCATCATCAACGATTGTTATTCCAACGCTCCCTAGTTCATCCCAAAATTGGACAAACTTTGTTAGATATTTTGGTATAGTGTCACCCTTTTCCATCTTGATCTTCTTGAGTTTATCTTTGGTCTCCAATTTCCTATGGTCATTTTTTCTTTGGAATGGATCTTTCAAATCCTTCCACATTGGATATGGTGTGGATTTCCCATGGAAGCTTGAGACAATGTGGTTTCATACTCCCTCCAATAGGATCCTTCTTGTCTTTTCCACTTTATTTTGCCATGCATCAAGATTTTCAACATTTTTCATGGCAGGTTTAGGAATGTGATTGTCGATGAATTCCTTGAATCCATTGTCTTTGAGTACTCCCTCCATCCTATCCTTCAAAACAATATATTTTGAGCGGCCCTAGAGTGCATAGTCCAACCTCATGCCATTGATAGCCATTTCGGTCTTGAATCAGCTGTAGCACCAAGAAATTATTTGTGCAAATTCAAATTCTATCAAGTCATAAACTAAGCTCTTGATTCACTTCTGCAATTTCCTGTGCTCTGGTAGCATGTAGAAATTATAAAACAATCATGTCTATCTTGGATTCACCCTATCTAATAATGTACTAAAGCTAAATGCTAAATCGCTTCTATAGATCTTTTGCGGAATTAAAAACAAAATCGCTAATCACATAAAGCAAAGAAGAACCAAATCACACACAACATAGATAATTTCCTAGGGACTCAAAACCAAAATATCTTTTATTGTATAATTAGTATGGATCATGAAATAAATACAATGTCTACTCTTCTCACAAGAGTCTGAAATACTCAGTTATCTCTCTCACAGTGTCCTCACATAAAATTAACCAATACTTAGCAGATTTCTAGCCTCCTGACAGCCTGCCTTGCTTGTGCAATCCCTGATGGAATAGATCCCTAAAAGATAGGAATTATGGCCTTCCTTGACTACGCAAGTATCATGGACACTCCAATGGGTGTTTGGTTGCATGTGTTCAATCCAATAAGGTCACAACTGATAGTCAACTTCCCTTTCACCTATATCTCAAATTGGTCTCCACTAGATCTGACGTGCATGCAACTAATAATAGTAAATCCTCAGTTGCATGTGAGATCATTGATTATGAATTAATTAATATTTAATTTTCTTGATATCTCACTAGTGTATCTTCAGTTACAACTAGCACAATTTAATTTAACTCACTTTACTGAGTTAAATTGATTGCAACATGCATTAACTAATGCACCACTACACTCTGAACTCTGTTCCAACTAGACTTACTCTCCATGCCTGACCAACTACCTCTAACTTGAAATCCACTAGCTAACTGAGTTTAACACACTCAGTTAAATTTTACAAGTTATTTTGAGATTTAGATTACAACTTATTGTCCATTTATAATTAAGGGATAACTAAAAATAGATATGCACCAAAAATAATATTGTGGGCCCAACCCTAGTGTAGGTGCTTAATGCACTAGGCGTGGGTGCTGAAATTTTCTTGTTGAATCTCAACAAATTTAAATGGGGTAAATGGTTGCTTCAATTAGGAGGATAGTGTAGAAGTATCTCCTTTAATATTGAGTTTATAAGTTATAAACCTCTTTTTCATTTGTTCAATATTCCTCCATGACTCTCTAGATATACTGTAACCCTAAACCTCATATCCATATAAAATAAAAAGAATGGCATGAGTCTCAAATAGGAGCTTCTTTTTATCCCAAATATAAATATATACTAAATTAAAATTGTTTCCAAGCCCATAGTACATTTTCCAATTTCCATTTATCCTTTTCTCAATGATATAATTCCAATTTAAGTTATGATGGATCTCAATTCCTAGATATTTGTATGAAGTAACTTCCTCCAAGGAGTTTTTGTCATAAATGAAATTATCATAGGAGATATTTTTGGATTTAATTAGCATGACTTCAGTTTTTTAAGTATTTATATATCCATCTTGGAGTAGAAATATTTTAGGATTATAATTTTCTTGCCAAGATGTTAAAGGATCCTTTCCAAAATAATAATATCATCAACCAAAAGGAGAAGAGTTATCACCATACCAGTGATAATGGTACCAACATATCCTGCATCATCCAAATGCTCTTCTAACTTACAAATGTGTATGCCAAAAAGGGTGGGGGATAAGGGACTCCCTTGACTTGACTCCAATATTTCATTTAATTTCCTCCTACTAACCCTTAGTAGTCTTAAGCTTCACATCAACATTATTTTATATCCTTGTCACAACAACCCTCAGCTCAATACTAACCACTATCTCTTATAACCTCTTCCATATCTTTCTTTATATACAAGAGCGACATGAATTTATTTCCATATTTAATAATTTAATATAGAGTGTTAATATAGCGTTGATATATGATATTAATAAAACATATTTATAATGAAAAAATATATATTTAAATATAAAATATTTAAATATTTCCTTGATGGAGATGTGAATGGAAGAATCGAGAGGCTTGAACCTTTATACCCACCAAATTTGATACTGATATAATGGTTTGCATTGAAAGCAGTGAGTTGCATGGCTATCCCCATGCATGTATCTGTATACAAGTGGACTATCTTGAGAAACATACATGCAAGGTTTCTGCTTATAGAAGATGCTTGAGGGGTAAATTTTTGTGCCAACTCGATTGGGGGCACATCGATTCCTCTCCCCATTAAGGATATCAATGGATTTGTTCTAACATTTAGGAATGACTAGAGGGGGAGAGAATTTTCCCTAGAATAGAGTTATTGTTCTTAGCATGGTGGAGTTGTCTATCTAAATTGGCCATTCATATATGGAAGTACCCCTAGTTCATCAACACCCTTCCACTCTCAAGCAGACTACAGTTGGTTCTTGTAGCAATTACTTGGACGAAAAGTGGAACAATGCGCAATTGCAAGAGTTATCTACATATGCTTTGGGTAACTCCAATTCTTTCATTGTAGGTTAGTAATATTTAGACTCATAGAACATTTTATATTGAATTTGGTTTAGGAAAATTGTCCCATCACTAGTTATTTTATTGTGATAGCAACAACTGGATTGTATACGAGTTGGTCGAAACCTTAGGGGAGGTTATTTCATTGTTTACCTTTTTTGGTGTTTGTGTGGATTTTAATTGTGAGGTTATGTTGGGAAAAAGTTGGGACTCTCGTCAAGTTAGTAGGTTGTGTCAAAAGGCTTGAATATAGTTTTATTTGTTGGTGTTTAAAGGCTAGTGTTATATCTATTAGTCAAGTCTCAGTTTATGGCTCTGTGTGGGGTGTCTCAAAGAGGGCTCACCCTATCACTATCTCAACTCAAATTAATTGGTACAACTTCACTAAGAGGTTTTGGGCTGACATTTGTATGGTATTTTTTTCTTGTAATTTTCTACATCGTAAACATAGATTGGCCTCTAGCTTGGGGCTCTTCTCACACCAGAAATATTCACAAAATTTTTGTATTATAATGTGGGTTCTCGAGATGTGTTTCCTCTTTCTTATTCTACTTGTAGATAAATTTCAACAATTGTATTGTGGCATATTGGTTTCCTTATTTTTCTAGTTGGAATTTTCCTTCTGTAGGTTTCGGGTGGAAAACTCGACCTTGTGGTGGCAATTGTATTGCGAGATGGAATTCTAGACACATTTCTCAATTGGGTGTTTATATCTAGTCCTTGACCCATCACAGTGATTTTTATATTGTGTTTCATGTTTCTTGTTAGTAGTTTTTGTCATGATAGGTCCATATAATATTTAGTGATGTTGCCAGAGTTTTATGTCTTTCCATTTTGGACCTGTTATTCCATAGACAAGTTTTCAAAAATACTTGGTTTCCAATTGGGCATTTTTAGACCACCTATCATAATGACGCATGGTTGTGTTTGAAGTATTAGTGTATTAATGTTTTGGTATATAAGGATACACCCAACTTTAATATATCTATATATATATATATATATCTATATATATATATATATATATATATCTATATATATATATATATATATATATATATATATATATATATATATATATATATATATATATATATGTATGTATAATGTCATATTTCAGATTCATGTTATAATGTAACAAAAAATTTATATGTGAGTGTGTGTGAGGTTAAAATGTTTTATCGTTGTGCTTATGATGAAGATGCGTATGACTAGTTCCCAAATGGGAGTGTTAATGTTGAATAGATATAGGTGTTTGTGGTAGTACTTTCCACCTCCTAGTTGTAGCTAATCGACGAATTGAACATATAAAATCAAATTGATTATGTTATATGAAGATTGTTTCCACATTCAAAATAAAGACCCTAGAATCAAAATCTAGCAAATGTAGTTAACATTTGGAATGATAAGATTTACCTTAGGATCAGGTATATAATCTGGATGGCTACTTGTTCTTTAAGGTGAAACAACGATAGTCGAAACATCCTTTGAAAAATCTTAAATGTTAAAGCACCGACCGAATTAATAAAAAATTGAAACAACTGTATTCAAAACAACCTTCCAAACACTTAAATGTTAAAGCTCCTCCCCTATGAAAAAAAATGTTAAAGCTCAGAACAAATTAATAAAATATTCTTGGAGGGAAATATATAAAAAAACTCATGATCACTAAAATAGGTAAAAATAGAGGCAGATAGAACTTTGGAAAATAAAACGGTTTTCTTACTTCTTAATAAATACAAAATATCAATATCTAAAAAGGACCATTTATACACACTCTTTTTCATTATATGTATACTCATATATTCAATTGTGAAGAAAAAAATTGGGGTGAAAAAGGGTACAAATGTCTTTATGGTGATAGTGAAGAACCACACCCACACACACACACGCACACACACACACACATTAGACAAGAATATTCACCATGTTAATATGTATTGAAGTTAATCTTTTTTATTAAAATGATGGGTCACTTCTATGTTTGTTTAGTAGTGTTTTACTTTGTTTTTTATGATTCAAACATATGACCTTTTAAAGTTAATATAAGTTAATATTAGTCCATTCTTGAAGATCAACTGCAAAGATAGGTTATCAAATAATAATTCAAAAATAAATTGCAAATTTTTTTATCTAATAAGACAAAATGTGCATTTTTTAATCTAATTTTGTTGGTAAAATTAAATTTTAAGGCTTTAATTAATCTAACAATGTTTGTATTTTTTTGAGGTTTTAAATCTAATCAAAGATCCTTAAACACTTTTAATCATTGTAGGGCCATAAGCGAAATTGTCATCCAAATGTAATGATAATACATAATAGAATTCCATTCTAAATCATTGCTATAAATCATTACATTTTGTGTGTTATTTAACATATACCATAAATGGCTAGAGTTCAAACTTTGAAAGATATAAGTAATATAATATTTTTTTATTAATTGAATTGGTTAGATCTCTAAGAAGGTAATTAGAATATTAATATACATTACTACAATATAAAAACCCACTTTAACATTGAGGGGAGAGATTTTTCATGTTATGGTTTGGTAACAAGTTGGAAAACTTATTGTAATGATTTCCCAAGTTCAAATCACAACTTGATAATTTTTTCTCATATGTCGATATAGTCAACACTAGGTGGAAGTCCTAAAATAAATCGACAATGCATGGATATGATGGAATTTTTTATTGTGCCTTAGTTGCAGTGACCATTTTAGTGAAGAGGAAACATGGGAAGGGGGAGGGGGGTAAATTTAAACCTTGCACCTCACACTTGCAAGAGCAATGAATTTGGAAGCACCCACTTAATATGGGGAGGGGATATTTGTTGAGTTGTGGTCTACATATAAGTTGGAGTTCTTATATTAATGATGACCTAATTTCAAGTCTCAATCCCAAAGTGCATGCTCTTGTCTACTTGTGTTAAAGATTGGATGGGAGTCCTAGCTAGAATAAATTGATGGCCCATGGATGTGGCCATAATATTTCAAACATAAAATAATTATGGCCTTAGCTGTATTAATAATTTCAATTTCTAAAAACATAAGGGGGAGATTTGAACTTTACACATCTCCCATGCAATAATAATGACATTACCAATTGGTTATATGATAATCCTCCCTAATTTTGGTGCGCCTTAAGGATAACATGTGTAGAATTTAATCCAGATTTCTATGTGCAGTCAATGTTATGTGTGCCTCACACACTATTAGGGTACCCATGGCTACCTTAAGGTACTGAGTGAATATGTCATTTGGCATATGTTGAGGAGACCATGGATCAACATTGGTCCATATATATGTGGGAAAGGGTTGTGTTATGAGAAACCTAAACCTGTTTCTCTTCTAGTGTTAAATGTTAAATGTGATTATTAGATGGTTCTCCTTATCTAGATGGCATGTTTTAGGAATATCCCTAAATCAAATAGGCAACATCAGGGTCAATTGTTTGGCTATGTTGTTCTCTTTGGAATTTTAGTATGTTCCAGGAATTTACAATTTGGATAAGTAAATTTTTTATTACGATTTTTTTCTTAAGATTCAAAAATATTCCCTGAATGTATAGTTGAAATGACTTCAACAACTATATATTGGCTAGGTATTATAGATTGTTCCACCAAATTTTAACAAGATTAATTTTATGGAATTCATGATTTAATGGTGGCAGCTAAACCTCTTTATCATTTTTAGAAGATATGTCATTAGTTCCCTTAATGTCGCCGACATATTATCTGAGAAAAATCAAAGGGAAGAATGAGATAAATTGGTGTTATATTGGTCTCTTCATGCACATTGACGGGAACCTAGTCAAGTTGGTCCCAAAATGTCTGTAGCGGTGTCTAGATCCCATCAATCCATTGTAGCCTCACATTATCTATAGTTTTAGATATACAAATCCAAATCAGCATGTTACACAAATGGATGTATTGTGTGAAGTTTCACATCAACTCAAAATGAAACTGCTCACCACATAATATTGATATGGGAAGTTTGTGGCTAAGATTATAGGGCATGAGATCCTGCACTAGATTGAAGGCCTAAATTCCCAAATAATTCTAATCCTCTATCGGTCCACAAGGATAATTTTTTTCTATAAACTAAATCCCCATGTGCCATCAATCATTTGTTTGAAGGCCTAAATTTTTGCGGGGTTGAAAAACTAATCCGTTAAGGTAAATTTTGATTTGGATTTGCAAATGGTTAGATAGATTAACACATTATCCAAAACCAGCTTGTTTAAAATCGATCTACACTTCCTCTGAAACTAATCAGGTTCTAATGGATATGAGAACTGAAATTCAATGTATCTAGCAGGCACCGTGGGTAATCATAGTGCTACTCACCATCGAAAAAACTCTTATATTTGTCAAAAATTTGATTAGTTTGTTGCGAAAGAAAGGAACTAAGTGGAGGTCCACATGGGGATTTTTTCCTTGGAGTTTAGAAATAAATACAAGGAAAGTTCCTAATCAATCATTATTCTCTTCCAACAACACTAAGTATAAGTCTATTCATGGATATGAAGAAACTTATAATTCTAATAAAAATTGAATCTGACCACCACTAATTGAAATAATTCTTGAATGATAAAGACATAAATGGAAATTTGGCATTCTCACATTCATTTCTTTATATTCAATGACATACATGCTTGTATATTCAGTTGTTGAAAGAAAACACATGAATCGCAATAGGGATTTTCACAAACATGTCCTTATATTCAATACCATTCATGTATTCATATTCAATTAAATTTAGGGTGGTTAGATTCCATTGAAAACCAATAATACCAATAAAATGTATTAATCAACATTAGACAGAAAAAAATTAACACAAGAAACTAAGCATGATGAGAAACATAAACCTGTTTAGGAAAATAATCAAATATTTATTGTTAAAATCTAGAAAGATCATGTAAGTAGTAACGTTGCAACAAAAAATGAAAGGCAACCATTTAAGCCACCATAGGCTGAGTAGTAAAAATTCACTGAGCAGAGGGGTCCCTTTTCCCACTCTACTCTATATTCATTAATTTCAGTTGATCCCTTAGAAAAATAAAATAAAAATACGTAGAAGGAACACCAAAAATCGTAGAATGAACACATGCAATAATAGGTAGTAATAATGCATGAACATAGAAAAATATAAACCTATACATCCAACTAACCTATATTCAAACTCCAAAATTGGAGAATTCAATTGTGAAATAGTCGTTGCATGCCTCTTCAAAAGCCTCCAAGTTCTCTTAAAGGCTTTTCCGTCCATGACATAAGCTGTAATTATATAGAAATTTGTGCAAGCCCTAAAAATATTTAACCACATAACCAATTTCTCTCAAATCACTTAAAATATACAAACTCCCTCCCGCCAACGACAAAAAATTGGCGCCAAAGAGTCATTTTATGGACAAAACATCCAGTTTTCATGGAGAATTTAGAACCCGGGTAAACCTACAGTGGATCTCTTCATCACAGTGAGAATAACCATTTTGCATTTCATGGGGTAATAATAGCAAGTTTTTTCAGGTAAGAATATCTGGTTTTCATTCTTGGGGCTTTCATACCCAGCTTCATACCTATTTTTCGATTTCATAACTTTCATAGCCAATTTTCGAGTGTTCAATTTTAATAAAATGATCATTCAACTTAATCTGTCCACTATTAAAAATAATTAAAATATAAACATGAATACTATACCAAGCTCTCAGTATGACTACTATGATTATTAATCAAATATAAAACCTGAATATATTGTTTTATTTGAAACTTGATTTCATATAAGTATGTAAATTATGCATTAAATGAAATAAATATGTTCATTGGTACAATTATCATAGAAATTAGATAAAACTAAACATATTTATCCATAATTACACAATAAACCATAATCAAATATTTTGATTTACATATTTATAATCATTAATAAAGGTTTATATATTATATAAAATTAAATAAAGTTCATATCTAAACAATTAAAAAAATTTCATAATACCATTAAATTTTAAGGTTCATATCAAACAATTAATAAAAGTTCATATACTATTAAAAAATTAATTAAGGTTCATATATAAATTAAAAAAGGTTTATATACCAATAAAAATGAATTAAGGTTCATACTTAAATTAATAAAGGTTCGTACTTATTTACTAAATAGGTATATAAATATATATTTTAGATTTATGTATTTAGTATTTATCAAATGTAAATATGACAATTGAATACTGTATTGAAATGATCTCGCACTTTTACCATAAGAAATGTTATGTTTATTCTTCAATGGGGGTGAGAACCTCAGAGCATGAGTCAACCGAGTCCCATGAATGTTAACAAATGGCACGTCGGCGGAGGATTGGCCTCCCGGTTCCTTAATCTGAGTGGACGTAACATGATTTGTGCTGGTAATGGTTATTGCAATCGTGTCAATGTTTGATTCGTCTCGGTGAATGTGTACGATGTAAGGTTAATGGGCAAGATGGCAATACATACCAACATTTTCATTTGAGATTTGTCATGGTGTTGGCCTCCTCGTTGGTATTATTCTCATAAGTGTAAGAAACAGTGCAGGGACCTCATAGTTGGGGAGTGGCATCTGACATTCTCTTGCAACTTTTGGTATTGTGAATTCAATAGTGTTTTTCTCCAAAGAAACTTCGAGCTTTACTGCATCTGTATTGTATGGAGGTTGGTAAATAGGGGCACTTGTTATTTTGGTCTTCTATGGTTTTTAGTATGTGCAAGTAGTTAGTCTTATATAAGTGTCCAGAGGTGGTATCAAAGGAGCTATTGCTGGGAGTGGCAGTGCTTCTGTGTGGAATTCTCCATTTCTAGTGCTTGGTCTTCAAATTGAAGTGGTGGGTGGTTCTTGGTGGGAAGTGACGAGAGGGGGTCACCCTTTTGGAATACAAAGAGTCGGCATCCTGTTGTGAGTTGTGTGAAGCTTCCTGGGAAACATCTGCCTGGGGCGTGTTCCTCCCGCCTTCTCCTTCTCTAGTTGTTCACATTCTTGCTGATGTTCCCAACTGTGTTAGCAAATAGTTAAGTATAAATTGGTCTAGCGTAGAGTTAGGTAAAGTGTGTTTCTTTACTCTATACATTTGTAACATATAATCCGATAGTCACGATATTTATTAATCTGATTTTTCACTTTCTCCTCAGTATTACCGACACTTGATCCATGGCCTAACACCCAATTGGTCCATGGTCTCAATTTAAAGAGCATGGAGGGTGATTTTTCCAGTAACCGTTTATGAGAGAAGCTTATGTAAATTTTCTTTCTTTATATTAATAAATTTCATGAAGTGGCCACGTTCACTCAAGTCATGGACAGTTTCCCTCTTTGAGGGTTTTAACCATGTCAAATACTGGTGTACTGATCTGTGATCTTTTTGTGAGCGGTGACCTTTGGTGATTGATTTGAGGAACTTACCCTGTAAATTCCTACATGGTATTAGAGTTGTTTTAAGGGTCGCATCCATTGTTGATCTAAATCTGAAGCCTGTTTGACTGCATGCGACTATCGTTTTCCAAATCTACTATTTTTTACCACTTTCGGGCTGGGATAACTGCTCTGTTGTGTTAGGAGCATCTGGTACAGTGAGGAACGCTTTTCGTTTCATACGAAAAGGTTTCTGGTTTCCCATGTTATGTCATTTTGGATCTTGAGGTATAAATCATTTTTTTGGAGTTTTATTTAACTATCCCTATGTTTATTTCAGTTTATAGTATTTTTTTATTTCCGAATATATACCCTCTTCTCTGTGTATGCTCTTTTCTTTGCGTTGTGTGCAATCTGGAAAACTAGAAACAAGAAGACAAGATTTTTTCACTACATGTGCTCTTTCCCCGCGACTTTGTGTGATCTTAGGAAATAAAAAATAGTGAGAAAAATATATAGTTTGCGGAACGAACTAACCGAAAATGTAGCATACTTCCATAAGGGTTGTTTTTTTTTGCTTGGAATGCTATTTTTTTGTAGGAAAAAACATGCAAACCAAAGAGAGAAAAAAAAAAGAAGCCTTCGCCCTTTAAAAAAATCACGTAATCCTTTTACTAGCTCACTTGGGGTAAAGTTACTTAAAGAGAATAGAGGTCTTCGGCTCAAGTCTCTTTGTCAAGCTTCTTTATGTTAAGTTACTTTTTCCTAAAACTCTTTTTAGCAATTTGTTGCTTTAAAAAAGAAGGGGGTTTTATTTAAAAAAGAACATGTGAAAATAAAATTTTAAAAGTGACTCTCACTTAGTTATAAAAGTGGGTCACATAAAGTAATTTTTTTTAAATGAGCTTATTATATTAAGTTTGTAAAAGTGGGGCAATTTTTTTTAAAAAGGTACAAGTTCATCATCAACTTTCAACCTATCACATGTGTTGGCAATATGATGCAGAGTGTTGTCCTTGATGGCAACCCACTGAATGAAGATGAAGACATGAGATTGTTGGCATGTGTTGTCCTTGATGGCAATACACCTGATGAAGTTATTATTGACTTGATGGACTTGGTAAATGATGTAAATCTGATGTGAAATGATGTCATATGATGCTGAGTGTTGTCATTGAATGGCAACCCACTTGATGAAGAAGATGGCAACTTACTTGATGAAGTTGTGCTTGATAGAATATGTTCTTGATGAAGTAAATCTGATGTATCTGCAGTGTGTACAGAAGGCAGTGAAGAAAAGAAGTCAGCATGTGCTAAATCTTGTTGAAAAGAGTATGTCTCTATGCATACGCAGATATGTCTAAGGGAAGTCGCGTATGCACGCGGGAATAAACGTTCCAAGTCGCGTATGGGAAAAAGCGCTCAAAAAGTGCAAAACCAGGGGTAACCACCATGGTATTGACCCATTGTATTGGGTAATGATTCGTCTAAATGACCCCGTCTAATGTAGTTTTGGGCTCATGGTATTGGTTTGGCTCATGGTATTGAAAAAGGGAAAACCTATATAAAGAGATGAAATTCATTGTGCAAATCATGAGTGTGGGTGCAAGATGTCTGAGCTTGAATGAATACTTCTCTCTGAAGTAGATCTGAATGGAAAGGGTTACACTTGAATGATAAATCTGAGTGTATGATGCACCAATGATGAAGAAGGGATCTAGATCTGAAATGTGCTTGTATTTGCTAGATCTGTTCATGGAATGATTAGATCCAAGAAGAGGCGAACATCTATCTGAAGTGAAGGGTTAAATCTGTGTGAAGTATCTGTTCTGAAGAAATGCAATGACCTAAAATCTCTGAAGAACCATACGCTAGTTCGCCGAAGAGGAAGCGCGTATATACGCGGCTTCGCTGAAGGAAAAGCGCGTATGCGCAATTAAATTGGTTCTGTAATATGTACAGAAGTATACGCTGGTTTGTGTGAATGGAAGCGCGTATATACGTGACATCAGTGAAGTGAAAGCGCGTATGCAAACTAGGGTTTGCTGAAGTCTGTGGTAAGAAATGACTGATCTATTCTGTTGTATTGCTGCTATCTGTATTCTACTGTTCTGAGTTGTCTGCATCAGTTTGGTTGTATGATTGAGCTTAAATCTATGAAGAGGGTCCAGTCTGAAAATATGATGAAACGTGGCCTACAAGTATTTTTCTATTGAAGTTGTTGGATCCAGTGTGAAAATTGATGAAACGTGGTCCGAAGGGGTGCTGAGGGTTGTAGCCTTCAGTCAGGGGGTTGTAGCTCCCTTCCAGGTGAGGCTGGTAAACGAGATCAGGGGGCCGTAGCTCCCTTCCAGGAGAGGCTGGTAAACGAGTCAGGGGGTTGGAGCTCCCTTCCAGGAGAGGCTGGTAAACGAGCGCAGGTGGGTGCCTGCGTGCTGGTAGGAGTCTGCACCAGCACATATGTTGTAAGATGTTTTCTCTATAATAAAATATTGAAAGCTGAGCAACTGCAGCGGTGGTTTTCTCCCGTCTTGGGTTTCCACCTAAAAATCCTGGTGTTCATGTGTGATGCTTTGTGTGATGGTTATTTTGTTCTTGCTGCACATGTTTACTGTTTATTGAATATCTGATGAATAAATGATGGAATGGTTTAAGTGAAGAATTAATGACATAATTAGTTCTCTGTGTATACGCGAGTTTAATAAAGGGAATCCGCGTATATACGCGAGTCTTCTCCAGGAAAGTAGCATATGGGTTTTGAAGTAAAGAAAAGTAAAAAGTTTTGAATATGCTATAAATACTGATTCACCCGCCCCTCTCAGTATTTTTCCGAACAACATGACTATTCGACATCTGCTACACCTTTTTTTCAAAAAGGAATAACTTCTTCATATGGAAGCCATTTTCAGAGCCATTTATTTTAACTAGTCTAATTTTTCGAGATATTTCCATTGGAGCAATTAGTTTCAGCCTTTTCAGCTTAATTTTTTTTAAATGGAAATTTCATGCTTGGTTATTCTTAATAGCACCAATTATTTCAAATGGCTATCCTACATGATAGAATTACTTAGAAGAAAAGGGATTGTATAATAGTATCATGACAAGAATATACATCTACTGATAAAGATAAAAAGGATAAATGGGAAAATATACACAATGAAGCATGAGGTTTGATAGGAATTTCCATTGCTCAAGATCTTAGATTTCATATCCAATAAATTGACTCCCCTCATGAAGCTATGAAAAAGCTAAATAATGTTTTTGGAATTCAAAATGAAAATAGATCCCACCAAATTGAAAATGAGTTGCCTACTTTGGAACCAAATAATTTCCCCTCTATCGAAGATTTTTTTCCAAACTCCAGACCATCAGACTTATTTTAGAAGATTGTAAGGTCAAAAAGGAATATGGTATTCTTATCTGTTCCATTATTACTAAGCTAGGCCATACATACTCTATATTTTTTTCCACCTTCCATTCCACTAAAGAAGCCCTCCTTTTTCAGGGGATAGCCTACAAGTCCCCCTCTTTTAATGCATTTTTTTATTCTTTGATAAGAGAAGAATAAAAAATCTTACACCTTGGTCTTATTAATACTAGAAACTCTTCTAATAAATCCTTATCATCCCAACAGAAACCATACCCAAAGAATCCTAAGAATCAACATCCTAAAAAGAATGGTTCTAAATCAAACAAGGGTCTAAAGAAATTTCAACCGCAAAGTGAAAAATAAAAGCAACAAACTGATAAGGAAAATAAAACAAAGGGAAAAAGAAAGATAAACATTATATTTTTTGTAATCGTGATGGCCATGTAGAGTCAAAATGTTTTAAGAATATAGAAGCTTTGGAAGCAGCAATGAAGAAGCACAACATCCATTTGGAGAAGTCTTCAAATTCATCTTGCAAATGGCACTTTGTACATGTGGTTGTCAAGAATCAATATCTGGTTATGAATTGAATGTATCTTCTTGTTCTCATTCTCATGAGTGGCTCAATGATTCTAAAGCCTTTTACCACATAGCCAAAAATAAATCCACATTTTCTTCTTAAAATTATTGTAAAACCAAAAAAAATTATGTTGATGATGATAGCTCTCTTAGTGTTGTAAGTTATGGAACCATTCATCTAGACAATGGTCATTTTAATGATGTATTATGTTTTCCTACCCTGTCTTGCAATATTCTATCTCTTTATCAGATAACTCATTTTGGTGAAGAGAAAATAGTAGAATTATCAGCTCATGATGTTGTAACCAAGGAGCTAGGAGATCCTAGAAATATTTTAGCTACTGGCATTGCAGATGATTCCACAAGGTTGTACAAATTTGACAACTTTGGGTCATCCTATCTTCCTTCCATTTTTTTTTTCTCACAATGACGAAGTAAAAAAACTTTGGCATGAGCGAATTTGTCTCTTAAACTATCACTCTCTTCAAACTATATGTAAATAAAATATGGTGACAAGTCTTCCTATGGTATCTTGTCTAGATGGTGCTTGCTCTAGTTTTGTACTCGGAAAACATCATTGGGATAGTTTTGACAAACATTCCTCATGGCGTGCTTCAGCCCCTTTGCAGCTTGTGCACAGTGATTTATGCGGTCCACTTCCAGTTGTTTCTTTCTCTGGCTACAAGTACTTCTTAACATTGACGATTTTTCTATATAGGTTTGGGTATATTTCTTAAAACTCAAGAGTGAATTTTTTAATTTGTTCATGGTCCTTGAGGGGTTTTTGAGAAACAATTTGGACATAAAATTATTAAGTTAAGATCTAACAATGGAGGAGAAAATGTTAATAACAAATTTATCAACTTTTTCACTGAGCATGGAATTCAAATGCAACATATTTTTGTGTCACATCCTTCAATCCTATCCCAATTTTTTCTTAAGGGGGAATGTTAGGATATTCCAACACATATTAAATAGTTAAGTATAAATTCGTCTAGTGTAGAGTTAGGTAAAGCGTTTTTCTTTACTATGTACATTTGTAACTTATAATCCGGCGGTCACGATTTGTAGTGATCTAACGGTTCACCATCTCCTCGGAATTGATGACACTTGATCTGTGGCTTAACACCTGATTTTTCCATGATATCTATTTAAATAACATGGAGGGTCATTTTTATGAGAGAAACATATGTAAGCTTTATTTTTATATTAATAAATTGCCTGAAGTGGCCACATTGGCTCAGGTTATGGATTGTTTCCCTTTTCGGGGGTTTTAACCACGTGATATATTGGTGTACTAATTTTTGATCTGTTTGTGAGTGATGACCTTTGGTTTTTGATCTAAGGAACTTACCCTATAAATTCCTACAATTGGATTACGGGATGGATTACAATAAAGCATATCAATTTTCTTCAACATATCATGTGCATACTTTGTCTGGAAAATGAAAATATAATCATTACTTTGATAAACTTCCATTGCTAGAAAATATTTCATGAGATCTAGATATTTCATATCAAATTCATTCATCATAGTAACTTTGAACTCACCATTCATTTTATAACTACTACCCATATACAATAGATCATCAAAATACAAACTTATGATTAGAATATCAATACCTTCTTGTTTGTAGTAAAGGGTAGGATCAATCTTACTTCTCTGGAAGCCATTTTCATGAAAGTATCCATCAATCCTAGCATACCACACCCTTGGTGCTTTCTTGATACCATACAAAGCCTTCTTCAATTTGTATACATTATTCTCTTTTCCTTCCACTTCAAAACCTTGTGGCTATTCCACATATACTTCCTCTTCTAAGTACCCATTCAAGAAGGAAATTTTCATGTCCACATGATGTATGCTCCACATTTTCTAAGTTGCAAATGAAATCAAAATTCTAATGGCCTTTTGTCTTGCTACTGCTGCAAATGCCTCTTCATAATCAATTCCATAGTTCTGTGTGAATCCTTTGGCAACTAATCTTGCCTTGTGTATTTCAACACTCCCATCTCTATTAAATTTTGTCTTGTAGACCCATTTGGTGCCAATATTTTTCTTTTCATGTGGAAGCTTTGTCAATTCCCAAGTTTCATTCCTGTGAATGGAATCCATCTCTTCTTGCATGGATTTCACCCAAACCTCATTACTACATGCATCTTCAAAAGATGATTTTTCAAAATCAGCCTTGGCTAATAAAGCAAAATTCACCATCTCACCTATTGGGTTTTCTTCATGTGCTTGATTTGCACTCCTTTGATATATATCACTCAATCTCCTTACCTTCCTTGTAGAAATTGGAGAAGAAGTTGGACTTGAACTTGATACTGAAGAAATTGATGAAGGGCTTCTTGGTGGAGTTAAACCACTAGATACAAAAGCATTAGTTGGCTGCTCAATATCAACAATTATATCATCATTCAAAACAGATTTTGTCTTCTCAACATAGCCTTTTTTATGACCATAAACCCCACCTTCATCAAAAATTACATCTCTTGAGACAATAATATTGTTAGTGAGAGGATTATACAATTTATAAGCCATACTTGTCTCACTATACCCAATGAAAATACATAGCTCACTCTTTGCATCTAAATTTTTTTCTATTTTGATTAGGTACATGCACATAAGCCAGATAACCAAAAAAATTGAAATGATTAACATCAGGACTTTTTCCATACCAGGCTTCATAAGGAGTCATATTTTCTAATGCAGTGGTTTGGCTACGGTTGAGGATGTACAATTCTATAGCAATTGCATCTCCCCAATAAGAATTTCTCAATCCCTTAGTTTATAACATGCACCTTTCCATTTCAAGCACAGTACGATTCTTCCTCTCATCTACACCATTCTGTTGGGGTGTGTATGTTGTAGCATGTTTCCTCTTGATTCCATTCATATCACAATAACTCTGGAAAAATTTTGAACAAAATTCTCCTCCACGGTCAGTCTGCAAACATTTGATGTTGCACCCTTTCTCATTTTCTACAAGTGCTTGAACTTCTTGAATGTATCCATGGGTGATGATTCCTCCATGCATTTCTATTTTGGAACCTTTCCCTTGCATGCTTTCCTTTATCACATCCTTCATAAACCTCCTTATGCTCCTCTACCTTGGGCAAACCAGGAACTAATTCATTTGAGGTTATAAACTTCAGAATGTGAAAATTTAAATGCCCATACTTGAGATGCCATAGCCAAGTTGAATCCTCATATGCCATATGTGCAAGTCTATTTCTATGTTCATCAAACCTCAAGGGAAACATCCTATTTCTTGTCATAGGAACAATATTTATCACCCTATTTCCCTTATTCTTATCATAGATAGTACATGTCTTATTTTCAAAGAATAATTTATAGTTTTTCTCACATAGTTATGCAACACTTAAAAAATTGTTTTTCAACTATGGAGTATAATAAATATCATGAATACTCTTTATTCATTATTTTGTTTGGACCTCCATAACTCCTTTCGCGTCAACATCCAATGGTTTATCATCACCAAGCTTGACCTTAGATTTAAAACTTCCATCCTTGGTTGAAAAAAAATTCTCATTCCCTCTCATATGGTTAGAGCATCCATAATCTATGTACCAAACATCTTTACTAGTATTTTCATCTTTGGCATAAGTCTTTCTTGAGCATAGTTAGCATTTTTACCTTATTTCAATTTGCATTCTCTTTCGAAGTGGCCATACTTGTTACAATAGTAACATTGAACATTTCTCTTATCAAATCTACCTCTACCTCTTCCTCTTGAACCACCTCTACCTCTAACTCTAGAATTTTTTTGACTTGACCATTTATTGTGACCTTGATTGGTTTTGGCACTATTGCTACTTTAATCTTCATTCTATGTAATTTCTAATTTAAAGGAAAAATATTTCTCAACAACTTCAAAAGTGTCTTTCAATCTTTCTTCATGAGACATGAGAGATCCAACCAATTGATCAACCTTTAATTATGTCAAATCCTTGCTTTCTTCTAATATTATGGCAACATGATTCTGTATAGGCATTAAAGATCACAATACATTTTTTATTAAAACTTCATTACTTACTGTTTCCCTAAGTGTAAACATTTTATTGACCACATCTTTGACTCTCACACAAAAGTCACTTACACTTTCAGCTTCTTGCATCTTCAAATTCTCGAACTCTCACTTCAATGTCTGAAGCTTGACCACTTTAACTTGATCACTACCTTGGTAAGCTTCTTGTAGAGTCTTCCAATCATCTTTGGTCGTTTTTTCTCCTGATATTCTTAGAAATAAGCATTTATCAAGAGCTATCTGAATGTCAAACAAAGCTTGAGAATTCTTATTCCTTGCTTCATTTTTTTTTTTTTTTTCATTTCTTGTAAGGGAATTCCAATCATCTACATCATCATAACCTACTTCAACGATCTCCCACAAATATTTTCCTATAAAATAGGTCAGCATATTAATGCACCAATAATCATAATCGTTCCCATCAAATTCTGGAACAAGCATGTTAGAATTCGCTATGTTTAACTTTGGTGAAATTCTAACAATAAAAATTTAACCCCTAACAATTTTACCTAGTCTAATACCAAATGTAGAATCTGAAATGCCCCTACTTTTTAAGGCAACTCAACCAAGATAAATATGACATATAAAAACTATGAAACGAAATAAAACAAATATCAGTGAGCTCAACCTGTAAATATCATACTGAATCAAGTATGTAAATACATTTCTATATAATATACCTATTACTAATACTTTTATCTATCAACTACTGATTATCTAATAACACTACCAATCATTTTGACCGCTGGCCATCCTAACAATTTGTTGCACTAATTTTTAATAACATAACCAGAGAATCAAAAAATATGCTGACTAATGTCAGCAATTACATGGCTAGATTTAAGCATTATTCTCAAGAAGTACTTTATTGGTTGATATGCTTTTAAATGATTGTTTAGATTTGCGTTATATTATTATTATAATTTAACTAATGGTTATAATTTTGATTTACTTCTAGTTATTTTTTTATTATTATGAAGGTATTTTATTTTTCTTATTTATCATAACTATGAAATGTGTAGCTAAATTTAATATTTGGTGAAATAATTTAAGATATTGTAGTGAAGTAAGTGATAAAGTTTAAAAAAAGAACACATGTTTACCAACTACTTTGAGATACATTGAAACATAAAACCCTAATTTTTAACTTTAATATGTTGGTTGAGATTTAATAGTGTTTCCAAGTAGAGCATGTATGTTTAGATGGCTAACATATAAATATACTTTCATTTCCAAAAAAAAATATGGAAAATCATTCTACCTGTTGAAAAAAGATTTAGCTTTCAGTAGACATAATCATAACGATAATGTAAGTGTGATATTTTTTCAAACTTCTTTGAATACATTAATACATTTTGTAGAGTTGTTTGTTGTAGTAATAAGAATGAAATAAACTATATTGTAAGGTATATAGTAAAGTGAAACAATTGTAAATAAACATGGATATAATGAAATTATATCTTAATAAGTTTTCATCATGGTGGGAGAAACATCCTCGTAATCTAATTAAGTCAAATAAATGGAATCAAACCACAAAGGATTTGATAATGTTGCCTATAAATATGAAATAGATGTACCAGATATGAAGGTTAGTGATGTAAGATATAAAAATGATAAATATGAAATAGATGTACTAGCTATGAGGGTTAGTGTTGCAAGATACAAAAATGATGTCGATGGGAAATTGTAGGTTGTGGTGCACACTAGTGATGAAAAAGGAAACCCCAATTGGCGTTGCAGGGCCACAATTTTTCCATTCCATGTAGAATAAGATAAGTTGGTGATATTAAACTGAAATTGAACCATCTTCAATTAATTATTCCATGTGATATGGTCATGTGGGTTTCCATACATATTTGAATTATTAATATGACATCCACATGAAGGTATTTTTTTAGGGTCTTATAATCTAGGCACAACTAATTTTTCATACCGTGTAAACTGAGTTATGTTGGTTATATTAAATTAAATTCATGTGATTTCTTTTGGTAATGTTATTTTTCATGTATATTTTAATTATTAATATGATATTATATAACAATAGGTTAGATTGAGTGTAGCATTACAATATATTATATAATTTAAATGTAATAAAAAGTTAATTAGAAGAAAAAAATTAGTGTAGTAGGAAATGCAAATATGTATCCATCCATGATATTTCATAAATACATTTAAACTTATTAAAACTTATAAAAAACCATAAACCTAATTAAATTACAAAAAAATATTATTAATTATAAAATGATTAGATGATCAAATTATCAAATTATCACTCAAAAAAGAAAATGCCAAAAATTTGTCAAAAGTTGTGTTATGGAGGCCAAGCATATCCCATGGGAGTTGAAATCAACACCTCCCATCCAAAAATAGACCAACTTACCATTAGACAATGATATTATCCTTTTTAACTATTGTTACAAATTTCTATTTAAATTGTATTTCAACGCTAGTTGGGAGGAGGGGTCGAGTTGCTAGCCCGACCCTTGGTCACGTCTTGTTATATATAACCTTGCACGACCATGCTTTTCGGTCTCAAAGTTTTCGTGGAAAAATTAACTATCTCATAAAATGCACCTGTTTCAGGATAAATTTTCACTCCATTAGCGATGTTTGGGGTGGATTTGTACGAAAAATAGGCAGAAGGTAAATTTGTGGGACAATTAACTATAAAATTCCTCACAGATCTTGTTGATCATAAATGTTTGGAGTTTTTTGGCAAACTGAGCTCAGAAAAAGGCTCCATAGGGGTTTTTGTATGCTAGGAATCCAATGGTGACCTATGTTTTTTGAATTGAGGACATCTACAGATTCTTTTTGCAGGTTGATGGCCAAGGGTGTATGGATCAATGAGGTTTTTCAGCATAATGTTTTTAGATTTTATCAAAATTGAGCGCAAAAAGAGGCTTCCTAGAGTGTTTTGGATGTTATAAATCCAATGGTGACTTCCATTTTTTGTTTTGAGAACATCTAGATGGCATGTTTACAGTTTGGAGGCTAAGGGGTGTATGGATCAGGTAGGTTTTGGTAGCAATTCCTTAGGGTTTTGAGCATGAAGAAGACCTTGTAGGGGTTTTCCTCACCTTTAGAATTCATTTGTAGTAGTTATAACCGACATAGTTCAGCTATGGTTTAACTTCTTTCATCATGAATTTTTCATTATGTGCTTCAATGTGGAATTGAAGGATGCACATGGTGTTTTTAACTCATTACAGTTGAATTATGTCATATTTGTAAGAGATGTTTTGAGTTGTTGTTATTGTGAGAGTTCTTCGTATGAGAAAATTACCTTGTAGGGGTAATAGCCACATGTTTATTTCCATCAAAATTTTAAGTACTTCATTGATACTAAATATATTTGAATGGTATAGCCATATTGACAAGCCCAGAGATGTAGTCGAGGAGGGGTGAACTCTTCCAACAAACATTTTTTATTGCTATTATTTATGCCTACATGGATTATATGTGTTATTTTCATTATGTTCAGTTGCATATGAATACTAATTCACGTTGAAGAGAAACTAAACAAACATGCTTTTGAAGACCCATTTGAATGCTTGCAAAGCATCGACACACCAACAACAAAAACCTCCAAGATGAAGTTGGTGTGTGGTCATCAAATAGTGGATTTGGACCATATGTATAAGATGTCACATGTGAACTTTGAAAACATATTCAAGAAGCACACCGTATGCCAATGGATAAAAGTTGATGGCCAGAGTCATCTAGAAGTTGGACATCATCATCATCATTAGAGCCTGAGAAGATGAATGGAAAACTTAAGGAGGTAATTCACATTTCCAATACCACTCCTTCTATATATGTGAATAACAACACATTTTCAGCATTCAAGCAACATAGCAAAGGCATAGATATTAATTTTCTCTTCAATATGGGTTATGAAGGTGGAGGCGTCGACATAAATGGCGAAGGTATCACCAATAAAACTTTGGTGGAGGAAAGACCAAAATATATAGGATTGGGATATGATCACAAAGAGTATGGAGAGTGATATAAATCACTTGAGGCACATCAAAAATTCGAGAAAGATATCTCATCACCTTGTGACAATGGTTGTAGTTGCAACTCTAAAGACAAGTATAACTCACAAGAATGTTTTTCAAGGCATGGTGATTTTGAATACTTATGAAATTAGTACTCTTGTACATTTTGTGATTCTTCTAACCATTATGTGGTTGTATGTGAGAAACATATCATATTAGTTAAACAAATGAACCAAATTTTTGGCATTAAGCATAATGAATTTATTTCACGTGAGAGAACTTCTATGTCTACAAACAAAAATAAGTATTTATGTTTTCATTGCAAAGTGCATGGACATGACACTGAACGATTTTGGAAGTTGCATCCAAAGCTTCGTGCAAAGAAAGGTAAGGATATTATGCAACGTGATGCAAGGGAAATAAAAGGTGGCCAAGAGGACTCGCAGTAATCATCAGAAACCTTCAAAGAAAGATGGTGTAAGAAGAGAACCCACAAGCCTAGGAGAGGCATGATTGAGTAGACTTATTATAAATTTGTTTTGTAAATTTTGTAAATACTTGTTGTAATTACTTATTTAGGTAATTTTTTAAACTAAAAATTTATTGTCACAATGTTAAAAAAGTATATGGTTTTCATTGATGTATGTATTGGCTTATTATTGTCCGCATGTTCAAGGACTTTTGTAAATTTACAGGATTGTCATTCAAGTTGTCTACAAGTTTGTCATATGTTCACCTATAAAAGTATTTGATTTGAAACTTGTGTGAATAGATTCTAGTTTTTAATATCACTATGTTTTCTAGAAAACGAAAAGAATATCATGAAACATTTTGCAACAACATATTACTCATGTAAAAATTTAGCTTGAACACGTTAAAACAAATTTATGTTGTTTATGATTTCCAAGATGGAGTCAAGTTTGTCTTCAACAATTTAACTTAAGGGATGAAGTTTTTTAGAGCCATTAAAATATGAGAGTAAATAGAATGTTTAGATTACACTCATAAGTATTTTATTCCTGCAACAAGGATAAGAATTTTGGCTTGATTCTTGATAGGAAAACTGGTATCCATGAGGATGATAAATGAAGTTCCTTGATTGGGGCCTGAAAGGAACCAAATAAAAATTTTTCATTTTGGATTATTTTTTTGGGTATTTTTGAGTTCCATCCTATTTATATTGACTAGGGAAGTAAACTTTTGGATTCCAAAAGTTCCTAGCGGGGAGGTGTAATCAGGTGATCAAATTTTTACTCAAAAATAAAAGTGCCAAGAATCTGTTGCAACCATATTCAAATCGAAGTGATCATAATTATAATTCCAAAACAGTCATTTCACCTCAATATGACACCCAGTGCTCAAGTTATAGCTCGCTGACCACTTTCCAAAACAAGTAAAAAATTGGAAATTTTTTTGTTTGATTGTGTTTTTTTTGGGTTTTCAAGGGCCAATGGTGGGTGTCCACTTTGCCTTCCTCCATTGGTCAAATATCGTACCATTTTCATTGGTACAAATTAGTCCAATGGCAGGGAGCCATATGGGCCATTGGGAGGCAATCACGTGGCCTCCCTACATTGGTCAGAAATTATGTTATGGAGGTCAAGCATGGCCCATGGGAGTTGAAATCATGACCTACCATCGAACAGAGGATTGACTTACCATTAGACCATGATATCATCCTTGTTAAGTATTGTTACAAATTTCTATTTAAATTCTCTTCCGACGCTAGGTTTTCAACCTCAACCCTCGATCACTTCCTATTATATATAACGTCACACGACCATGATTTTTGGTCTACAGCTTAAGTGGAAAATTAACTCTTTGACAAAATGGCCTTACTTGGGGTAAATTTTCACTCCATTAGCAATTTTTAGGGCGGATTTGTATGACAGTTAGCTACAAGGGAAAATTTGTGGGACAATTAACTTTAAAATTCATGAGAGAGCTTGTAGATCATAAATTTTGGATTTTTTTTCTTAATTGAGCTCATAAAGAGGCTACATAGGGGTTTTTGGATGCTAGAAATCCAATGGTGACATATTTTTTTGGGATTTATGACTTCTATAGAGTCTTTTTGTAGGTTGAAGGAAAAGGGTGTATGGATTGATGAGGAGATCATGTCCAAGTTTTAAAAAATTCTCAAAAATGAAAGTGCTCAGAAATGTCTACAACCTGAACAACTGGAAAGGACTCGTCACTGCAATTTTGGAGCCATAAATGGTTCGCAAAATAGAGGTAGTATGTAGAAGTTATTAGGGTTTCAAACTGCCTAGTAAACTCCAAAATTGGACGTTTGAATCAGTTTGACTTTATGAAAAAATTTATTAAAAAAATAAAAATTCATATAGTTGTTTTGGACCAATCATTGGGCACCACATGGCCTGCCTAGAGGCTGCCACGTGGCCCCACGCCAGAGGTGGATGGCATGGTAAAAATTTTGTGAGTCTATGGGATTTGAACTCGAGACCCATGAGCTGAGCCTGCATGCAAAGAGACCCAACTGACCCGTCTATATTATAATTATTAACAATTATGTAAACCGTGACATATTTAAGTTTGAAGATTATATATAGTGGAAACGTCAAATGGCTAGCCCCTCAAGGCTAGCTCCAATGGCATGTGACCCAATGCCTAGAACCATAGCCTAAGCTCCAAATGGATGTTGGGAAATGGTTATACAAATCATGCATGTGGCCAGGTTCCAATTGTTAAATGCGTACGGTTATTCCACACGATTTATCCACGAGGTTTTAGCGGCGACTTGGGCAGCACCTCATGTGACCGCCCCATTTAACATCTATTGCAACCACAGATAGTTTCTGCTAAATTTGGGTGTGGTTCCACTTTTTTCAGAGATTGGACAAAAATGGCACTGCTAACTGGAGTTCCTCCAGTTTTGGAGGAGGTTTTTAAGGGACACTAGCCAAAAATTTGTTTTTTCCATAATTCCTTCAGTTTTAGACCAAATGGAATGCAAAAATAGTCAATTTTGATTATCTCAGACCTTATGGACTCAATGTAGGATGTTTTAGAGCCATAAGAGATCTCATAAGTAGGATTTTACATCTGTAAAGTTTAAGGGGCCACTAGGGCCACCAGGAGGCAAAATCAGCTTGAGGCCTAGCCGGGGGAGTTAGAGGCCTTATCTACAGAACCAATAGTCATTATTGATTGTAAAAAAATTATGAATCTAATGAAAGAGGTTTCAGAAAGTTTTGAGGACTTATAGAGGTTGAAAACCCAGTAGAGAAATTTTCAGTGACCCTAGTGCCAGGGGGTGCCGACAGGTGTTGGAGGCGAAACCGAAGTATCCGGAGGCCATTTTTGAAGAATGAGTAGTATATATTGAATAATTAAGACATTTTAGAACCAATGAAAGTGGTTTAAAAAAAAAAAATTATAACTTCTAGAGCTCGAAAAGCTGAAGATAAGTTTTAGGCAGCCTTGGGCAAATAATGGAGGATAGCCTAGTTTGGGGATGTAGTGCTTGTTTTGAGCAATTTATCAGTGGATATTTTGTATCTGATGTGTGCTAGATATAGTACGATTATTTTAAGTGAAAAATATATAATTCTAAAGGATTTTGTGCCATTTAGAAGCTCAAAGTAGCTCAGAGCACTGACAGAAGGAATCGTGTCAAAGGGAGCCTAAAGCTGTTTGCAGAGTTTGGAAAAACATGAGAGGGATATATATGGTATTATCAGCCCTTTGGATCAGTTTAGTATCCATTGTAGTTAAGTGTGTAACTTGTAAAAGAAACCTTACCATAATCCCAAAGAGCTGAGTCAACATGACAAAGCTCAAAGGAGACGTAGCCCACAAGATTTGGGTGAAATCCTAGATTAAATTTGTTGTTGTGTTTGAATGTTTTATTGTTGCATTATGTTTCTATTATACATGTTAAATTTCAGCAATACAAATGTTTTGTATCAAAGTAACACGTCAAGTTTGCTGCCGTTCGAGGTCTAGGTTGTTCAGTTCATCCTCCAGCGACACTTCCAGGAAAAGTATCCTAAGAGCACGGTGCCTTGGCTCGATCACGCGGCGCACAGGGTCGGCTCATTCTTCCAGCGCCTTCCCTCTCTGTTCTAGCCAGTTTCATCCTCTGTGAGCGTCTATGGCCTCCTCGTTGTTGTCCTAGTAGGCGTGCTCCCATTTCTTTTGTCCTCCATTATCATGGAGCTTGGAGGCGGCCCTAAGGCCCCTCCTCCCCCGTCTCCCGAGCTGGAAGCATTTAGAAATATTATTGCGGCCTCTGGGAAGCGCCAGTCCTCTACCTCCCAGCAGAAGTTTGTCAAAAACCTGGATAACATCCCCACGGTATCCCTACCCGTGGAAGAAACCTGCCGAACAGCTCTGAACCTTGCGGATTAAGGTCTTATTGCCCAGTTCACTGGTCTATTGCCTTCTCCGAAAGCTGTCGATGAATGGGTCAAACGGAACTGGACTCCGCTGGTCTCTGAAGGTATAAAAATCCACTTCGTTGGTAAAGGGTTCTTTGTTTTTGTGTTCGACAACGCTGAAGACAGAAGCCTGATTTTCAGAAACGGGTCGTACTTCATGGGCCCTCAAGGGCTCTATTTGAACAAATGGTCGCCTGACTTCAACCCTGCTCAGGACGTGCCCACGAATTTGCCTGTATGGGTGCGCCTCCCTCACCTCCCATTACACTGCTGGAACCAGAGATCATTGCAATCCATTGGCAACACTCTGGGAAGATACATAGATCAAGCACCGAGAAAGGACCAATACTCCTGCGCCTGAATATGTGTTGAAGTCAATCTAGAAATTGGATTACCTGAAGTAATAAAACTCTCGGTAGCGGATTGGACACATATCTAGGAGCTTGACTACGAGCAGCTCCCCTTCAAATGCTGGCACTGTCACGAATATGAACACTTCGCAAGATACTGCAAGAAAATAAATGAGGAGACAACAGAGAAAGAAAGAGGAGATCAATGGAAACAAGTAAAGAAATCAGTAAATAATAGGCAGACCAATAAAAAAAAAGGCAAAGAACTAGAGAAAAAAACAGGGCAAGAAAATGCAAGTACCCAAATCACAGGAAGCAAGGAAGTCATCAGCATTGAGGTGGACAAAAACCCCTTTGAATCCCTCAAATCACAGTCAGATCCTCCAGAATCAGAGCCGGAAGGTCCTCCTCAACCGAACAACACAGATTCTCCGGACACAGGTAACACTCCAAACCCACTCCTAGGCAATACTCCTTCCCCTTCATATGTAGACATTGCTAAAAAAAAAAAGAATAACTTTGAAAATGTGGGCTCTTCGGAGGATGAGATTTATGAAAGGCCATCGAAGAAAGCAAGGAGAAAATCAAACAAGGAAAACAGGGAAGAAGAAATAGAAAGACAAAAAAACCTTGGCAGTCAAGCCACCATTGAGATGACCCTCGAGAGGAATACTAGACCAAGGGTCCCAAAGGGAAGTGGTCCCACCCCTACAAGCGGTAAATGATGCAGCTGGTCTCTTGGAACTGCAGGGGTATGGGGAATCCCTCAAAGGCAGAGGCCGTTAAAGATTTGTTGAAAATGGAAACCGTAGACATTCTCATGCTCCAAGAGACAAAAATAGAAGGAGAGCTCCTTCTAAATACAAGCAACACAAATTGGAAACTAGACTCAAGAAAGGCAGTCAGTGTCGGAGGTTTAGTTGGAGGAATAGGCACACTCTGGTCCAAAAACACATTCTCATTAGAAAGATCACATGAGACTCAACATTGGATTTTTACTGAACTGCGTCACACAGCAAGCAACCTCAACATAGCTCTGTTCAATATGTACGTTCCTGTGCATTATGAAGAAAAGAAATAATGCTGGAAGACACTCTCGGAGTATTTAGGTCTTCTCAATCCTCAGAACATAGTCATAGGAGGAGATCTGAACATAATTCTGGACTCCAAAGAGAAGCGAGGCGGGGTCTTTTCAAGGGACCCCCTCCTTTCCTTAGTGGAAGACCTCATTCTTTAGTGGGACCTAATAGACTTCAAGCCTGTGAAAGGTGAGTACACTTGGACCAACAACAAAAATGGGGAAAATCACATATCAGCAAGGTTGGACAGATTTCTCACCAGCAGTTCCATTATGTTGGACAAAAGAATAGTCTTCTCCAAGATTCTCCCAAAACTCACTTCAGATCATAAACCAATCCTTCTATGCTTGAAGGATGAAGAAGACCTGGGCCCTATCCCTTTTCGCTTTATTCCTCTCTGGGCAGAAAGAGAAGGGTTCTTCGATACAGTGAAATCTGCTTGGGGAATAGAGGTATCAGGCTCCCCAAGTTTTGTGTGGGAACAAAAAATGAAAAACACTAAGAAGGTTCTAAAGGAATGGATAAATAAGGTGCCAAAATCCCCCACCAGATAGAGGAAAGATGCAGTCCAACAGCTGGGAGAACTACAACTAGAACTGGAAAATAAGGATATATCCCCCTTAGAATTAGACAAGGAAAAATTGGCTCAAAGTATAACATACAACTCTTTCAGAAGTGAAGAAGAATACTGGCGCATAAATTCTCGCAGTTTGTGGCTCAAAGTTGGCGATAGAAATACTTATTATTTCCATAGACAATGCAGGGCTCGTCTCTCAAGAAATCATATAGCCGAAGTCACTACTTCCAGCGGTCAGGTGTGCAAAAGCTTCGAACAAATAAAGGCAGCTGCTGAGCAACACTTTCAAAAACTCCTTAGCACAGAAAAGGATGGGAATGAGGAGGACATAACAGAGTTCCTTACAAACATTCCAAACTCAGTCAGTGCAGAAGATAATAACATCCTCCTGAGCATAGTAACGGAAGAAGAAATCTCTAAAATTGTTTGGACCATGGAGCCTGATAAAGCCCCAGGTCCAGATGGATTTTCAGTCCATTTCTACAGAATTTTCTGGGCACTTATCAAGTCTGACCTCCTTAGGATGATCCATGGATTCATGAAGAAGGCAAGGGTTGGTGGTGGAATAAACTCCACATTCCTTGCCTTAATCCCAAAGGAAGCTAATCCAATCTCTTTCGAAAGATATAGGTTGATTTCTCTCTGCAATGCATCCTATAAGATTGTGGCCAAGCTCTTAGCGAACAGAATTAAACCCCTCCTACAAAAATTAATCTCTCCAACACAAGGGGGCTTTGTGGAGGGAAGGCATATCCTGGATAATGTCATCCAAGTCCAGGAAGCTCTACATTCCAGTTATGCTCGCAAAGAACAAGGTATGTTAATTAAATTGGATATGTGCAATGCATTTGACAGAGTTAACCGCTCTTTCATGTACAGGGTCCTCTCATCTTTTGGTTTCAGTCAGGATTTTATCAATCTCATCAAAGCCTGTATTGAAAAGATATGGATTGCTCCCATGATAAATGGAAGATCGGCAAACTTCTTCTTAGCCACCAGGGGAGTGAGGCAAGGTTGCCCTCTTTCCCCCTTTCTCTACATACTGATGGCGGACTCCTTGAGCAGAAATCTGACCTTGGAAAAGCAAACTGGCAATATACCCGGAATGAGAATCGAGAAAGGCATTGACCCAGTGAACCATGCATTGTTTGCCGATGATTCGCTTTTAATTGGAGGAGCCTCATCAAGAATTGAAATCTCCTTCAGAAACATCCTTCAGAAATTCTGTAGCATCTCGGGAGCACTGATAAGCGAAAGGAAAAGTGATGTTTATGGATGGAACTCTGAGCAGCAAACAATTGGAAAAATTTTTGATGACTTGGGCTTTCCAGGTTACCCTGAATGGGACAAAATTAAATATTTGGGTCTTCCCATTACGTTGGGTTCCAACAGAAACCAACTTTGGGAGGAAGTCATTTCGAAACTCAAGAATAAGATTGCAGTGTGGGGTGGCTTCTGGCTTACCACCGGAGGCAAACTCACGCTCATTAAATTGGTTCTCACAGCTCTGCCTACTTACCAAGCCTCTTTGATGTTGGCTCCAAAGCTAGTTTCAGATCAAATTTCCAGATTATTGCGCAATTTTTTGTGGAACGGTGGACGAGGAAACAGCAGCATATTCCATCTAATCAGTTGGGATACTGTGAAACGTCCCCACGTTGAAGGAGGTTTGCAAATTCGTGATCCTGTGAATGCAAACCTTGCTCTGGGCTGTAAAATTCTTTGGCAACTCTACGCAGAGCCTAATCATCCTGTCAGTAAGATTTTCATGGTTAAATATCTCAAGAACCAATCAATAAAATCTTATCCAGTTGATAATCGCCCCACAGGCACGCAGGCCTGGAAATTGTGCAACAAAGGTATCGGTTTTTTCAGAACCCATCTATATAAAATTCCAAGTAACGGTAAAAAAACCAGGCTTTGGAGCGACAGCGTCATGGGTCACCCCCCTATTGAAAACTCTGATATCTCTGAGATAAGAGATTGGCTTCAGGAGAAAGGCATAAGGAAAATTGAGGACATTTCTGACTGGGAAAGCAACGGAAATTGGCTGCGATGGATTTTTCCCAGAATTCCTGAGCATTTAAAACCACAGTTAGACTTGCTAATCGATGCCATTTTTGACTTCGCTCCGGTGCACATCGAAGAAGAAGACTCCTGGGACTGGGGAAAAACGGGGGTGTATTCAGCAAGATAGGGATAACTTCAGTTGCAAAGCCATAAGGATTCGCCTTACTCTGAGACTGTGTGGAAACAGGTTTGGGATAGCTTCAGCATTCCCAAAATCAACTTTTTCTTCTGGACCTTGTTCCATAATAAAATTCTAACTGGGGATAATCTGAGTAGAAAGAACATTGCAGGTCCTCATCGCTACGCCCTCTGTAGGAGCACTTTGGAGACTTTTGTCCATCTGTTTATTGATTGTGAGTTTTCCAAGGAGGTCTGGTCCTTTTTCTTGAATGGACTGGATGTGAACCCACCTTCTCAAAATTCGATTACCTCCATGTTTATCAATTGGAAAGCATGCTATCCCCATAACATTGCTAGTAAATCATTATGGTACAGGGTGTGGATTGCAGTCCCTAAGTATGTTTGCTGGAAGCTCTGGATAGCCCGGAACGAGACCATTTTCAACAATCATGCGCTGCCAACAGCAAAAGTGGCGGAGCAAGCCAAGAATCTCCTTGTTGAAACTCTGAACCACTCTCAAATCAAAGATGATAACTCCCTCCGCACAGAAGAAAGGGTGTGGCTGGATGGCTACACCAGCAAGGCCAGACTCCTTGCAAACATCCGAACAAACCACAAGGAAAGATGGCAAATTCGAGAACCAGAGGACAGCTTTCACCAATGGTGGAAATCTCAGGGCAAATGCATAATTTTCTTTGACGGTGCCTCAAAAGGCAACCCGGGAAGGTCAGGCACTGGAGGGGTGATCCACTTTCCGAATGGGACCAAAATTGACTTCAGCTGGGGCCTTGGGCTGAAAACCAATAACCAAGCTGAAATGCTAAGCCTCCTGAAAGCCTGTCAATTGGCTAGAAAAGAGAATCCAAGTGAAATCATTGTTTTTGGAGATTCAGAAGTTCTTATAAGAGAAATTTTAAGCAAAAATGGGCTCAAGGATCTGATGCTAAACAAACAGTTAACTAGAGTGAACAGAATTTTGAAGAATTTCCCCTCGGTCCTTATTTTCCACATACTCAGAGGTCTAAATAAGGAAGCAGACAGACTTGCAAATATAGGCAGCACATTACAAAGTGGTATGATAAGTATAAATGTTGATGCTCCGTTCAAGACAACCATTCCTTAAGTGGTTTTCTGTGTTTAAAGATGTAATGGATGATTAGGCTTTGCCCAATCTAGTTTTCATCAATAAAAATAACCGCTTCAGTTAAAAAAAAAAAAAAATCAGCAATAAAAAATGAACTTAAGACACATAAATAGTTAAAAATCATGCACCACTTTCAAGCATAAATTCTGCAAATTGTCAAGTACAAGCTAAATCATTTAATTGTTTAACTGAGTAGGAGGTTCTTGAAATACATAACAAGTTATCGAGACCACTTGGAGATCATGGATCAATTCAGATTTTGACCATATATTTTTTGGCATTTATCCAAACTGAGCTCATAAAGAGGCTTCTTAGAGGTTTTTGGATGCGATGAATCCAATGATGACTTCTTTTTTATGTTTTTAGCACATAGATGGAATTTTTTGTAGTTTGAGGCTAAGGGGTGTATGGATTAGGTAGGGTTTTGTAGAAATTAATGAGGGTGTTGAGCATGAAGAAGACCTTGAAGGGGTTTTCCTCACCTTTAGAATTTATTTGTAGCAGTTGTAACCAGAACGTTTCAGCTCAGGTTTAACTTATTTCATCATGAATTTTTCATTATGTGCTTCAATGTGGAATTGAAGGATGCACGTGATGTTTTTAACTCATTTCAGTTGAAGTATGTCATCTTTGTAGGAGATGTTTTGAGTTCTTTTTGTTGTAAGAGTTCTTTGTAGGACAACATTACCTTGTAGGGTTCATAGCCACATGCTTACTTTCAGCAAAATTTTATTTACTTCATTGATATGAATATATAGGAGTGGTATAGTCGTGTTGACGGGCCTACAGATGTAGCCTAAGAGGGGTGAACTCCATCAACAAACCTTTTTCCTTTCTCTTCTTTATGCCTACATGGATTATGTGTGTTATGTTAATTGTGTTCATTTGCATATGAAGACTAATTCATGTTGAAGAGGCACTAAATAAACATGTTATTTTTGAAGATTCATTTTCATGCTTGCAAAGCATCGATATGGTCCTAAGTTTTTTTTATGTGATTATGAGGAAGAGGACAGAAAACACCTCCTACAATTTTATATCATAAAATGATTTAATACATAGTTTAAATATATATACATGTAAAAAAACATGATACAAGATTCTTATCTATGAATATTTATGCTCACTTTTCTTTGAAGGCTACTAATCTATAAATAGGATTAGTTAAAATATATGGGTGAATATTAGGGCTTATCAATACAACATTCCCAAAATACCAAAACTCATTTCATATTTCATTTTTTTAATTAATCAATTTAATTAAGAGAGAGAAAAATTAATAACCTCTTTAAAGATAAATTTCAATATTTGATTCTGATATATTAATAAGATTATTCTATAGTATTATGTTAAATCCCTATCATCCACATAATTATTATTCATAATTAACTTTAAACTTTAAAATCCATATTTCAAACTAAGCATGATATAATTAGAACATTTTTCCATATTTAACAATAGAAACATCATTTATAAAAAAACCTCTCATTGATTATTTTTTATCATTATTGGGAAAAGGAGTTTCTCTAGTGTATTACAATACATAGAATAAATTTATGTGCCAGTGTCCAGGTGCAAACCCTTTACAATTTTTTCAACTTAATAGACATTTTCATGTCAATAAGTTTGACCCCTCTTGGTGCTTGGTAGATCGGTGGTTAAAATGGATCTATATTGATTTAAAATTGAACATAATTTTTATTAAAAAAAATTACTAATTACTATATTTTTATATATACAATCCACTACAAATATTTAATTCTATTTTATATTATTTGAGTAATCAATTCTTACATTTCATTTTCAATTTCCAAGTTTTACTCAATAGAATTCTCTTTTTTGTTGGTCCATGGGTTTCTTTCTTATAATTGACAAAGATTCTTTGTACCATTAATTACTTACCCATCTCATGAGTTTCTTCCTTTGTGCCCAAATTCAGTGTTCCTTACTTGGATTCATCAATATGGGGTTTTATCTAACTTTCTATTTTATTTATAGGTAAATTCCATGACATATGTCTATCTTTCAACATATATCACACCTCACTTCTCTTCCATTACCTCCTCCTCTTGAAAAAAATAGTTTTCCCCTTGTTTCTCCTCCTTTGGGAGTTTTGTTGCTAGAGATTTTTGCTTCTTCTCTTAGAGTCTCAAATCATCTTTGGTTGGAAAATCATTTAACCTTCATTGGACTCTTTTGTCTATCTCTTTGTATTTTTTTCTTATCTAATTCCACTTCTATTCTCAAGGATACTTTATAGGAACTCTCTAGTGTCTTTGAGGGAAAGAGGCCAATATTGTATTCATTATCATACCTTAGGAAATTTATTTAGATGGCCACCATCCCAACATATTCCTTCTGCATGAAGTTGTCATCGTATATTTTCAAATCCATATTTTTTTTATGCTAACTTGGAAACCAACTTGGAGAATTATTACTCTATTAGTCCCCTTCTTGGAGCTCCATCCATCTCCTCTTTTAAGCTCATATCATTTCTCTCACTTATGTACCCCTCATTAGGTTCCTTCATTTTATCTATCTCCATGGACTCGTTATTTCCTTAATATGCCTTAGATCCAATCTTATTCATTCATCCATCACATTTCCCTCTTAGCCTCCTTGTCTAGGTGGCATGTCTATTACAACTACACGGTTGGCACTTCACAAAATTTATCCAACCTAGAGCTCTTATACCACTATGATGCAGTGAGTTATCTTCTTTCAAAATTTCCAGGGAACCATGTACGCACTAATTCATTAGCCCTTAGTCCTATGATAATTCCAAAGTATGCAACTTTTGGCATTGCATGCTTAACTATATTCAAATTAAATTTGAACGAAATGGTAGTGGGGTGATTACATCACATATATAGTTTTCATTATGGGTGTGGGATGGAATCAATTATGGACCACAAAAAAATACAACAGTGAATAATTTTAGGTCAAAATACATGATCCTCGAGGATTGTTCCCCCCAACCCCCCTACGTGGTGTTAGCTCATATATGGGGGTCTAAAATTATGTTTTTACCATAAGTGTACTCAATGGGTTAAATGGAAAGGATTTTATAGAGGATAATAAACTAATTTCATTTATTGTGGCAGGGTTGGTGACCCTTGATGTCCAAAAAAGTAGGGTTGTCTTCAATGGCTCTGTGTCGTTGATCAAATCAATGTCTATATGGGTTGTGACGTGGAGTTCTGCAATGGATCTTCCTTCATGCTAAAACCTGGGTTAATTTCCCCTATACACAAAATTTTCCCCATGCAACCTACTCTTCACTACAAATTTGTTATTTTTTTGAGGAAACAACTTGTCTCTTAGCGCTAAACACATTTGTTCACCATTTCCCCCTTGCACATATTGTAATCTCTCACATCACTTCTTGGAATTATTAGTAATTATAATACATTTAAAGTAATTTTATTAACAAATACTTCTACATCATCATCCTACAAACATTGGTATAGGTCATACTTTTAATCACTTGATTGAAAACATAAAATTCATAGTATGTTAATAATTTAAATTACAAATAATCACCTGAACATATTTACAGTTCATCACCCAATGGAAATTCCTAATCATTATTTATTTTCTTCTTTCTCTATCCCTTTCCCTAACAAAATATCTCATTTTAGAAAAAAGAGGCTATAACTAACAACCTTACAAGTGATTATATCTATCCCTAATTCTAGAAGCCATAGGCTACTTCATAATACTAGGTATTTACATTTGTCCTCTTAGTATATTTTTCCAAAACAGAAAAATTCTTGTGGATGAAAACATGTTCTACATAAAATATTCTTCATATCAAAAGAAAAGGATTTTTTTTGGGATTCTCTTGAACTCTTGCATTGTTGGTGCTTCGAATATTTAGACTTAATATGGATTTACGACGTTATTTTATTTTAAAAAATATTATATATATAATTTATTTAAATCATATTGTTTAAATAAAAAATGAGTTCAATTATACATAATTTATTTTAATCATATTAATTAAATAAAAATTGTATTCAATTATGAGAAAATATGCCCCCGATTGGGGTGCGAGGGAGGCAGATGGTTTGCAAGCGAACCAATATGATGAAAGGACGATAGGAGAACGAGGGAGGTGGGTCAGCTACCCAAATCTACCACATGCTAAAAGTAATAATGATTGGGATAGGTAATGTGCGGGCTAGCTGGAACACCACAAGGATTCTTATCGATAGGTGTTATGTAGGTTGGAGCATGCATTGCATGCAAGAATTTTTGCATAGCGGATGAATTATAAGGTGGAAATGAAGGTGGGTGTTCGAGGACTAGAACCAATGAAACTAGTAGAGCAGCAACGAAGTGACCGCTTGGTGGACGACGAGGCATCGATCCTAGTCCAAGTAATCTACCCCTGCCTTTGTACCCCGCTCTGTTGAAGCTATTTTCGGAGAGGTTGCAGAAGGATATGCAATTGTGGACAGAGGTAGAGATAATTAGAATAAATAAGGAGACAAGGAAGTTCCAGAAGGGTCGGGGTGACTGTGGAGTTTCAAGTAAGGGGAAAAGAAAGGCACCAGAAATCACAAGGAGGTTGTCGAGGAAGAGATGAAGGCGACAAAGGATTGGAACTATGTAGAACCTATTGAAGGAATAAAATTTAGGTTCACCAGCTACAGTGAAAGGAAAAATTTCAAAATTGGAAATTGAATTGAAGGGGCAAGCAACAAATGAAGAACTCTAGGAAGAGGAGTGGGAACCATTGGTAATGGACCTAGGAAATACAAGAGGAAGGTTTGCTATGTTTAAACAATTCATCTAAAAATATTTTATAATGAAAATTATATTGGCAAAAGCTATGATAGATACCCATCAACTGAGAGAAGCATCGCGACTGCAAGAGCAACAAAAAACCTAGGAAGATGAATCGATTCTCTTGGTAATCCAAAAGGAAATAGAGTCGGTATAATTTTATTTTTACCAACAAAATTTCTGTATGGGACATATGAAGAAGCAACTTTAGAGCATGCAACAGCAAGAGATACTAGATAGAGCATGAAGGATCTGTCGCTTGTAGAATCCTCAGACAATTAACTATTTGCATGTCATGATGGCCTTGCAAAGTCATTGAATTTTATTTTGATGATGTCAGATAGAATTTACATTTAAAATAGTCATTCTATTTTGATAGTTTATATGGTAGCACTAAAAGTGTGGTTTAATGTGCTCAATTTTAGTTTTGCATGGCCTATGATGCTGACCAGTGGCTAATATACCTGGTTTCCTATGGGCAAGTTGAGGTCACTGGAAACATATTTTGTAACCTGCATCACAAATAATTAATTGAGGAGTACTGTGAGGTTTACAAAAAAAAATTATGAGAAAATATCATTCTTATATAAAGCATAATTATGACTATTTTTTTAAATATGATGATGAGGCTAATAATGATCATTAATTTCCAATAAGAAGAAAATGATCTATTAGATGTAGAGGGCATGATATTAATTATAATTCTTTATATTTTTATTTCTATGTTCAAAATGTAGTGCATTCTAGACTACACTGTGGGATAATATGGACATGAAGTTGAATAGATTTACAACATTCCATCCACAGACATATGGGAAAACACTATTGGGTTTGTGTTATAATCTTTCCTTATTTTCCGGTGGGCGAACCTGCCCATGGTTTTGTGCATGGGTTTGCACATGGTTTTGGGGCATGATGGTTTTCGGCCCCTGGTATTTTGTAGATCCGGTCAATGGAACTATTGTTATGTTCTAATCCTAATTTAATGGATTGGGGTTTATGTATGCTTTGAAATGTATATATAGGTGCTGTAACACTAAAAGGAATATAATGAAAAATCAAGCCGATCATCCCGATTTGGGATCTGGGGAAAATCTTTGTGTTTATCTATTTTATGTTTTATGCTCTCACCATTGTTTATTTTATGTTTTTAAGATTCGTTTGCAGATAATTTATTTACAGGGTTAAAACCTACATTTGGTATCAGAGCAGTTTCGGCTTCAAGGGGACGTATTTGCTACTGAGGGGTTTTTTTCTCAGGCCTAAGGTAGACCTTGTTCAATGAGAGATCTGCGGGATCGATTCTTGCGGTGAAAGAAGATGGTGAGCGGCAAAAAAATAGAGATAGAGAAATTTAATGGTTAGAGTTTTGAGTTGTGGAAGCTCAAGATGGAGGATCTTCTAGTGGATAAAGATCAGTGGATCATGGTAGATCCAGGTACTAAACCAATGGTAATGTCAGATGAATATTGGAAGAATATGGATCAGAAAGAAAAGAGAACAATATGGTTATGTGTCTCAGAAGCAGTATTGTTGAATGCATCTTGGGAAGCTATGAAGAAGACCTTGTGGGAAAAGCTAGGGACTTTGTACCAATCTAAGTCTCTAGTGAATAAATTGTTCCTATGGAAAAAGTTGTATAACCTGATGATGAAGGATGGAGACTCGGTGACAGAGCATCTGAATGCCTTCAATACTATGGTAGGTCAGTTGTCATCTGTTCATATTAAAATCTCAGATGAAGATAAGTGCATCAGTTTGTTGTGTTCTCTACCAGACTCGTGGGACATTTTGGTTATTGCAATAGGTAGAAATACAACTACCTTGAATTTTGATGACATTGTCTCAGCCTTGTTATCAAAGGAAATGAGATGGAGAAATATGGAGGGTCAAAATGGAGATGCCTTATCTGTACGAGGAAGGTCCCGGAATAGAAACAAGAATAAGGTTTCGAGTGGGAGATCTAAATCTCCTAGAATTTTTATAAATGTGTGCTGGAAATGCAGAAAGGAAGGTCACTACAAAAATGACATCAGATCTAAAGCTCTTAAGAAAGGAAAGGGATCTAATGATGCTCCTTCCATGACTCCTAGTCAAAGGGATATTTCTCATAGGGAGTGGTTCTATGAGTATGAGAAATATGATGGCGGTGATGTCTTCTTATGTGATGATATGAAGGCTAGAATCGTCAGACGTGGAAAATTCAAGCTGAAGTTGAAAGGTGGAAGGATTAGAACACTTCCTAATGTTTTGCACATTCCTGCATTGGCCAGAAATCTGATTTCTATACGCAAGATGGATGATGTAGGTGTAAAAAAAGTGTTCGAGAAAGATACCTGTAACATGGTTCGGGGAGCATTGGTATTAATGTAGGGAGTTCAGATAGGAACTCTATACAAGCTTCAGTTCAGCACTTTTATTGATGGGTGCAATAGTTCTGCGGTTCCCAAAAGTGGAGCAGAAAGCCTAGCGGTCTCTAGAGAAAAGACCATGCTATGGCATCAAAGGCTTGAACATATTGGAGAAAAGGTCCTTCGGATACTGCATGGAAATGGTATGGTAGAAGGTATGTCTAATAGCTCTTTGGATTTTGATTTCTGTGAACATTGTGTATATGGGAAGTAGAATTGGGTGAGTTTTCCTTCTGCTACTAAGAGGGTGAACAAGATATTAGATTTTGTGCACAGTGATTTGTTTGGACCTGTGTTGGTTCCATCATTTCGTAAGTCTGTGTACTATGTTTCATTCATAGATGACTTCTCAAGGAATATAAGGATATATTTCTTGAGGAAGAAATCTAAAGTCTTTGACAAATTTAAATAATTTAAGGCTTTGGTGGAAAACTAGACAGAGAAGAAGATAAAGGTGTTAAGGATAGATAATGGTGGGGAGTTCTACAAGAAGGAATTTGAAGAGTTCTGTAAGAAGTGTGGTATAGCACGACAAAATAATACTCCATACACACCTTAGAAAAATAGAGTTGCAGAAATAATGAATAGAACGTTGATGGAAAAGGCAAGAATCATGCTCAGTAGTACCAGGTTAGGACAATAATTTTGGGCAGAGGTAGTGGAGACTGCATGTTACTTGGTTAATAGATCACCTTCATCAACGTTGGAGGATAAGACTCCACATGAGGTATGGACTAGTAAGAAGACCTCTCTTTCACATCTAAGGGTATTTGGATGTTATGCATATGTACATGTTCCAAAGGAGAAAGGGACAAAGTTGTATAATAAATCTGAAAGGTGTGTCTTTATTAGGTATAAGGATGGTTTAAAGGGCTACAAGCTTTGGAACCCGGAAACAAGGAAAGTTGTGTATAGCCAAGATGTGGTGTTTAGAGAGGTGAAAGATGTTGGTAAACATGAAGTCCTATCAAAAGAACCTGAGAAGATAGAGTTTGAGCTAAAAGAGGATGAATCGGACTCTACAACAGAAGAATACTTAGAAGAGGAAGAGCCACAAACTCCAGCTGTGAGAAGATCAGTTCGGGAAAGAAGACAACCAAAAAGGTATGGTCCGTCTACTTTATTTTCAACTTTTTCTTTAACTATAACTGATGATAATCCCATAATTGTGAGGGAGGTAGTAGATTCAGAGGATGGAAAAATTTGGAAGGAGGCCATGGTTGATGAAATGTCATCCTTGCATAAAAATGAGGCACGGGATGTAATGGAGTTGTGAGCTATAAGGAAGCCCATCGGGAGAAAATGGGTGTTTAAAAAGAAGATGAATGTAGAAGGCAAGGTGGAGAAATACAAAGCTCGATTGGTAGCAAAAGGTTATTCCCAAGTACCAGGAATTGATTTTGGTGATATTTTTTCTCCTGTTTCCAAAGTTACTTCTATTAGATTACTTTTATATGTTGTTGTTGCATTTTATTTTGAAGTAGAATAGATGGATGTGAAGACATCGTTTCTTCAAGGGGATCTAGAAGAGGAGATCTACATGAAACAACTTGAAGGCTTTATGGTGAAGGGGAAGAAAGAACTAGTATGTAGGTTAAAGAAGTCTTTGTATGGGTTAAAACAGTCACCAAGGATGTGGTATCAGAAATTTGATACCTATATACGGGGACTTGGCTTCACCAGAATCAAGGAGGATCACTATGTTTATTTTAAATTAATTGGTGACCGTGTTATTTATTTGGTCTTGTGTGTGGATGATATGTTGTTGATTGGAAATGGAAAAGGAATTATCCAAGATTTGAAGACCCAATTGTTCTCCAAATTCGACATGAAGGATCTTGGTTCTGCAAACTATATTTTTGGCATGGAAATTAAGAGAGATTAGGCAAAGAGGAAGCTCTAGTTAAACCAGAGGAAGTATTTTGAGACTGTATTGTAAAGGTTAAATATGCAAGATACTAAACCGGTGAATGTTCTAATTCTTGTAGGTGTAAAGTTGTCTCCTAAACAGTGTCCCAAAGAAAAATAAGAATAGGAGGATATGTCTCGTGTTCCTTATGCAAGTGAAATGGGTAGCCTGATGTATGCAATGGTTTGTACTAGAACAGACATTGCACATGCAGTGGGAGTATTGAGCAGGTTTATGTCAAACCCGGGGAAGGAGCATTCGACAACAATGAAGCGGTTTTTCAGATATTTGTGTGGCACTATTGATTATGGCGTGTGCTACCAAGGAAGAGTAGGATTAGAAAGAGTGTTGGATATTTGTGGTTTTTTTGATGAAGACTGGGCTGGAGATCTAGACCAAAGAAGATCTACAAGTGGGTATGTCTTTGGCCTATTTTGAGGTGTAGTCAGTTGGATGAGTAAAAGACAGTTTGTAGTGGCTCTTTCAACTACAGAGGCAGAGTACATGGCAACCACTCATGCAAGCAAGGAAGAATTTTCATTGTAGAGATTGTGTTCAAGTATGGGGTTGGTGCAGCAAGCTATAAGGATAGACTGTGATAGCCAAAGTGCAATTTTCTTGGCTAAGAACCCTGCTTATCATTCAAAGAAAAAACACATTGATGTTCAATATCACTTTGTGAGATATATGGTTGAGGCTAAAAGGGTGTTGTTGGTAAAGGTGGACACTTTGAAGCATGTTGCAAATGGATTGATGAAGTTTGTGATCACTCAGAAGCTCTCCTGGTGTAGAGAAACAATGGGTGTTGCAAAGCTGAGATAATGACTCAGCTCTCCTGTGCCCCCCTATGGAAATAAAACAAGTGGGAGAAAATTGGTTTTGTGTTATATTCTTTCTACAACTAGTCATGCGTGGGGGGTCACAGGGGGGGGTGATAGCCCCCACCGTACGTTGCACCGGGCACAGCAGGGGAGTCACAGGGGAGGTGGTAGCCCCCCCTGTCGGGGTTCGGGGTAGCACCCCAAGAAAAAAAAATTGGTCCTTATTTTTCAGTGGGCAGACTAGCCCATGGTTTTGTGCATGGGTTTGCACATGGTTTTGGGGCATGATGGTTTTCGGCCCCTAGTATTTTGTAGATTCGGTCAAGGGAACTACGGTTATGTTTTAATCCAGGGTTAATGGATTGGGGTTTATGTATGCTTCGGTATGTATATATATGTGTTGTAACACTAAAAGGAATATAATGAAGACCTAGGATGACAATCTAGTATATATAAAACATTCTTACTACACAGCAGTCAACACTTCTACAGGAAAGTCCCCATTTGAGGCTTGTTTTGGATATTTTCCTTCTTCGCATTTGGATATTACATATGGGAATAAATGAGGAGTGAGGAAATATCTTATAGGAGATAATTTGAGGAGTGAAAACATTATCAATAAGATAAGGAAGATCCATCTACATGTAAAGAAATGCATCAGAATACACAGGAAAAGTATAAGGTGAGACATGATCAACAAAAAATAGAGAAATCGTTCAAGGCAGGAGATAGATTATGGCTACATTTTAACAAGGAAATAGTACATGTGCCTAGTAATAAATAAATCCTCTAAGGTACGATCCATTTGATATACAAGGAAAGGTGGGTGATAATTCTTATCGACTCAGTTTACCACCATATATGCACATTTACTTAGATGTGAATGTAGAGAATTTGAAACTCTATGAGCCTTGCATGATATATTAAGAAGAGGAACAAGTCCTAGCTTATATGGAGGATTTCTCACTAGATTCTCAAGCAGATTTTACAGAAGATACAAGAAGAGGTCCAAAACTACAAGACATGGGAAACATGACCTTTGGCAGATTGGATTGAAGGGACAACTTCCATGCAAAGCTAAATGGTACACCAGAGAAAAGGAGGAAAAATTTTCTCACCTCATTGAGTGAAATATTTTGGGGACAAAAAACCTCCCAAAATGGGGAGATGTGATTGGGATTGGATCATTATATTTTGTTTCATCCATCTTGATGCATCGAGAGTGGAAAACGTAGAGGAATAAGCTCATGGGATTATTTTTACTGGAGGGACCGAATTGGAGAAATAGGGTCAAAAAGCTTCCAGGATCATTTTGAGGCATGAAACGACGTTTTTTGGGGCTATAAATTGTCACTTTAGTATTTCACCTTCTCATGTTGTTCTACAGACAAAAATATTTCCAATGATGTAAGAAGCGCGTCAATAGGAATCCATATGAAAAATTTATGCCACTCATAATTTCACCTTATTCTTTTCACATTGATAATTAAAGAGGATGTTACATCAACCCCCATTATTCAAGGAAAAGGGGATATCCATGTGTTTGTGATGGAAAATACTCTAGAAGAGTATATATTTTAACTCTAGTTAGGAGTTGATGTAGTCAAAATTAACCACTAGCAGGCTATCAAGTTTTGTTATAACTGGGCCACTAAGAGGAAGATGTGTTCCATTCTTTTGAGAGAATTTTTTTCCATAGCTGAGTAAGGGTATCCAAGAGGGATAGGAAGTAGAGAACATAGAGAGGATTTGTGCATTATAGCAGCCCATTGGCCAGAGGCCATAATTCTTTGTACCTGTAGCCAAATTTCAAAAATTACCACTTGACTTATTCTCTATATTTAACATCTAATGGGATTATCTCAATATATTTTAAAACACCCTATTGTCCTCTTCATGTAAATTCCCCATCTTATACATTATTTTTTTGTCACATACTTTATTTCATTCTTTAATAGTAGTGCATTCTAACTTTAGTCATGTTCATTAAATATATCATTAATCTTGTCATATATGCAAAGGTTTGTATTCAATTCTCACATTCACTAGTGATTGTTGAGGATTATTAATAGGTGCAACAAAGGTCTTATTTTATTTCAACCTCATCAAGATTCAAATATGATTAGCATAATTTTACAACAAAACTTATTACTTACTACTCTTCAATGCAATTATAAGCATGCAACATGCATCTCATGTCAAAAGTAGTCAACTACATATATCATTATGTATTTTCTGAGAATCATACCTAAGTTGATGCCCACTAGTATCATAACTCTACTTATTTTCTGTTTACCAATTCGAAAAATGTGCCAGTGCTGCAACCTTCAACTTTGATACCACTTGTAATATCCCCAACAAACCTTGCACTAAAACACATAGGCTTAATTTTTTTTTTATGAGAGTTTTCCAACAGATAACATTATGAACTACTTACTCCATATTCCTTTACTGGTTATTAAATAAAATATTCATCATTACATAAAGTGATTTTTAGTAAAGGAATAATAAGTTACATAACATAACATAACATAACATCCATTTTTATAGGATATTATAATAAACTTCCATCATTTCCATGATTATTTTAACCATATTAGGCATTTTTCCTTCTGTGATCCATAAAATGTATATAAATCCTTTCAGTAATAATCACATGTAAGAGTATTTTTCCACCCGTTTCGAACTATCCAGTGTGGTTCATCATCAGGAAAAGATGAGAAATCTAATCTACAAACTTGTTTAAATAGATAAAGGGATGCTCCAACTAACCGTTGTAAATAACGACTAGTTTGACTAACAAAAGGAATATAAAAGAGTCAGTTTATAGCTATATATTATTATAATATATTATTATTATTCATTTACTTATTTTATATTAATTAATTAATTTTAAATATAAAATAAATTAATTAATAAATTAATAATAATAATATATTATAATTATACATAGCTATCAACTGATTCGTTTTTATATACCTTTTGTTAGTCAAACTAGTCGTTATTTACAACGGCTAGTTGAAACATCCCTTTATCTATTTAAACAGGTCTATAGATCAAATTTCTCATCTTGTCTTCATGGTGAACCACATTGGCTGGTTCAAAACGTGTCGAGAAAATATTCTTCCATGTAATTATTACCGAAAGTATTTATATGTAATTTAACCATGTTAGTTAATCACATACTCAATAATATAAATTATACATTACGCAAGGGATCAACATCATCAAAATGGAAAACAATCAATCACATCATTGAACACCGATATTGTTATGAAACCAACTCCACAATTAGAAGAAAAGAGAGATCAACGCCTTAGAAATAAGCCACTTCGAGGGGAAACCTCCTTTACATTACCTAATGAAAAATTCTTGGATGATACAAATGAAAAAACCTCCTTCTATATATATGAGCCCATGGGGTCATAATATAATCCTAGCGGACCTAACAATAATAATGTAAGGGCACAATAATAACAATATGGGGGTTACAGGTATACAAAAATAACAATAAGGGGGCTACACTAGTAATATAGGGAGCTAACATGCCCCTGTCCTTCAAAAACGTGTTGTCCTCAATGCTTGAGTAGCTCTAGATGCTTCTATATAAAATTCTCATCCTCCCATGTAGAATATTCAGTGGGTATGTTCTTCCACTTTATGAGATACTGTGAAATTGAATGATTTAATAGCTATTGAGTTCTTGCTTCCATGACTGCTTCAAGTTCCAATGTGATTTTTCCTTCCTAATCAAGTTCTGGAAATATTGTTTGAACTAGCAGTTTATCACCTATAACCTTCTTTAATCATGAAACATGTAAAACTGGATGCACTCACAAAGAAGCAGGAAGCTCCAATTTGTATTCCATAGTACTAATATTTTTCAACACCTTGTAAGGACCATAGTAATTATATAATTTATTATCCTTCTTAGCTTTCTTAAAGGAAATTCGTTTGTATGGTTGTAGCCGTTAAAATACCCTACCTCCTACATTAAAAATTATCTCGTTGTGACGTTGATATGCGTGTTGTTTAATTTGATTTTGTGACAAATGTAGGTTATCCTTTAATAGTTGGAGAACTTGTTGTTTATGCTCGATGCTGTCTTTCACTGCTTGAACCTTAGAATTTTCTCTTAAAGATGATGTGATGGACGGTGGATGATATCCACAAAGTGCCATAAATGGGGTAATTTTTGTAGTTGAAGAAAGTGTTATACCACCATTCAACTAGAGGTAACCACTTGACCCATTGTGCTTGTTTATCAGATACAAAAAAAAGAAGATATCCTTCAAAACATTTGTTCACTATCTTAGTTTGACCATCAAATTGAAGATGATAAGATGAGCTATGAGCTAGTTGAGTACTCAAACAAGAAAATAATTCCATCCAAAAATTTCTAGTAAAAATGGGATCTCTGTTGCTTACCATAATATTTGGGTTTCCATGTAGCTTTTGAATTGTTTCCATAAATGCACTAGCAACTGTACTTTCTTTAAATGGATGAGATAATGCACAAAATTGTGCATACTTGGTAAGTCTATAAACTACCACCATGGTGACACTCTTTCCTTCGAACTTAGGTGAACCTCTGATAGAATCAATTGAAATCTCTTGTCAACATTGAGTTGGAATGGATAAAGGTTGTAGAAGACCCAGGGTCTTAATTGTCTCGGCTTTATTTTGTTGGCAAACCAAAAATTCCAACACAAAATTTTGAATATCAGATTTAAGGCCATTCCAAAAAAAACAAATTCTTCACAGTATGGTAAGTTTTTAAAAATATTGAGTGTCCTCCTAAAGGATAAGTGTGCAATTCCAAAAGACTATTTTGTTTTAGTTTCAAATTCTTACAAATATATAAGTGATATTTGTACCATAAGGAATCATTTTTCCAACTAAATGTATTAGATGTACTAGGATCTTGCTGCAACTTTTGAATGAGTGTCCACACTTCTTCATCCTTCTTCCATTCATCCCTTGCTTCGGTTATCAATTCTGGTTGGATAATAGAAATGGAACAAAGCAATGCTTCCACCTCTTCATCCTTTCTTGATAGTGCATCTGCAACAACATTTAGCTTCCCTTTTTGTAGATGATTTCAAAGTCATAACCCAACATCTATGTGACCCATTTTTGCTGCTCTTCTAAAGATAGTATTTGTTACAAAAGGTGTTTAAGACTATCGTGGTCAGTTTTTACCTTGAATTTTTTTCCCATTAGGCAAGGTTGCCATTTCTTTAGTGCATGTAGTATTGCCCCTATTTTCTTCTCATAAAGAGCTTTCTGTAAATATTTTCCTATAATTGGACAAATTTCAAAAGAAATGGGTCTTCCTTCTTGCATTAAAACATCACCAATTCCATTTCCTTAAGCCATCACATTTCACAATAAAGGTTTTTGTGAAGTCCAGCATAGCTAAGATTGCTGCTAGGAACATTGCCTCTTTAAGATGTTCAAAGGCCTTAGTTGCTTCAAGAGTCCATGAAAATGCATCTTTATTCAATAATGTTGTTAGAGGTGCTTCTTCTCCAATGGTTTGAGCATCCTCTCAACATGTTGAACATGATCCTTCCAAGACTTCTTGTAGATTATTATATCATCAAAAAATAATAACCAAAAAATTATAAGGAAAGGTTTGAAAATTGAATTCATCAACCCTTGAAATGTATAAGGCGCATTTGTAAGGCTAGAAGGTATGACCAAAAATTCATAATGACCCTCATGAGTTCGAAATTTTGTTTTCAGAATATATTCAGTCTTAATTCTAATTTGATGATATCCTAAGCGAAGATTGAACTTCTTAAAATAAATTTCTCCATGTAATTCATCCAATAATTCGTCAATCACAGGAATGGGAAATTTATATTTAATAGTGAGCTTCTTGAGCTCCATATAATCTCGACACATGCACCATGATCCATCCTTCTTCTACACCAATACTGTTGGAGAAAAAAAATAACTTTGACTAGGTTGAATTATACTAGCCTCTAACATTTTTGCAATCATATGTTCAATTTCACTCTTTTGGACATAAGGATATCTGTAAGGCCTGATGTTTGGAGGAAAACTTCCAGAAATAAAATGAATAGGATGATCATGATCATGAATAGGTGGGAGTCCTTTGGGATTTTCAAACACCTTGGAATGATTTCCCAAGGCATTTTGGAGATCTGGGGAAATAGATGATTTTGATGTTCGAACTTCAAGTGAGCATAATTGTGCAATTATGTCTCGTTGTTCTTTCTTTATAAGCTTTGTCATGAAATTAGAGCTTATTATATTTCTTGGCTTCCCTATGATACCCCATATTTGACTTCCTTTACTTCCAAAAAAAAATTCAAGAAAAGTTATTGAAAATTAAAAGCTACCATCCCCAAAAATTGTAACCACTGTACTCCTAGTACAACATCAACACCTCCCATTGCAATGGAAAGCATTGGAATATTCAATACATATTCCCCCATGGTTAGCTTGATATTATGGCATATTCTAGAGAAATTTATATTTCCTCCATTTGTAACCATCACTTGCCATTATGTGTAATATTCCAAATGGGGAATTTTCTGCACCATTGAGAATATCTTAAGATATTCTGATATTCCAACTCCAGGACTATTAAAAATCAAGATTGAACTATTTCAAAGATTGACTGCTGGGGAATTTACTGGTTATGTCACCTTCATAAGGAAGGATGAGATCCAGAGGCTACCTGGCCCTCTAGTAGACTCTGCCAATAGAACTTGTCAAAAGCTAATAATTCCCTTCAAGGAATTTCTTCAACAATGTCCACGGGGACGCTGTATAAGGAATCCCATGAGAAAATAAGGAAATCCAGTGCTAGGATGCCTTATAATATATCTGATACAAGCTCCCTACAGAATATAAGCTCAAATAAATAACTCTAAGGAGGTTATTTAGATCTCCCACCAACAAGTATCACGAAATAATGTTCAATGAGAGAACCTTCAACAGTATTAAAAATTCAATATGTAACAGCAGTGAAATAATAACTCATGTAATGTAGGAAGAGTACAAATATGATACATAATCTACAGCAAAAAATTTAATACAATTTCCTTGAGGAAAATGCCTCTCAAGGTGAGCTTAAATCAGCCTCAAGGGGAAATGTACATAAAACAAGAGAATATACTGCTACATAACCCAGCTACTCTGTCACTATGCAATCTATAAGGGAAAATGACTAAAAATTGATATACATGAGATGATATAACAATATGATCTTAAATAAATATGGGGGATCAAGATCTCAACCCCAGAAAACATTATTACATCAATCCTCCAAGGGATTGACTAAAATATATAAAACAAGAAAATGTAGGAGTTGCAGTGTAGCTGTTGCAATTCAAATATAATACAACATCGGATAAGGAATTAGATGCTGCAATAAACAATTATACATCCTCCAATGATCTCCAAAGTGAAGGGGCTGAACCCCTTACTGAGGATTGCACTCAGTAGTGCACAAAATGAACTCCACCTTCAAACCCTCTCTAAAAATAACGCTGTAAGAGGAAAGGACTGCACTAGGCATGAGTAGAAACATGTGGCCCAATGCCAAATTCTGAAATATCAGCTGCGTGGTTTCCTTTTTTGATCTCCTAGAGAAAGAGATGTCTACTCCTCTACAAAACAAGCTCTAGAAATGAGAAGATGAAGGTCCCTCACTACAACACCAGCAACTCCAACATTCTCTTGCTAGAAGAAGAATATAGTAGCTCCAAATGACTGCTTTGGCCTCAAGCCAAGATGTGAGGAACATGAAGAAAAACCTCTCCACGGCTTCCCATGGAAGAGAGGGCATTCCTAAACAGGAATCCCTCTTGTGCTAAGCAGCACAAGCTATCTCTGTTGAAGGCAGCTTCAACTTCGAAATTCTTTCTCCAAAGATGATCCTCAACAATGGCTCTCCTTCATGTTTTATGCAAGGCATGATTCCTTACCCTGGACCCCACTCACATTAGTGTTTCTCCCATTTCGAATTTCCCTCCATCCAACTACGCAATCTTCTTGTGCAAGCTTTCCCTCTTGGGTACATTGTTGACTTTGGTCAACCATGGTCTAGTTCACTTGCTTTTGGCCCTTTCCACACTTGGGGCTGCTCACTAAAGCCACTTATGTGACTTTTTACACCTTAGGAGTGTTTATTAAGTTGCTACATGGGCTCCCTCACCCATTTTATTCTTTTTATTAAAATAAAAGCAAAATTAATGTTCTAAATACTTTATTGAAAAATTTGGAACATTACAGTCCTCCCCTCCCAAAACTTTCTTGTCCTCAAGCAAGAGCAAGGATTAACTATAAAAATTCCTCCACTCAAGGCATGGAGTATGAAATATCCTCATCTAGATCCTCCATCCTCAAGCAATCAACCAAGCAAAATGAGTCACCCTCCAACTAGGCAACTCCTGAAAGTACTCCTCCACCTTGTGCTCATGAGAAATAGGTGGCCTGAATTTCTGAACTTGGTAAGCTCCATAGCCTACCCCACATTTTCACTTGCTCCACTTATGATAAGTGTGGATTGAAAGCTGAACTTGTGCTACAATAGTGTTTCCTTCAAGAGGCAATATGAAGTCTAGATCCCTAAGGACCTCTCCTCCAACGTTGCAAATCAAGTTAACCCAAATCATCTCATATGTGATGAGTTAGAATTCATCATCATATGGCATCCAAAAAATCATATGGTTCACCTCATGGAATAACACATGGCTGAACATGGTGACCATATCATCTATCATACTCCCCTTGGAGCATGTGCTGCAAAAAGAATGGAGGTCTTCTCTCCCAAAGGGCACATCTACCCAATGAGTCTCTCCCTCCTCATGATGCATATGGGGCTACTGCTGATATATTGCTAAAATGAAATGGTCTTCAAAATAGACCCAAGCCACCCCATCAAACATAAAAACCATGAAGTGCCTCCTCAAAAAATTCAAACTCTCCAAATAGCTCCTCCCACATGAAGGAAAGAGATGAAGTTTGGAAATCATGGGCTGCCCATTGCTTCTCCTGAAACATACAACATGCAAATTAGGGAGAATCATGCTCCCACTGGGCATCTTCAATTTATTTCCCTCCTTCAAAATAGTGCTTCCTTTGAAGAGCGTTCCACCAACAACATATGGAAGCATAGACTTATGAGAGCAAGGAGAAAAAATATAGTCCCATGCATGGGACCAGCACAGGGCATCATTTACCTGCCTAAATATATGATGCAATAAGTGTCTTTGCAGCCAATTTTTCGTTGCCATATCCATCCTGTAAGGTGTGATCATGGAAACACATTTTGGTGCTAAAGATGCACACCAAAATCCATGTGACTTTTCCCCCATAACCCACTGCTAAAATAGCCATCATTTTGCTGCAATGAACCATAAGTACAAAAAAACACAATGTGTAAGAAGGAAGGATCATTCTTGTTCTGATATTCTTCTCATAAAGATAATAGAGTGTAAATCATGTCACAAATAGTTACCTCCTTCATCATGTACTTTAGCCTTTGAGCTGAAATGGCTCAAGTGAAAAGTCCCCCTTACTGCAGCATAGTAGGGGAGTGGTTGTGCGAACCATATTATCATCTCTTGGGCTATGCATATATCCATATGATGATATGCAACCATTAATTTTCCCTCCCAAGTAGACTCCTCCGTCCATGAAGAATATGCATGAAAATGCATGAAAGAAGAACCCATAAAGACTGCATGTAGATCCCTCTTCTTGTGCTTGTGCAAACAAGCCAAGAAAGTAAAAATGTATTAAGGGGTGCTCTCCTCCATTAATCCCTCATTTTCATCACCTGCATGCCTCCAAATTACATCACTTGTGAAGTGGCTTTGAGAACACCCCAAAAAGTAATCCAAGCCTTCAAGTGACAGTGTTGCTGGCCTTGGAGTAGGGCCACTGTCATCTCAAAGCTCCCCTCCTTGACATGAATCTTGCCAAAGACTCCTCCCATCATGTTGTTGAAAATCTAGAGCTCCTCCCATGAAGAAGGTGCTGCGTGGCATCCAAGGTCAATGAGAAATCCTCTTGCACTATGCTAGTGCCTCCTCTTGCTCCCGCAACATCCAATAAAATTTGAGCAATAGGAATGTTTGATGCTCCTCCATACTTTCACCATACTCAATCTGAAATGGGAACATAATGAGTGGTAAGATAAATTTCATCCCATCATGATGCACCCATGTTGTCCTCTTTTTCCATCAAGAGCAACAATTGTGAAATGATCCTGGGACCTGTGGGTTATGGATCCTCCACATTTCCGCTACGCACACTTCATCCATAAGGCTCTACTCTTTGGTGTAAGTATCCTATCACTTGGTACCTCTTTCACAAGAGCTACATTGTCCCAAAACAAATTTCTCCTTTTTCATTTCATGGTACATTGAAATGCAACCTCCCTCATCACAAAATTTCAAAACCCCATCCTCACATGCGATACATGGATCATCAATAGTGCATGAGGATGATGAGTGTTCCTTCATTAAAAATGGCATAGCACAGTGAAAATCTCCTGATCTAGACAAATATCTTGCCATGGTATGAAATCCCTCATGGCATGTATTGAACCAACAAGAAATAAAAACTCATGTATAACTTGATCAAGTTTGGAAGGGTCTTGTGTGCATGCAAGTGTCTCTTCCCCAAATGTGCTGGCTACCTCAACTGCTGGAGATGAAGGCTAATCCTTCATGATAAAGAAATCATTGGTATGTGCCTCTCCATGCTTCTACTTTATTCCTCTGTGAGAATAGGAAGTGCATGGTCCTTCCTTTTCTCCTTCTTTTATTTCCTCAACCTCCTTGGAGAAGTTCTTGCTAGACCCAAAACTGATGAGATCAATCTCACCCTCTGCATCATCTTGACCTCTTCTTCTCTGAAATTTGAACTTCACAGGCTGAGCCAAGTTCAAAGCTATGATACCACTATAATATTCCAAATGGGGAATTTTCTGCTCCATCGGGAATATCTTAAGATATTCCAATATTCCAACTCCAGGAGTATTAACAATCAGCACTGAACTATTTCAGAGATTGACTGTTGGGTAATTTACTGGATATGTAACCTTCACAAGGAATTATGAGATCCAAAGGCTACCTGGCCCTCTAGCAGAATCTACCAATAGAACTTGTCAAAAGCTAAAAATTCCCTTCAAGGAATTTCTGCAACAATGTCCAAGGGGACGTTGGATAAGGAAGCCCATGAGAAAATAAGGCAATCCAGTGCTAGGATACCTTAGAATATATCTGATACAAGCCCCCTGCAGAATATAAGCTCAAATAAATAACCCTAAGGGGAGTATTCATATCTCCCACCAACAAGTATCACGAAATAATACTCAATGAGAGAACCTTCAATAGTATTAAAACTTCAATATGTAACAACACTGAAATAATGACTCATGTAATGTAGGAAGAGTAAAAATCTGATACATAATCTACAGTAGCAAATTTAATACAATTTCCTCTAGTAAAATGCCTCTCAAGGTGAGCTTAAATCAACCTCAAGGGGAAATGTGCATAAAACAAGAGAATACACTACTACATAACCCAACTACTCTGTCACTACATAATCTATAAGGTAAAATTACTCCAAACTGATATACATGAGATGATATAACAATATGAGCTCAAATAAATATGGGGGAGCAAGATCTCAACCCCAGAAAACATTATTACATCAACCCTCCAAGGGATTGGCTAAAATATATAAAACAGGAAAATGCCGGAGTTGCAGTATAGCTATTGCAACTCAAATATAATACAACATAGGAGAAGGAAGTATATGCTACAATAAAAAATGATACCTCCTCCAATGATATCCAAATTGAAGGGGCTGAACCCCTTACTGAATATTTCACTCACTAGTGCACAAAATGAACTCCACCTGCAAACCCTCTCTGAAAATAATGTTGTAAGAGGAAGGGACTACGTTGGGCATGAGTAGAAACATGTGGCCCAATGCCAAAATCTACAATATCAGCTCTGGGGTTTCCTTTGTTTATCTCCTAGAGAAATAGATGTCTCCTCCTCTACAAAACAAGCTCCGAAAATGAGAAGATGAAGGTCCCTCACTGCAACACCAACAACTCCAACATTCTCTTGCTGCAAGAACAACATAGTAGCTGCAAATGACTGCTTTGGCCTCAAGCCAAGATGTGAGGAAGATGAAGAACAACCTCTCCATGGCCTCCCATGGAAGAGAAGGGCATTCCTAAACAGGAACCCCTCTTTTGCTAAGCAGCAAAATCTATCTCTGTTGAAGGCAGCTTCAACTTCAAAATTATTTCTCTAAAGATGATCCTCAACAATGGCTCTTCTTCATATTTTATGCAAGGCATGCTTCCTTTCCATGTACCCCACTCACATTAGGGTTTCTAGGATTGATTCTTGTTCTCTTTGCTTTGCCAATGCCTTCTTAAACCCCATGGTTCTAGGCCTTCTCCTAGATTTCCCTTCTTCACCCTCACTCTCCTCATAAGTGCCCATGAACTCTTCTAGTTTTACCTATGCTCTTTGGGCCTCTTTTCCGGGCCTCAATGGCTCTAGCCTCATAAATAGCAATTTGTGCTCCTAGTTGCCTGTTCTCCATGTCAAGGGCATCATTCACACTCTTGGCCCTATTCAAATTAGCTTGAAGGTATTCAATGAGGGAATTTTGTTCTGGATGAAAAAGTTTAAGATCCTTGCTTCATTCTCCTCATCAATTTCCACTTGAATAATCTCAAACTCCCTCTCAACCTCATGATCTTCTTCTTCTTCCTTTACCTTTTGTTTTCCTTTGTCTAGCAGCTGAGCTGAGGTGGATGGCATGGTTTCTTTCCTTTCGGAGGCAAAAAACACAAGCCTTGGCCCTCTTTGATAGGTCAATTAAAGAGGTGTGATTGTGGTCTTGTTGGTGTCTTCATCATGGCTGTGATCCTTGCTAATTTCATCATACTCTTCATTTTCATCAATAGTATCATCATTCATCATGTTTTCTTCTTCCTCACTATCCTCTTTGTTCTCAACATCATCACCACTCTCAACCTCTTCACTGATTTTTTCATTGTCATTTTTTTCTTCATCAAAGTTGTTTGCGTCTTCATTGCTATGATCTTCAATTGGACTATCGGCCCTTTCATTTCCTTCATTATTCTCATGACTGTCATTATCCTCTTCATCATTTCATGTACAATCATAATCTTCCTTTTGTTCATCATTGAATCTGCTTGCCGCTTCACTGCCGTGATCTTCATTTTCATAATCACCCTATTCACCTTTTTCACTGTCATCATGATTGTCATGACTGTCATGATTTTTTTCCTCCTTGCTGTCCTATTCATCACTGAGGCTTGCTTCATGGGTGTCACTGCTGCCTTTATTTTCTGCATTATCCTCATTGTTTTCATCTTCATCTATTTTGCCTTTAGCTTCTGCATTTTCCTCACTGTCATTATCTTTATCATTGTCATACTCTTCCATATCTTCTGCCTCATGGCTGACTTCTTCCTCATCACTGCTCAATTTTTTTTCACTATCATATTCCTCATCTTCTTCATTGTCATCCTCTTCCTCTGTTTCCATGTTCTCTGCCTCTTTCTGACTCAATTCATCATTTTCTGTCTCTTCTTCACTTTCTGCCTCTTTGTCATTATCTTCCTCTTTTCCACTTTTTTTCTCATTTCCCTTTTCTTCATTATCTATCTCTGTCTCTTCTTCAGCATCTATCTCTTCATCATCATCTACCTCTGACTCTTCATCATTTGTCTCTTCCTCTTCACCATTTTCTTCTTCTTCCTCTTCATTGATCTCTTGCTCATTTTCTACCTCTGCCTCTTGTTGGCTCAAATCATCATCACCCTCATCTTCACTTTGGGCTGACTCATTGTCACCATCACCCTCATTATCACTATCTTGCTCACTACCATTCCTTCTTGTTCTGATGCATCAGGAGAAGGTGAGAAAGGGAGGCCTTCTTGAGGAGATGTTGCTTGTGTAGATGATGAGGCATGATCTATAGTAGGTGATGGAGGAGTAGACGGAGGAGGATGAGATTATGAGGATAAACTAGGTTGATGATGAGGCTATGGCCCTATCAATAACTCATGAGCTATGAACACATCCCAAGGTATGCCTTTTTGCTCCAACTGATGTAGTACCACCATCTTGATTAAGGAGTGGTGGAACAAACTATGCATTTGCTGGGTATAAATCCTCCTTCAGAGAATAGAAGACATATTTTCTATACTCCTATACAAGTAATAGGGCAAACGAAGCATCTTGACCCTAGTGAAATGCATGATTAATCTAACATGGTAGGAGTAGAGCCTGGAGTATCTCCCCTCACAGGTAAAGTATTCCATGATGACCTTCATTAGGGGTTCATACCTCTCTAATAAGTCTAAGAAAGGGAAAATAGACTTACATCCCTCTTTATACCTAGGCTTGAGGAAAGGCTCATAGAAACTCATGTCCATATTTTCCCTTCTGAACCATTTCTCACCAACATCAGGAAGTCCAGTAGCTTGAGCAATGGTATGTGATGATAGCTCAAACTCTATCCTTGCAAGGCTTGATTTTTTATTGTGTAGGTTGAGGACAAACAACCTAGTGAGTTCAGGGTGAGTTTGCACTTGTTTGAACTTTTCACAAAATTGAAAACATCTCACATTTTGAAAGCATGTGAAAATCATGGGGGGAGAAGTAATCTCCACTATGTCTTGGGTTCAAATTTGTTAACCTTCCCACCCTTGTGCTTTGGCCTCATAGTCATTTGACCTCCTTCACTATTCAAACTTCCTTCTTCTCCTGACATGGTGACTAGGGCTTATTTTGGACAAACTTCGGCATGCTTGTGAAAATTAGGCAGAAGAAGTGAAATAAAATGATGGTGAGGCTAGCTTTTCCAAATGAGTGAGATGGAGGTGGTTTTATGACTAAGTTGCTTTGAGCTTGATGAGGGCCTAACTTGAACTTATTTGTAATTACCCTAACTCACACTCTTTGATAATTGTTTGTTGGGAGGTCAAAACAAGGTGTTTGCCATGATGACCTAGGGTTTGTAGAAACTAGGTTTTGATTATTCCCCTTTAACCATTAAAACACAAAAGTCACTTGAGGAGGAGGAAAAATGTCCACTTACCAATTTTTGGACTCTTTTGCAGGTTATAGGAAATAACATAGAGGGGTCCCTTTGGCCTTTTGAGAGAAATTTGCAAGTAAAAGAGGCTTTTTTTTTTCCTAGGCACATCATTGGGCAGAAAGCTTGGTGAGTGGGGTCCTCCTGGGAAAGTGTTGCCTATGTGCAAGCCTTCCGAGCTCCTAGGCGTAGCGCTGCACGAGTTGTGTAGGCTTGCCTGTCTCTTGGGCATAGCGCTGGGCTCAAATGGGTCGTCAGGTTGCTTTAAGTGCAGCTCTGCCCACGTGTAGGCCTATTTGTCTCTTCCTGTCAGGTGAAAACTGGGTGAACGCGTAGCGCCTGACTATAGGTGCAGCACAATGTAAATTTACACCATGTTTTCTCCTCTATGCATAGCGTCGAGTGCCCTAGGTGTAGTGCCTACTCCTAAGTGCAACGCCAGGTGACTTGGCTGAGAAACTGACTAAAAAATCATAAATTTTCTCCTTGAATATTTTCACTCCTTTTCATATGCATAATGAGATGAGAGGAGAGTAAAAATGGTCTTTATATACCTTTAGGGAAAATAAATTAAAATCAAAACCCACTTTATAATGTTTTTCCATCCCTTTCTGACTTCACTGATATTCTTTTTTCCTTTTACAATGGGTGACTTGAAAACATAAAACTGGTCCCCTTTTCTCCTTACCATTTCTCTTTGTTGCTCTTCAGGTAGTTGATATGATGGATTTTGACTCCCTTAGGCCTATTGATGCCTTCAACACTTATTTTGCAGATGTTTGCTTGAGTTACATGATTTTCTATGTTTTGTTCTGTTTAGGTCTTCTAATCACTTTTTAGTCAATAAGTGCCATGAAAACTTGAAATGAATTTATTTCCTCTGATCCTTGGGATATGTTGAAAAATTTTTGACAACCTTAAGCACTTGCATGGTGGCAGCCTCTTCAAAACATCTTTGTTCTTACCTAGGAAATTTAAGTTGCCTTTGTTTTGAGAGGTGAGTGAGAAACCTATTTTCATCCTTTTTATTTTATCCTTAGGAATGCTAAATTCATCTTTTCCCACTTCTTATTTGTTGCAGGTGCCATGACATACTTATTTTTCCCTCTTTTCTATGTTTCTTGGTGTTTGACACATTCAATCACATAACAGTAAACTCATGAACAATTTGTAATTATATCTTGAACTTCAACCCTATGCTTTGATTCCTCTGATCATTTCAGGGAAAATGACTGAAAATGAAGGCGTTAACCTTCCTCGCGCTGATACTCTTTCATGCTTTCACTTTGAGGTAGTGAAAAACTTTACCTTACCAAAACCTAGAATGACACACAGAGAAATTCCATGAAATCTTCTTTTGCTAGAAATTATGGAGGACTATCATTTTTATTTCATGTCCCTTGACTATGTTTCCAAAACCTTAGGTTTTAGGGTTGCTTGAGAAGAAATTTTAGTGTTGTCTTCTAAGTTCTATACAACCCTTTCAAGTTCACACATTTCTACTCAGTTCACCTCACCTTTTTCCCTTCTTCATTTATAGTTTCTAAAAATATTCAATTCATGCTTGGTTGTGTTGATGTGCCTTTGTCCTTGTGGTTTTCTGCTCTGATCTTTTCTTCGCATTCTACTGATCTAATCAGTCCTAGAAAACCTAATTTTCCTTGAACATAGGCTTCATCCTCTTCCATTTGCTTGAGTATATTTTCTAATGCGGAGAAAGCCTCTTAGCTTACCTATTCTCCTATTGATATCCACCTTGACATTCCTGCAGAAATGTCAAAATGGAAAGTTTTCCATTTTCAGAATTTTGTCCTTGGCAAAGAAATCCTCCTTGAAGTTTTCTTAATATGACTTGGACAAACAGGTGCATGACCTTTTCTCATTTTGATTCGGCTTTTAGCACATGGAAAACAATGATTTAGTACACCAAATATAATGTAATATTCCTAATTAGTCCTAAGCTAATTGGAATATTTTCTTTTTGTTTTATTTCTTTGCTTAAACAATAAGTGTATAAAGGAAGTTCATCAAACTCCTAATAAAGAATAAATCAAGGCCAAATGTGAAAAAGGCTCAATCATGGCCATGTAAGAAAGCACCCTTAGGTGTGAAAGGGGGTTGGATATTTTAACTGGGTCAACCTTGACCAAATCCCCAACATTGTCTAGAAGGAGTAGCCATCAATGAGGCACAACACAGTTCTAAATGGAGATAGATTGTGTGAAAGAGAATATTTCATTGAAGGTGGTTTAGGGTTTACAAGCTCTTAATCTATATAAGTAAAGGGATGGCAGCATGAAAAGGTTGTTTATTGATAGAATATTTCTGAAGATTTTGTCTGTTTAGGAATTTCTTATTCTCTTGGCTGTTTAGCAGAGACTAGTGTTTTTTAGCACTGGGTGTTCCTAATCGGGAATCCCACCTCTTTCCTTGAGTAGCTCTTGGAAGAGATTGTATTTCTTGTCCACTATCCGAAATTTGGCCAAGCTCTTCTTCCAACTACAACGCAGATCCTATTGAGGCTTTAGTTGTCTTTGTAAATTGCAGCAAGTGGAGGTTAGATCTACTTAGATCTAGGACATTCTAGTGCCTCTTCTCACTGGCAAAGGCTTCTATCCCATTGGTAAGAGAGTATTGGAGGATTGGAGCACCATTTCTAGATCTTGGCTTGAGGCCAAGCATGTTCTAGAGCCTACAACGTATTTTTTCTTCCAGGACTGCATTATTTGCAAGGTTACATTTTCAGGGTGTTTTGGCACACTTTTGGAGGAGAGGTTTCTACCGTTGGGGATCTGCCCTTCACTATGGAGATCCATGGATTTCAGATATATTCCATGTAATTTCAGATCTGATCTAAATATTATTTTATCTTCTTCAGAATTTCTGAATGTTCCTATAGATCTGCTACATAAGATCTCAGATCTACTCCTTGTACTTCATGTTTTGCTAAAATCCCCAAGGGGCTTTTGAAGAAGAGCCTATATAGTGTACAAATATGATATAGATCTAAATTTTTGTACACAAATCTACTCTAGATCTGAAGTGTAATCTACAACTGCTTTCAACCAATAAAATAACGCTGTCAAGCTTATTTAGTCATAATATATGGTTGCAACACCTCATTTTCTAGGGGTTTCTTCTCTAAAATCTTCTATTTTTTTTCTATATCTCATGGGCTTCAATATAAGTCTGATTTTTTGTTGTAAATGTAAATATTGAGCCTCCATATTGGCCTCCTCTTATTTTTCTGAACTACATTATTTCTGGGCAGTATTGTTTAATATTGCTGCATGTGTCCCATTTGGGATATTACAGTGGTATCGAAGCATTGTCTTGGCACAACCCGTGATTATTGAGAAGCCAATATGTCTTTTCAAGAAAGCGAAAGACAGAAGAAGAAATTTGATTACACTGAATACAAAGAAGACAAGGGTAAAACCCATTTATCTGGAAGAATGAAAGGGAAAGAGTTCTCAAAAATTCTATTCCAAACTCTACATGAGCTTAAAGGATAAATCAAAGAAATGAAGAGGGAAAGACACAAAGGTCCCTCAAGAAGATATTTACATGAATAAATCCCTAGTTCTTCATATCATGTGTGCAAGCACTCAGCGACACATTTATATGTAAAATGTTATACTATGCCCAGATTTACTGCAGGAGAGATGAAGGAAGAAGATGCACCAAAGGAGGAGACTTTGAGTGATTATCCTCAGGAGTATGAATCTAAATCTTGGAAAATCAAGGAGCACTTGAGATTCCAAGAGTTCTGTTAGCTCAAGGAGGAAATTAGATCCATCAACTACACTAGAAGGAGAAGAGGTAGATTCTTTCTGCAAAATTTTGATGGATCCTCCACATGCACAGTCAATGAATGGATAGATCAGGTAGACTCATATTTGGATCTGCATCAAGTTTCAGAAAATGAAGCCCTTAAAGTAGCAGCGCTTCATCTTAAAGGTAAAGCTTATGCTTGGTGGTTATTTGAATCCTTTTCATTAAAGAATGAAAATATATCTAGTTATGCAAGATTCACTAGGAGATTAGTGAAGAGATTTGATGTAAAACAAACTGAAACACCTTTGATTTAGCTAGCAAAGCATCAGAATGAAAAACCCTTGCCCGAGTTGGAAAGATCTGTTACTCCAACTCCACTTTAGATTTTTGTTGAAGGGGGTCAAAACTTGTGTGATACCTTGCCAAAAGCAAGATCCCCATTGCATGAAGAGATTTATTCTCAAAAGGAAGTCATGAATATTCCTCTTTCAAGGGAAGACCAAGATCTAAGGTCTCTCATTGATAATGAGGCATTCTCAAATATGGATGAGGATAAATAACAAGAGGGCAGTAACAACATTGTCACTTTAGAAAAATAACCATCACCACATGGGGATGGACATGAAGTTATTGCTTCAAGGGAAGGAGATTTTGTGTCTTTGCAAATGGTTCCCAAGGAGCATCATGTGACAGTATTATTGGGAAATAACACCTTGCTCCAAGAAGGAGGAGGAATGATGGATTGGAATCCAATGATGAAGAGAATGCACCCTTTTTTATTTCAAGGGGTTTATATTCAGAGTAAGGGGACTGATTTATGCAGCAAAGAGAGGGAAAAATCAATCCAATCATTCATACAGTCTACTTTATATTTTGATGTCTATTTGCATGGAGGCGATCCACTAGGGAGACCCCTTGATGAGAAGGAGAATAAAGTGTTCTCTCAAATCGTTGCATCAATGACATATTTGGCTAAGAAAGGAGCCTTGGGAGGAGCTACCACAACGCTAAGAACCTTTGATGGGTTCCAAGGAGAGATGAGAAAATTTCTGAAATGGACTTTGCTATATTCCACTCAGCTATTTATGCTAGAAAAGAAGGATTCAAAAATCTTTGATGACATGAGCATGGTTTCAAATGGCCACTCCATAGTCTTGGGGCAGAAAATGATATCTCTACACACAAGGAATATTTCTGAATATGACAAGAGGATATCAACACTCTTGTATGCATGGGCCAAACTATGGAATTTTTGGAAGAAAGATACCTTTCAAAAGGAGGTTGACTTCCATGAACTTCAATCTTGTCTTGATCAAGATCAGTTGCAAGAGCGGTAGCAAAGGAGGAACTACAACACTCTAACATGTGACTTTTTCCTTGAGCATGTCAAAGAGGAGAATAATGATGTGACAACTACTTCATTTCAGAATTTTACAGCATTGTCATTGTTAGGAAGCCTAGATCCATATTGGGAGTCCCAACTCTTGGTAGAATATTACAAGAACCTTTTCACATGTAAGGTTCTTGATGGGAAAATGGAATATAGGAGGTATAGAGTGGTTGATGGAGTCATTTAATTTCAAGATCAGATCTATTTGACTAAAGAATCAAGGCTCAAAGATAAACTACTATATGCAACCTATAAAATTTTTCTTTCTACTCCCATTGATTTCATTAGAACTCACCATATTATCTTGAATGGATTCATGTGGGAAGGATTTGAAGAATATTTATATCTGCATTATCAAATATTCATGTACCATATGGAGATAGAGTAGCAACATAACTCTATGGAAGAGTTAATTCAGCCCTCTCTTTCTCTTTTTGAGGAAGGTGAAAGATCTATGCACCATTCCATTTGTTTGAGGAGGACTATTGGTGAAGAGCATACTTATGTAAATCATATTTCATTTTCTTATTGTATGCATTCTTTTACTATGTATATGTAGGCCATGACTCATAAGAGGAGTGTTATACCTTATAAATTTCATGGAAAACTTTGGGCCAAAACTATTTCTGAATATGGCCACTCCCTTGGTGGACAAAGGGAGATTTTGCAGCATGATGGGTGCTTTCCTAAGGCACCAAATATATCTCCCACTTTCAGCCATGGTGAGATGTTATGTGCAGCAAGTAAGTGGTGGGAAAACCACTTACCACATCTAGATCTGATGCAATCAGGAGATCTAATATGCTAGTTCCACTTGTGGGACTATGATCCACCTCCCTCATTGTGTTTAATTATTTATGTATTGCTGATTTTGATCCCACATGGTGATGATGCTCTGATATTTGTTGGGAATATGATAGGAGGGATGACACAATGGTTGTATGTGTCCATGGGAAATGAAAACTCCCATATTTATTCATACTTCAAGAGGAGGATGAGAAATTATATGGCTGCTACACTTTATCTTTTGTTTCTATATGTAAAAGACCATATGTGTGACTTATGTCTTTGGGAGAAGCCTCTCACATGGGATAATTTGTGGCAAGACATGTGTTGCTTGAATCATATTCAGTTAACACCTCTTATCCTCTAATATTCTCAAGCTTTGGAGAAGCTTATGGCAGCAAGAAGCTGGTTGGGTGGCCACTTATTGTACTGTGTTTTGAGGCAGAAAGAAGAATAATGTCGTTGGTCTCAATGGAGGGACTATTGTCCCCATCCAATATATCATATGAAACTTACTCCATGTTTCTTTTGGAGCACATATGGTGATGATACTTTATTCACTATATGCATGGAATATTGGGCAAGGAGGCTCCCTAGAATCAATGAAGGGAATCATGAGGTTAAGTATCTTTTGGCTTCATGAAGACTATATTATTTCAACCCAGGATCAACAGCTCCACATTTATCATAAATGGAGAGAGAGACAACATAATTTGAACAACATTACCTCTCATTTCCATCCATGAAGCCCCTATACATTGCATAAGGAGGGGATTGGTGACTATTTCTATGAGCTACCCAAGATGGCTCACTTTGTTTGGATGATAGCATGGAGGTTGGGATTCCTCATGTGGGTTGAATCACCCAATATTTACCATCTCTCATGCCTTAAGAAGGCCAATGGACAACATACGATTATTTATATGTATCTCCCACTTCTTCATGATGACAGCTATTTGGGTTACTCACTAAAAGAAAACTTGTATTCTTGGGGGGAGACAAATCCATTGGAGATTTTGCAATGTCCTCGTGAGTTGCTTGAGGACAAGCAACATTTTGGAGGGGAGGACCGTAATGTTCCTAATTAGTCCTAAGCTAATTGAAATATTCACTTTTTGTTTTATTTCTTTTCTTAAAGAATAAATGTGTAAATGAGGTTCATAAAACTCCTAATAAAGAATAAATCAAGGCCAAATATGAAAAAGGCTAAATCATGGCTATGTAAGCAAGCACCCTTAGGTGCGAAAGGGGGCTAGATATTTTGACTGGGTAAACCTTGACCAAATCCATAGTGTTGTCTAGAAGGAGTAGCCATCAATGAGGCACAACTCAGTTCTAGATGGAGATGGATTGTGTGAAAGAGAAGATTTCATTGAAGGTGGTTTAGGGTTTACAAGCTCTTAATCTATATAAGGAAGGGGATGGCAGCATGAAAAGGTTGTTGATTGATATCAGATTTCTGAATATTTTTTATGTTTAGACATTTCTTATTCTCTTGGTTGTTTAGCAGAGAATAGTGATGTTTAGCATTGGGTGTTCCTGATCGGTAATCCCACCTCTTTCCTTAAGTAGCTCTTGGAAGAGATTGAATTTCTTGTCCACTATCTGGCATTTGGCCAAGCTCTTCTTCCAACTACAATGCAGATCATGTTGAGTTTTTTGTTGTCTTTGTAAGCTATAGCAAGTGGAGGCTATATCTAATTAGATCTAGGCCATTCTAGTGCCTCTTTTCAGTGTGAAAGGCTTCTATCCCATTGGCAAGAGAGTATTTGAGGATTGGAGCACCATTTCCAGATCTTGGCTTGAGGCCAACCATGTTCTAGAGCCTACAATGTAGTTTTTCTTCCAGGACTACGTTATTTGCAAGGGTATAGTTGAAGGGTGTTTTGGCACACTTTTGGAGGAGAGATTTATAGTGTTGGGGATCTTACCTTCACTATGGAGATCCATGGATTTCAAATCTATTCCATGTCATTTCAGATCTCATCTGAATACTGTTGTTTCTGCTTCAGAATTTATGAATGTTCCTGCAGATCTACTGCATAAGATCTCAGGTCTACTCCTTGTACTTCAGGTTTTGCTAAAAACCCCAAGGGACATTTGAAGAGGAGCCTATCTAGCATACATATCTAATATAGATCTAAATTTTTGTACACAAATCTGCTCTAGATCTAAATTGTAACCTATAGCTGCTTTCAGAAAATAAAATAATGTTTTCAATCTTATTTAGTCATAATATATGGTTGCAACACCTCATTTTTTAGGGTCTTCTTCTATAAAGTCTTATATTTTTTATTCTATATCTCATGGGCTTCAATATAAATCTGATTTTTTGTTGTAAATGTAAATATTGAGCCTCCATATTGGCTTCCTGCTCTTACTTTTCTGAACTGCATTATTTCTGAGCAGTATTGTTTAATATTGTTGCATGTTTCCCATTTTGGATATTACATATAACCCTGCAACCTATAAAAAAATAGTGACCTAGTGGGAGGCTCTTTGACTGAAAGCATTGGCTTATGGTCTTAAAGTATGAAAAATATTTTTTTTTGACATATAGATGTATTGAGGATCCAAAATCCAATGTACTTGAATTATCTAAAGAGCCTACAGAGGTAGCTTTAACACCATCAATGGTTGAGGCATTTGATGAACATGAGAAAGGGTAAGTTGTTTGGAAAACTTAGATGGAAAGTGGAAGGGTTAAGCATAGGAAAAACAGAATACCGAGGTTGTAGGTGTGAAAATGAGACAAAGATGAGTGGCATAAGCCCATGAGGGGTCTTCTAAGAGTGATAGGCTAGCAGGGAAGGCAAAGTAGTGAGATAGTGAAACATTTATCTTAAGGATAATGAAAGAAGTGAGATTTCTAAAACTCACAATATTCATGAATCTTGTTTTTAGAAATCTAAGACAAGTATTTAGTCATCTACAAATAGAAAAAACACTGATGACTAAAAAAAATTGTGTACTACCTGAATCAATCAACACTATTACCTTTTTCTTCTTGATATTTCCTTCTATCTTGAGAGTTTGAGGAGTGGTAATTCCTGCAAATGCATTACACGTTATGGTCAAACTCATTTATTCTTTCTCTAGCATTGGTTCTAGTTGTATATCCTCTTATTTTTAATTTTCTTGTTCATTTTCTTCATCCTCTTCATAATATATGTAAAATAATTTCTTTTAAGCACACTTATTACCTTTAGTGTATTTTCTATCACAACGGTAGCAAAGCCATTTTTCTATTTTTTCTTCCAATTGTTCTAGTGTCAACCTTGTAGGTTGTAGAAGTTTAGGAGTAGCAACACTTCCATATTTATAGATGTCAATTGTAGGATTCCTTGTCACCATAATTTTACATTCAATTTTTATTGCCAACCTGAATGCCTTTTGTAATGAATCATGTTCCCAAAGGCAAACCTCATGTTTGATGTTATCCTTTAAAGTTATTATCAAGAAATCAATCATGTGTTCTCTGGAATATCATTTACTGTAATATTCAATTTTTGGAAGTCCTGAATGTGATCCACCACTGAACCCATTTGTTTGAGATTTATCAATTGGATAAAGAAGGTGTTGCTCTTTATATCCTCATAATGTGTTATCATTTCCTCCATAAAAATTGACCAAGTGATAATTTTTTTACGGGAGCAAATCCATTGATACCATGCAAATGCATTTTCTTGTAAATATAAAGTTTCAATGCGTACCATTTGTGTGTTTTGCACATTATTGAGATCAAATTATTGCTCCATTTGTAGTATCCATGTTACAGGATCCTTGCCATCAAACTTCCTCATATCGATCTTTGGAATATGGTCGGCCTTCCATTCAAAATTCGAGTTTATGAAATCATAATTAACATTTATTTTGTTCTCATCATGAGTTTCATCTACTATCTTTTCACCATTAGCAATCATTTCTTGTATCAACTTTGTCAAGCCTTCCATGTTTGCTTTTATATCATTCTTCATGTCTTCCATGGCAATCTTCAAACCATCCATCATATCTTCCATGTGATATTAAATTCTCAGAGTTATCCACTCATAAAGATTGGGTTAGGATATGAAGGAGAATCCAGTGAATCCAAGGTAGAGGATAAAATGAAAATCACTTTTGTAAAATATTCCAGGGCAGACAATGGTAGTTCATATCAATATGAGAACAAAAATTCAAGCAACACTTCAACATAAAATGAACAACTGCAAAGAAAAATTGTCGGAAAAGTAGATAAGACAAAAGGAATGGACAATCAAACACCAAACTGTCAGAGACCATAATTCTTCAGGAGAAAAGATTATCAAACGTCAAGATGGTTATATTCTCAAATGACATTCACTACTAGGTACATATATTTTTTCTACGGATATTGTTACTGCTGTACAAATTTTGGACATAAAGCCATAGATTTTAGAGCTTATGTTAGAAGAATTGATTTGGGAAATTATAAGAGAAGTAAGGCATATTGGGCAGAAGCGGTACATAAAACAATACATATTCTCAATAAGGCACATCTAAGACCAAACAATGATAAGACACCTTATGAATTCTGGCACAGTAATCCAACTTCAATAAAAAAATTTAAAGTATTTGGGAGTAAGTGCTATATCAAAAATAATGATGAAAAGCTAGGAAAGTTTGATGCTCGATCAAATGAGTGAATATTTTGGGATATTCAGAAAAAAATAAGGGATACAAATGTTATAATAAAAGACTACATAAGATTGTGGAATGCATAGATGTAAAGTTTTACAAAGAGCTACCTGATAAGAACAAGAGCACATGTTTTATCGATCCTCATGAAAATAAAGAAAATGATGTACAATATGAATAATTAGAAAATAAAGAGACTCATTCAAAATTTCCTTTATGACACACACAAAATAATCATCTCAAAAGTCAAATAATTGGAGATAAGAGTGAAGGAGTGCAAACAAGGAGGAAACTTGCAGAAAAACTAGACCAAACTCATATTACTATGTTGTCATAGATTGAACCAAAGAAATTTGTTGAAGCAAGCAAAGACAAAAAAATTATAGATGCTATGAATGAGGAGTTATACCAAATCTAAGAGAATAAGACTTGGGAGCTAACACCAAGACCAGTTGTAAATAATATCATTGGCATAAAATGAGTATTCAAAAACAAGATGAATGAAGAGGGTCAAATTGATAGAAACAAAGCCAAACTAGTGTGTAAGGGGTACTCACAAGTATAAGGTCTTGAATATGAAGAAAAATTTGCACCAGTCATAAGATTGGAGGTAATCAGGATGTTTTTGGCTTTTGCTTGTTACAAGGATTTCAAAGTATACCAAATGGATGTAAAATATGATTTTCTAAATGGAGAACTTGAGGAAGAGGTCTATATGGGACAACCTGAAGGGTTTTTATTATAAAATAAGCCTAACAATGTTTGTAGCTTAAAAAAGGCATTGTATGGTATTAAACAAGTACCAAGGTCATGGTAATCCAGACTGGAAAAGTACATCCAAAAACATGGTTTCAGGAGAGAAGGAGATGATAGTAATCTTTACATCAAGGCTGGTAGAGAAGAATTACTAATTGTGGTTGTGTACATGGATGATATTATGTTTAGCACCAATAAATATCATCTTGTAAAATATTTTGCTGGAGAGATGAAGTCTGAGTTCGAGATGCCAATGATTGGAGAAATTAACTTTTATCTTGGGCTGCAAATCCTACAAAAGCCTGGAGGCATATTCATTTCTCGAGAGAAAAACTTGAAAGATATGTTGAAAAAGTTTCAAATGGATGAATGTAAACCTGTATTAATACCCATGACAACTAGATGAAAACTATATGCAAATGATGAATCCCATGACGTTGATCAAAATATTTACAGATCTATGATAGGAATTTTTTTATATCTAACAACTTTTAGACCAAATATAATGTTGGTAGTCAGAGTAGTGGAATGATATCAATAAACACCTAAATATAATAATATATTATCAGCAAAGAGGATATTCAGATACCTGAAAGGGACTATAAAGTATGGACTATGGTACCCAAAATGGAAGGAATTTACATTGACAACATACATGGATGCACACAGGTCCAGCTATGTGGATGAAGAAAAAGTACAAGTGGCAGTGCATTTGATCCAGATTTATGCTGGAACATAATAATATACAGAAATAAACACAAACACAAAGATGCAGCAGAAATAAAACTTCATTTCATTAATACTAAATAAGAGAAATATGCTTACAGACATAATGGAAATAAACTAGCTAGGGCGCTGGTAGCTTATCTTTGAGAAGAGATGTGGAAGCTACAGGCCTTTGAACTATGTTAAAATGAGGTTGGAAGGCCTATTTATTGTTGAGAAACAATGGAAAACCCTAAACATCCAAAAAACTAAACCTAGGAGATGAAGCACCAAAAATATGGGCCCCGTTGGGTAAATTGGTACATCAACTTCTCGGGGACGTAAATTTGGCATATGATCTTTGTTTGACGTGATAAATACCTCATTAGAAAAATTTATCCGAGGAATAAAAATTTTGACATGAGAAACATCAAAGGAACTTCCATGTTTCTCCCAGTTTTCCCCAAAAACGTCTTTTAGGGCCTCAAAACGACTCTGAAAGTTCAGGACCCGAAAAACTACTAAAAATAGTAAGTTGTTCTGAAACTGAAAAACTGAAAGAACTAATGGTGGGGGTCCAAATGAAATAGGTGGGTGGACACCAATATCCACGTGTATTATCCCCCCCCTAAGGAAGCAATGGTCCCCATTGTTGGACATTGGTTTCAACGCTCCTCGTGTGTTTCGCGACATGGAATAACCACCTCTCATGGATCCTAACTCTGGCGATTGTAGTGGATACTAAAGCCTATCGGTTTTGGTCTAACGAAAATCGTGATTCCAGCAAGTGGTGTCAGAGCGACAGGCATCGAGTTCGAAACTCACCCAGCTCGCGTTGGGGGGAGATTGTTGGACATTGGTTTCAATGCTCCCTGTGTGTTTCGTGACATGGACTAACTACCTCTCGTGGATCCTAATCTAGCGATTGTAGCAGAGACTAAATGTTGTAGGCTTTGGTCTAATGGAAATCGTGATTCCAACACCCATTGCATTGACTTCCTCCATGAGATGAGGTAAATTCTACTAAAATTGGTATTGGATTTGTCTAAGATGTTGTGGACCTACTAGATGCATTCAATAAATTTGGTTGCTTTATCAACCTCATATAGTACATGTGTGAATTCTGTCTGTGCAGTCGCATGAGGTATGGAAACATTAGGCGACGTCGTTCCTGGGGTCAGATCAATACAGTGCTTAACCTGATATGATAGGGGAACCTCTGTGGGTGAGGATAAAATGCCTTCTTATTCCTCCATGACTTTGTCCAATTGTTGTTGCCATGCAGGGGAGCCTTGTTTTGAGGTTGTGACCACAATATTATTCTTTCCCTGTGGGAAAATTGTAATGAAAATAAATTTCATGGTTTGGGAAAAAATCTTACCGCGTTGTTTTTCAGTGGTCAAAGAGATGGAAGGAGGTGGTACTACCTCTGGTATCCTATACAACTTATTTCCCAAAGTAATAACAATAGAATGAGGCCTAGAATAATATGCAACATGTTACTTCCACAAGTATGCTTGGCCCAATAATACATCTGACACATCAAGAGGAGAAACATCACACAATACCTCATCCATGAATGGCTTGATGTTGTACGAAAGACAACATTTCTGGTGGATGCGAAGGTCTCTTCCTTAGTGAAACCACCCAATGATATACGACTGCAGGTTTGCTTTGGTCAGTAGGCCGAGCCGCTTCATGACCTCTGCTGAATTGTAGTGGAGAACTCTTCACCCACATTTGCGAATGGAAGAGGCGCTCCCCCTCCTCTAGATCCTCCCTCTAGAGATTCGTGGTGGCAACAATGGCATTGGGATCCGCATCAATAATCTGTTTCCCTTTGTCATTTCCCTTGTCTGGGTCTGACTCGGGATCAGAACATGCATCTAATTTGGGTGCCTTCAGTTCGACCACCAATGACTGTTTGGCCTGACACTCGTTTGTGTTGTGAGTGGGGCTGTTATGAAATTCACACCACTTCCTCGTGTCCTTATTTTGATTTGTGATGTTTTTCTAAGTCACCTCACTTAGGATTTTCCCCTTTTTCTGTGGTTCAAAGGCACATTTCCCTAGCTTCAGATTCGTGGATCTAAAGTCTCACTTCTTGTGCTTGATCTTGGCGACATATCAATATGCCGTTACAAGCGAGGTAATGCCAACATACTCCATTTCCTCTTGAATGTATGTGTGCAAACATCTGCAGTACTTGAGCACCAAATGTATCTCTAAATATTTAATACCCAATGTTGTGTGGAAGGTATGGAAAAAAATTGTCAATTCGTGCACATCTTGATCCCTTTACTGCTGTAGTGTGGTCCATTGGATGTACTTGTACTCATAGCTTCCCCACAGGGTAATATTGTTCCTTGATGTTTTCTTAAAACAAATTCAAAGTGGATGTGACCGAGAACAGAGAGGGTTCCCTCTCGTCCTTCTGCTCATAGTATGATTCCCACCAGTATTTTACATGGGGGGCAACTTTGAAGAGTGCAAAAGTAATATTTTCTCAGTCAGAGAAATCATGGACTGAGAAACACCCTTCCAGCAAATCCAACCATCTATCTACAACGTCTGCATCTATCTGGCCTTCAAATATAGGAGTGTGTAAGTTGACCTATACCTTGAAAGGATAGGCACCTCCGGAGTGGCTGTTGGATGTAGATGCACTACTGGTGGGTAGCCATTGAAGGATCTGGGAAAAGTTATCCATCATCACGTTCCTTTATTTCTCGAGGGCCTCCTCGAGAAATAATTTGATAGGATCTCCTTCTCCCTCGTCTTTATTTTCTTCCGCCATGGGAGGTCTTCGGGGTTTGCAAGGCTGATCTTGCAATGGTTCAACCAGATCGAACCTTAACTCTTTATACCTTGACCTTGTTGGGGACATGCAGAGAAAAAAAAATAAAGAGAAGATCTCTCTAATACCACTGATCCAAATTTATGCAGGAAAAAAATAATACACAAAAATAAACATAAATACAAAGATGCAGTAGAAATAAAACTTCATTTCATTAATATAAAATACCAGAAATATGCTTACACACATATAGGAAATAAACTAGCTAGGGCACTGGTAGCTTATCTTTGAGAAGAGATGTGGTGGCTACAGACCTCTAAACTGTGTTACAATGAGACTCGAAGGCCTATTTATTGTTGTGAAACAATGGAAAACCCTAAACATCCAAAAACCTAATCCTAGGAGATGAAGCACCAAAACTATGGGCCCTGTTTGGGTAAATTGGTACATCAACTTCTCAAGGACATAACTTTGGCATATGATCTTCGTTTGACGCGCTCAATACCTTGTTAGAAAGATATATCAGAGGAATAAAAATTTGATGTGAGAAAAATTGAAGGTAATTCCATGTTTCTCCCTATTTTCCCAAAAAACGTTGTTTAGGGCCTTAAAACGGCTATGGAAGTTAAGGACTCGAAAAATTGCTAAAAATAGTAAGCTGTACCAAAACTGAAAAACTAAAAGAATGTAGGTTTTAACCCTGAATAGAAATTATCTACACATGAATCTTATAACAGAAAATAAACAATAGCAAGAGCATAAAACATAAAATAGATAAACACAGAGATTTTCCCCTGGATCCCAAATTGGGACGACCAGCTTGATTTTTCATTATATTCCTTTTAGTGTTACAACACATATATATATACATGCCGAAGCATACATAAACCCCAATCCATAAACCCCGGATTAGAACATAACTGTAGTTCCCTTGACCGGATCTACAAAAATACCAGGGGCCGAAAACCATCGTACCCCAATACCATGTGCAAAACCATGCATAAAACCATGGATGCGGACTACCCACCAGAAATTAAGGACCAGTCGTGGAAAGAATATAACACATACCCAACAAAGAACTGATGGTGGGGGTCCAAATGGAATAGGTTGGTGCCCACCAATATCCACCTGGATCAGCATTCTACTTAGGAGAGTCTCTGTTTACATGGTTAAGAAAGAAATAAACATTATTTTCTCTATCTACAATAGAAGCCAAATACATAGCAACTGCTACTTGTTGCACACAAGTGTTTTGGATGAAACAAATTTTGCAAGATATGAAGGTAAATTTCAGAGAACCTATATCTATTAAATGCGACAATACACGTGCAATAGGAATTTCAAAAAATCCTATGCTTCATTCAAGGGCTAAACATATCCATAAAAGTACCACTTTATCAGAGAGAAAGTGGATGAGAAAGTAGTGAAAATGGAGTACATACGCAAAAAATAACAAATAACATATATATTTACAAATCCTCTTGCTAGAGGACCATTTGAATATTTGAGAAACAAGTTAGGGATAGTTCCTGAAAATTATTTTCACTAATGTGACTTCAAAAGGAGAACCTAAAATGTTAAAGAGAACATGAAATTGAGGGCATGATCTAAGGGGGAGGTCACAGGTGCAGGAAGGAGTAAAGCATAAAAAAATGAAGCACATGATTATTTCAAGAATTTGAAGCAGTCAAGAAGCAACAAGAGCAAAGAACTATCATCAAGTTGGGAGATAAAGTCATCTTCCTCATGATCAAAGCAACTTCAATCAGGTTCATATTGCAAATGTTAATACTTTAATATAAATTTTTATGAAAATTTACATATCCTATATACAAGCATGTAAATAAATATTCTTAATGAACATAATCATGTTATACATTTTCTTATCTGGCCTAAACATGTTGAAGATGAGTCTAGCTCAGTGAACCTTATATTGGCATCTTATATTTTTCTCAAAATTCTCCATATTCTCATAAATCTAAGCATGTATATGGGATATATAAATTTATTTTATAAAACTCATGTATTCAACTGACCTTTGATCTATGAAGAAATCAAAATCGAGATATATTCAAACATATATATGTGAAAGAAAAAACAAGGATGCTACCATCAAGTCTAGAGAAGCAAATTTTATTCACCTTTATGTGGAGTTTCCAGAAGTCTTCATCATGTAGCATCATGAGATCGAAATTTGAACCACACTATTTGCAACTATCATGTGAAGAAATCTAGCTCAATAGATGATCAAGTACAAATTGCTGCAAAGGATCATTTCATATATATCTTTCTGTGATTGCAAAGAACTACTACTGAAGAAAATTATGAAAATGTTTCTACTATCAGAAAGCCAACACGTGATGAAGCTACAATGCTACATTACATTGCAACACTAGGATTTCTCCAAATCCTTCATCTCTATTAATATGACCATAAATATTTGGATGGTATTAATGGTTATGTTTAAAGTGCAAGAAAAGTTAAATTGAGATTATAAAGGAAATCTTTTAAAACCATCAACATCATAGTTGAACAAAAACAAATTCCTACATCGAACAATTTGAATGAAGAATCAATTCACCAGTAACTTTACAAAATAAGAAATTGAATCATATGAAGAGGGAATTATCCATATCTATACAAGATGCATAAAATAAAGCCCATATATCTCGTAGCAAGAAAATGAACAACATTAAGCCGATATTAGGGTTTTGTGCCCTAACAACGTCAAAGAAGAAATATTGAATATCTGCTTATGTGAATTGAAATGAGATAGCCGGTGTTGAATTAATGTACAATATGAATGTATTTCTCAAGCACTAATATGGATTCCAACAACACAAATATGTCATGACATTATATTAATTTCATGGTTGGCGTTAATACATCATGTACGACATTAATATATGTTTGACCTATATCATGTTTGGCAGTAATATTATGTTTGGTGGGTGAATAATATCATTTATCTTCACATCTACCAACGTCTAACATTATATATGTCAAATATCGACCAACACCTACTCCATTATATATGAATATCGACTATTAACCAAAATATAAACTATCAACCAATATTATGCCAATATCGGCCAACATGTACTCCATTATTGACCAACATACAACGTTATATATGTTAACTATTAACCATGTAATCCATTATATATGAATATCGACATTTGACCAGAATATTGACTATCAACCATCATTATATCAATATCGACTATCAACCAACATTATATATATATATATATATATATATATATATATATATATATATATATATATATATATATATATATATATATATATTCAGGAGATGTTATATGTATTTATATCCATGAACAACATCTTTATTAATTAAGCCAAGCATTGAAGGTTCCACAACATATATATCCAAGCATTGAAGGATCCACAAAGACATGAATGGCATCTTTATTAATTTAAAATCTAATAGGGGTAAACATGTAATATTATCTATATGCCACATGTGTTGTTGATCATTGGTCCCGACTAATATTGGGACCTACATGCTTGCTAGACATTCTATTTCAGCTAGAAGTAGTGCTGGAAAGAATGGGTTCTGAACCAATTGTCTCACATATAGAAAAACCATATACATATTGGAGAAAAAATCATACTTGCAGATTTGTTACCTATTTCATACAGAAATGTTATGGAGTTATTTTTTTTTGGCATGGAATGTTGGCATGTGTTGTCCTTGATGGCAACCTACTTGATGAAGTTGATGGTAACCTACTTGATGAAATGAGATTGTTGGCAATGTGATAAAATGTGTTGACTTTGATGGAACCTACTTAATGAAGTTGTTCTTGATGGAAACTGACTTGATGAGTTGTTAATAATGTAAATCTGATGTATCTATAGATCAGTTCAGAAGTAGCAGAAGAAAGGAATTTAGAAAGTGCCAGAATAATGATAAATAAGTTATGCTACAAAGCATACACGGGTTTGTTAAGGTGAAGTAGCGTATGCATGCGGAAAAGTACGTGCCAAGTCGCGTATGCCAATTTGCGCTCTATTTTTATAAAACCAGGGGGCATTACCATGGTATTGGCCCAAAGTATTGAGCGCTTGATTATCTATTTGATCCCGTCCAGGAATACCATCAGTGGTTGAGTGGTTTTGACTCATGGTATTGATAAAGGAAAAATATATTTAAGAAGAAGAAAATCATAGTGCAAGGGGGTGTGGAAGTGTCTAGGCATTAATGAATACTTCACTCTGAAGTATATCTGCATGGTTGAACTCTGTTCTTAATTGATAGATCTGAATCTATGATGCACCTATGAATATGATGAAGGTTCAAGATCTCTAGATCTAGAAATGATGAATCTCTATGATGATCTGAAAAGAAGTGATGAAGACCTGGCACAAATCTGATGAAGAAATTGAAGAAATCTGGGTAAGTTCATAGATCTGATCTGTTCTGCAAATTTTATATTTTATAGATCTATATGCAGGTTCGTTTCATGAAAAGCACATGTACACGCGGATCTTATTCAATAAAAGTGCGTATGGGCAGTTAGGGTTGTTTGAAAAATACACAGATGTATATGCGGGTTCGTTTCATGAAAAGAGCGTGTATACGCGGGTCTGATTAAATAAAAGCGCGTCTGGTATCTGAACTAATGATTACTCAAGGTTGAATGTGTTTTTTCATATCTATTCTGAAGTCTGGGTTATCTCTGATATTCTGGTTACAGTGGTTTCACAGTTCTATTTGAAGCATTGGGTGAAGTATATTTATTGATAAGTAAAGGGTTGTGTTGAAGCTATTTGATCCAGTTTGAAAATTGATGAAACGTGGTCGGCAGTAGTGCTGAGGGTTGAAGCCTTCAGTAAGGGGGTAGTAGCTCCCTTCCAGTGGTAGCTGGTAAACGAGAGCAGGGGGTAGTAGCTTCCTTTCAGGAGAGGCTGGTAAACGAGAGCAGGGGGTTGTAGCTCCCTTCCAGGAGAGGTTGGTAAACGAGAGAAGGTTGTACCCTTCTGCAGGTGGGTGCCTGCGTGCTGGTATGAGTCTACGCCAGTACATGATTGTAAGAAGTTTTCTTTATATAATAAATATTGAAGACTGAGACGACGACAGCGGTGGTTTTCTCCCGAATTGGGTTTCCACCTTAAATCCTGGTGTTCATGTGTGTTGCTTATGTGTGGTGATTTATTCTGTTCTTACTGCACCTGTTTATTGTTTACTAAACATCTGATGAATGAATGATGCAATGATCTAAGTTAAGAATTAAATTCATATTTAGATCTCTGAGCATACACGAGTTTACTTAAGGATATCCGCATGTATACGCGAGTTGTGTTCATTAAAGTAGCGTATGGGTTTAAAAGCAAGAAAAAGTTAAAAAGTTTTTCAGTCAGCACTAAATACTGATTCACCCCCCCTCTCAGTATTTTTCCCAACATGGAACTCAAATAATGATTCGTCACGACCACTCTTTTCCATTGATGTCAAAGGGGGAGGTAAGAAGATACAGATGGAGGCAGAAGAAGATATGAAATATTTGCGTTTCCATTAATTCCAAAGGGGGAGAATGTTGGTAATGTTGGCATTGATGTCAAATGGAAATGTTAAGGAAACTTGATATCATTAAGTTAGTTGATTAGTTTTGATGTCCTTGTTGCAAGATTGCTTGGAATGCAAAGGTTAAAAGTGATGTGTAGTGCTAAGACTACAAAATTGATAAATATGTTAATTGAATTGGAAAATGGCTCATGACATAGTTTTTTGGAAAAAATATACTTTTATTAATCATTAACTAGTAGATGGTACAAATATGGAAAATGTAACCAATACAAACTAAGTAATTTCAAGATTTTTCTCATACAATCATTGTTGCTAGTCCATCTTATAACATCTTTATTTCATATTACAAAATTACGATTTTCAGTATTGAAAATGAAGAGAAAATTATGTGTTGCTTCCCTTCATTATTTTTGTATGGGTGATAAGAGGTACCATTCAATACTTCTGGATTAAAAAATAATCAAATTTGTGATGAGGGAAAGTTTAGGCCTTGGTGCCCAATAAGAGCTTTACTATCCGATCTTGCATCCATGGAACACTCCACTAGGCAAGCGCAATTGGGTACAGATGGAAATTAGAGAAGGCACAACTTTTTGGTTAAAGGTCGAGTAGATTTCAGGGTAGATCACCATCCATCTCCACCCAACCAACCCTTGGAATCACTTCAAGGGGGGGAGTGGGGGGGGGGGGGGTTACTTGTGTGGGAAATAGACTATCGCTACCCATCGGAGTTGAACAGTGAAAGGAGCAGGTCTCCTGATCCAATGACCCAGATTAATTTTGGGGGGCCACAACAGGATCTTGCCTCTCACTCCTTCACCTTCTAGAGTAAGGTGGGGACCAACTGCCACATCACAATTCCGCCAGTACTATTTTTCAAGCGAGAGATGAAATTAAAGGTAAAACGATAACTTCTCCCCCTGCTCCTATCCACTTGTCACCTGTCATCGCCTAATTGTCTTCCACCATGTGTCCCCCCTACCCCCATGACATCAGACAATCGTTTCCCCTCTTCACCTATAAAAATCCATCGCGCTCCAAATTTTTGAATTTGTTTTGCTTTCCCGATATAAAATCCTCCAGTCGTTCGTCCATTCTACCACGCCTTTCAATCACCAAGATAGTACAAAACTCCCCTCCAACGTCATTTTTAGCTATCACCAGGCCAATCAAGTAACCTGTTGGTCGCCTCCACTTGTTAATTGTTTACATAGTTGATAAACATGAATAAAGCGGCCCCCAAGACTCCAAAATCCTGGGAAGTCAAACCCTCCTCCAATTTTTAACCACTCATGGACACAAGGGCACAACTTTTAGGCCTCTCTTGCTCTTACCATGTAGCAGGCCTCCGATTCAACCTATATCATGACCATGTCGAGGAGAAGACCCATTTCGGGTAGTTGACTCAGGTTTGTACTATCAAATTTCCCCCTCAATATACTATTTACCCAAATTTGTCTCTTCGTTAATGACCACATACACAGAGGAGAAGAACTAGTTTGTCTCTTCCACTAGAGCCAAGATCGTAGAGGCGACCCTAGAGTTGATCCAAAAAGATCTAATCTACCCAATATCCCCTAAATCACATCAATTACAGAAACCACTATGGTCTATAATTATACTACCCTTTCAGTTGTTGAGCCACAATATTTTCTACAAATGGTCCTAGCCCCTGCCTTTCAATCCTTGCCCATTTCTAATAGTGTCCCAATAAAAATATTTGCAGATCTGATTCAACCTATTTTGTCTCTAACTGATCATATTTTTGGAGATGATAATGCCAATATAGCCACTAAAGCCTCCATAGGGTTTCTAAGGGAGATGATGCAGCTAGACCACTTGTTCGACATATCTTCTTACTTAACTAGAATCATAAAATTCCAATTATGCCATTTTCCTACCACATCATACTTAAGATATCATACCCTTTTATTCTATCTATTTTTTTACACCCATGTGGATGAGTTTGAGTGCCTGGATCTTAGCCTGATGGCTCCAAACAAACAAAGGGATTCAATTTTGACCGGGATGTTGCTATTAGGAGGAGACAAAATAATGATGGATATTCCCAGTTCATAGCCTCCTACATGGCCATTGCTTATATATGTTGAAAAAGGCAACAAGAAATATTATAATTTAATTTTCCCTTGAATTAAATTACAAGGGAACTGTAATTCCACATCACATGGAAACTTTTACAAGTTAACTAAGTTAGTTTGACTTATTTGGTTAAGTTAATTCGAGTTGAGGGCCTAAATTGAGTCATGTAGACTAGTTCCTACTTTATACGAGCACTGGTTGAGTTGATTTTGAGTTGTAATTAATTATTTCAGTTTAACTAAGTTAAAGGTAGTTAAACTAGTTCCAAATGTTGGAGGAATTAGTAGGAGGTCAGAAAGTGGGGTGTTGCTTCATGTGTTAAACTATTTAGCTAACGATTCAACCATAAATAACTCATGCATGTCAGATCTAAGAGTTACCCAGTTGATATTGGAGGTCAGGGGTAGTGTACTATCAATTGTATAATCATCCAAATTTTTCAAGTGGTGCATGCAGTCAGAGGAAGGTCCAAGATGAGTTGTGTATTTGTAGATGGGGATTTCCATAATTATTAGGGGATAATTACCCAAGGAAAAAACACAAGGAAATAGGGACTTGGGAAAGCCAAAAATTTGGTTAAGTATTGGCCTAGGATTGTATAGGAAGCAATGAGACAAAGAGAGATAGGGAAAAGGTTTCTCAGGCTTGAGAAAAGAATTTTAGCCTTATCATATTTTATGACTAATGAAATATACATATAGTGGGGTTTTTAGCCATGGATTTCCCCAGGAAATCATTGTGTAATGTGTTGATTGAATTCTTTCTCCTGTATGCTTCTTGATTTTGCGATCGTTTATTGTTTTCACAATTGGTAGAGTAGATTCAAGTATATTGTTTTAGTAAATTACAATTATTAGTTTCTACATGACTTCCCAAGGGTGCAGTTGAGAAACTTGATACATGAAAAGGGTGTACACTAGGGAATTACACCAAAGCCACCTTTCATGAAAAGGACAGTTGAGTGCAAGCAATCGTTGAAAGAGTTCACTTAGATGTGCATGGAACATTCTCGACAGCCTCCAAAACCAAGCACATGTATTATGTGATTTTTGTAGTTGATTTATCAGTTAAGTGTTGGATATTATTCATGCATAAGAAAGATCAGCTGTTCTAAAAATTTTGTGACTTAAAAGAACTTGTTGAGAAGAAACAGGAAGGAAAGTGAAGGCTCTCAGGAGCGACAACGGTGAATAATATGTGTTGAATTAATTGAAGAAATTCTGTGCTTCAGAATGGATTCAACAAGAATTGATAGCACCTCATAACCCACAAAAAAATGGGCTTACATAAAGAAATAATAAAAGTATTGTGGGAGATGCACAGGCGATGTTGCATGATCAAAGCCTACCATTGAACTTGTGGTTTGAAACATGCAACACAAGAGTATATGTGAAGAACAAGAATTCTCATCAGATTTTCGGGATGAATACACCATAAGAAGATTTTTCACATAAGAAATCAAATGTGGCACACTTCAAGATTTTTGTTTCATCAGACTACTTTCACGTTACTAAGGATGCATAGATAAATCTAGAACCAACAACTGAGTTGGGCATATTTTTGGGGTACACTGATACACCTCCCAACTATCAGGTGTACCTACCGTCTAACAGGATGACAATTATTTGTTCAAATGTGAATCTTGATGAAGAGAAGGCCATTATATGTTCCCTTGAGAGCTTCATTTGCATGCAGATGAGGAGATTTAAGCTCCAAAGGAAGAACCTCAGGATGTTGTGGAGTAGCCACAAACAGAGGAGCAGAGAATGGAAGCACCCACTCATGCAAATACATCCAAAGATGGAAGGAAGCACACCAGAGAGGCCAACAAATTGATGCATGATGCTAGAGAGAATGTGGGAGCACCCACTCATGCAAATACATCCAGAGATGAAAGGAATCACACTAGAGAGGCCAAAAAATTAATTCATGATGCTAGAGAGAAAGTGGGAGCACCCACATCACAATGTAGGCATAAGAGGTGGTTAAATTTTTATATTCTTCTATGCTGTATCAATTGCTTTAGCCTAAATTAATTCTTCATAAATAATGCATTCAATTATTAGCAATGAAATTATTCACAAATTGTACTTGAAGCTAAAAAAATACATGCAGTGATAAAGAAGACAACAAAACAACCATAAGAGGTAGAAAATTGGTCCAAGACCAAAGAAAAACCCCACAAGGGGGAAACCATTTCAAATATTCTTCTTCAATAGACCGTCATAAAAATTTTTCAATGAAGAGTACAATGAGCCCAATACATATGCAACTAAAATATATATATTATAGATCTATAGATTCGCAAATACACAACATCAAGAAACCTGAATCTAATATATCACTGAAGCCAAGTGATATCAATTTCCAAATACTTGATCTGAATCCAAGATGCCATCAAAGACCAATCACAAACATATGTGAATAAGAGACAGACGTATGGAAGCACTGCGTAAGAAAATGAAGTATACCTAACCCATATATGCTTAGAAAAACCCTTAGACGCGACCTCAAGATGTTGTATCCACGGATATAGCTCCCTTGGACACTACCTAGACACATTGTGCCCGCGGTTTTGGTCTTGATTAGATCAATATAGTCCTAGAACCCTAGTCGTGACCTTGTCACGCTCTACCTACATCTATGGAAGCTTGGCCACTACCTTGCCACGTTGTGCCTGCAACTCTAGCCCGATATCACTAGTTCTGTGCCTACAACTATGGCCCATAAGTCCTAGTTCATAACAAGCCTCTCAACTGTGATTATGTACCTTGCATGAGCTTCTTCTCACGAACCACTACGAACCAAAGCATAATAGACGAACCAAGACAAAGAGTACAAGAAGAAAATATCATGAATGAATGTTTGAGAATGAGCTTGAGGTCGCTTCTATTTATAGATTTTGTGAGGGATCGCTTTGGGATTTGACTAAATCCACATGTGTTCAGACCGACCCATTCCATTTTATTAATAAATAAAATAATTCATAATTTAACTTTTTCTTAACCGATTGGGGCGATCTATAGGTCTATTTTGGTCCTCTAGAAAATAGAAATCTAATGAAATTATAATCTCAACCATATGAGCTATCCAAAGTGGAATTTTAATCTAGTTGCAAAAATCAACAGAGGTCCCTAAAGCGGTACACTAGCTACATGGCTCTTATAAGCAGGAGTGTAGAGACTAAGCCATCCTCTTTCAAGGAAGAAGTGCAAAAACCAGTATGGTTTTATGCCATGGTAGAGGAGTATGACTCCATTATTAGGAACAATGCATGGAAGTTGTCCCAAGACCAGAGGACAAGTTATATGTAGGATCCAAGTGGATCTATAAGATGAAGAAAACAACATATGGGAGTGTCGAGAAACACAAGGCACACTTTGTGGAGAAGGGATTCTTTTAGGTGGAGGGAATTGATTACAATGAGATCTTTGCTCCAGTATCAAGGTACTCTTCAATGAGATTTATTCTAGCAATTTTAATACAAATGGGATGGAAGATACATCATATGGATGCGAAGAGAGCCTTCCTCAACAGAGTGATTTAGGAAGAGGTGTACATAGAGAAGTCAAAAGGATTTGAGACCTTTGACAGAGAGTCCCATGTGTGCAGGCTCAAGCCAGTGCTGTATGGATTGAAACAAGCACCTTGTGCTTGGTGCACTAGGATCGATAACTATTTCAACAAGTTGGGCTTCAAAAAAATTGAAGCATATGAGAACCTTTACCATATTGTGGTTGAATGTAAATTATTGATTATAGTATTATATGTCAATGATTTAATTCTAAAAGGTGACGATAAGTTGATAAAATCTTGAAAATATGATTTGGAAAGAGAACTCGAGATGAAAGACATGGGGCTTAGGCATTATTTCCTAGTATGGAAATTTGGCAAGGATATGGCGAAATGTTTGTTTCTTAAGAAAGGTATTCCAATGAGATACTGAAGAAGTTTCACATGGAGAGAAACAAACCCATGGATACTGCTCTAGTAGGGAATCAGAGGAAGGAAGATGCTACTTCAGGTGAAGTGGTAGAGGCTACCATTTACATGCATTTTGTGGGTTCACTTATGTAATTGGTGAAAAAACGACCAGACATGTGTTATGCAGTTAAACAACTTAGTCAAGCAATGGTTAAGACAACCAAAATCTAGTGGAAGGCAACCAAACATGTGTTTAGATACCTTAGAGGCACCACTTAGTTTGATCTTTGGTACAAACAAACAAATGGAGTGAAGCTTCAAGGCTTCACAGATGCAAATTGGGTAGGGATTCCATCCGAAAGGAAGAGAACATCAGGGGGAATCTTTAGTATTGGGTCAACAATATTTTCTTGGTATAGGAGGAAGAAAATATCAGTTGCACTCAGTTTAGCATAAGCATAGTACATGGCTACTATTCAAGCAATTTGCGAGGCTATCTCGATGAGGAAGATCCATGTTGGATTATTTTGTCAGTAGATGGATCCTATAGTGATTTATTGTGAAAATAAGAGTTGTATCAAACTTTGTGAGAATCGAGTCTTTCATGATCGGTTCAAGCATATCGACATATGATACCACCATCTCAGAGATTATGTGAATATGCATATCATGATGCTAGAGTACATTCCTACACATGAATAAGATGCATACATATTGACGTAGGCATTGTCAAGAGGAAAATTCGAGATCCATAGAGGCAGGATCAAGGTATATGATAATCCCTTTCTTGCTGAGAGGGAGACTTGAAAATGACACAAAGAAATGTTATAATTTAATTTTACTTTGAATTAAATTAGAAGGAAATTGTAGTTCCACATCACATGATAACTTGTACAAGTTAACTAAGTTAGTTTGACTTAGTTGGTTTAGAAAATTTGAGTTGAGGGCCTAACTTGAGTCATTTAGAGTGGTTCGTACTTTATAGGAGCCCCACTTGAGTTTATTTTTAGTTGCAATTAATAAATTAAATTTAAATGAGTTGAAGTCAGTTAAACTAGTTCCAACTATTGGAGGAACTATTAGGAGCTCAAATAGTGGGATGTTGCTTCATGTGTTCAACGAGTTAACTGATGATTCAACCATAAATAACTCATGCATATCATATCTGAGAGTTACCCAGTTGATATTGGAGTTAAAGGTTAGTGTACTATAAGTTGTATAATAATCCAAATTGTACAAGTGGTTCATGCATTCAGAGGAAGGCCCAAGATGAATTGCGTATATGTGGATGGGGATTTCCCTAATTAATAGGGGCTAGTTACTCAAGGAAAAAACACAAGGAAACATGGACTTGGGAAAGCCAAAATTTGGTTGCGTATTGGTCTAGGCTTGTGTAGAAAGCGACAAGACATATAGAGATATTGCAGAGGTTTCCCAAGCTTGAGAAAAGCATTGTAATCTTCTCATATTTTTTGACTATATAGATAGTGGGGTTTTTAGTTGTGTATTTTCCTAGGAAATAATTGTGTAATGTGTCGATTGAATTCTTTCTCTTGTATGCTTCATGATTTCATGATTGTTTATTGTTTCCACAATTGGTATAGTAGATTCAAGTCTATTTTTTTAGTAAATACAATTAGGAGTTTGAATCTACAAGGAATTTCTACAGTTAAATTATTCATAATGTTTCGCATCCAAGAATACTCTATTAGAAAAAATAAATCCTTCAACTTAGAAGGACAACAAGGTGGGGGACTGGTATTTATTTGAGGATTACACAAAGATTAGGATCTATGGGTGTTAGCTTCCTCCTTACTACTTGTGTTCATGCCAATGAGGATATTCACCCTGGAGTTCATCAAAAAAAGTATTTATGTGGACCAAGTCCACTGTCCCTGCCAAAAAGGGATACATGTTCAAGTTGGGCAAGCCTATATGACATTTTATTGTTAATTCCAGACACGATTTCCTGGAAACTAAGGAATTACTGAAAAAATGAATTTTGATATGGGGGATGTTTGGAATTATGACCCTCATGGTGTCATTTCGAAGAAAAGGGAAAGAATAAAGGCTTCAATTTATGAGAATTATTGTAGGCCTGGGATTGAATAGAAGGCTAACCTTGATTCATAGCCTATTAACATAGAGATGGAGATCAAGACTTCAACAAAAAAAGGATAAGGTGCAGAAAAAGACAGTTGCTGAAACAGGGGATGTAGAAATGGAAGATGTACTTTACATAAAAAAGGCTAAGACCCAAGAGATATAAGAAGAAGAAATTGATACTAGGTTGATAGAGACAAGACCAAACCAACTGGGCTTCGAGGTGACTTTGGAAGACCCATTGCAAACTGTCGCCTCATCATCTTCAGAGGTAGCCATTCTGAGTTCAGTAGGAAGTGAAACTATTACTGAGCCTAGTTGTCCTGTTGGAAAGGCCATTGAAGAAAGGAAAAAGAAAATCAGGGAGGATATTCAGCATCAAATGACATCACATTCATTCCCATACCAGACTATACTTTTGGCCGTTATGGACTTGGAGAGAAATCAAATGAAGTTCTTGTTGCATCACCCACTAGCACAATTATTACCATTGAGATCCCAGTTCAAGGCCCTGGATGTTTATTTTAACTTGAAAAGTTTCACTTTGCTGGATAAGATTAATTTCCATAAGAAAGTGGGAGAAATTCTATACAATGATCTTAATCGAAATGCAATGACCATAAGCAATGCTAAGAAGTTGTTGGAGAAGGCTACAAAAATATTAAAGCAAGAGAGAGCTAACTCCAAACGATAAAGCTACATTTGAGGCCATTATCCAAAGCTCACAAGAAGAAGTTCAAGAGTTAAGGCACAAGATGAAGATTCTATTCGGTGAACATGTGCAATCCAAGGAACTTTCACAAGTGGAGGAAGAGAAAGAGATTATGAGAAAATAACTGATAGACAGAACAATGAGGTCATGGATCTTAAGCAACAAGTAGCAAAATTTTAGTAGAGTATAGACACTCACATTTGTGCAGGGTTGGTTCCTAAGAACCATTAGAATCCCACATAACAACTTACAAAGACCCTCATGGAGCTCCAACTATTGGAAGGGGAACTCAATAAAGTGCATAAGGATTTGGACATTACCCAATGAAACCTAGAAAAAAAAGAAAAGCAGCTCAAGGCTCACATGAATAATGCAAACATGATTAGTAAGAACCTATAGGCAGCCAATTAGGAGATTATTGAGTTCAAAGGTAAAATGAAAGGAAATATGTCCCTCTCACAAGCTAAAAAACTTGTCTGTGATAAAATAATAACAAAGATAAAAAATCGCTGGGAGCACATAACTTTGATGGATGAGAAGAAGATTATTATTAAGGATTATGATATATTCATCCCATATGCTAAGGAAAAAGGTAAAAATAACTGCCAAATTTCTAATAATTTCATCTAGTATGTAAATGAGAAGCCACTCGGTGAGTTGAGGGCTACATATGTGGTGGATAGAGTGTCTGATATCATGGAGATATACAAAGTTGTTCATAAGGAGGAGGCCAGAGCCAAAGCTGAAGAATTTCTAAATGTGGTGCTGAAATATGTGGCTACCTTCAACTATGAGTTTGAGGAGAGAGTCAAAGCAGGGCATACCAACCGTTGGGATTTTTTGGGAGTGCTAATCTAGTGGGAACAATACAACTAGATGTTAGTAGAGGCCAAGAGCAAGTTGTATTACTCTCATGAGAAGGCTTCCACCTTGAAAGTTAAAATTGTTGTTAATTATCTGAGAAGGGATTTCCAGCTATTAGGATTGGTGAACACCTTGTTCCATCCTAGGTTGAACTACATAGGGATTACAAATATCAAGATTTCATATCAACGGTTCTTCCAGGCTCCTCTACCAACTCCAACACTGTGGCAGAGATGCGAACAATTCATCAATCCTCTAGTGATCCCAACATCATTGACCCAACGACATTGCCTCCTGAACCTATATATCATGATTAAAGATGTTGTTGATTGGGTAAATCATGAAACTTTGATATTTTATGTTTTATGTAAATATTTTATTTTCAGAGACTCACTGCAAGTTAATTAGGATATGAATAGTACAACTTTTCTACTAAAGCACGCTGATATTTTTGTTATGATGATTCACTGCAAAATCAAGAAAGAATATTTTGTAAGGGATTCTCTTCCTAAGGCCCTATAAAAAAAATTTATGATACATAACCAAGGGTTCCAAATTTTGTTTCAAGAGGGAAGTTATGCAAATTGCAAATGAAATGTATGCCCTGCTGAATATTAATGAAAGATTTTGGTGATTCCGACTCATATGCATGTGTAGTATTCATTTTCTCTTATGTTATTCCATATATGCTCACTATTCTTCTTATATTACTTGAAATAAAAACTGCTAGATATGTCTTAATGAATTCATCAATTCATGGATTCATCTCTGTCTAATGATAATGTAAGATTCCTATGTGATCTGAATGTGATCAAAATTAAGTGCTGAAGTAGATTTTATTAATTGCCATCAATGAATCAATTCTTAACTGATCTGATTAATGTGGAAGACTGAAGGAAATATAAAGCATTTTTGAATTAAACCAAAATCATATTAAAGATGAAATTTTATCAAAGAACAGAGACAAGAGACAAAAAACATTGATTACGGAGTTCATCTCTGGTGGACTATGTCTCCGGGTCTGCTTTCAAGATGGACGTCCGTTGTAATATCCAAAAATAGGGATTCAGAAATACATAAAATGTATTGGGGTCTTGCAATTATGAATAAGATTAAAATAGTGTGAAAAACACATATACATCAATTGGAGCTACAACAACAACTTATCTTTCATTCCATGATCCGATAAGTGGGGAAAAACAACTATTTCATCCCTAAAAACGTCATTTTCAAATATTTGTGTAAAAATAAGGGAAAGTGACGGTGGGATCCCTTAGCTTAGGTCATGTGGGACTCACATACCAAATTTGAGTGAAAACAAATAACTCTAGCTAAGTTAAATAGATCTCCCACTCCCGATATGGCTCAAAAACACTGAATTCACATGACTTGACTAAACATAAAGTTTCTGAAGCATGCAAAACGTATTTTAAATATTATTTATGATATAATATGATGCAAACATCAGATATGGATTTTTTTTTCTTAGAACATGAAGAAAATGGAATATTTGATGAAGAAACCCTTAAGAATGCGCTGCTGCAACACATAGAAATGACTGCAAAGGCTTGACAACGTTATTTTATTGAGTGTACTGCAGTAGTAGATTACATATCAGATCTAGAGCAGATATTTGTACAAAAATTTAGATCCATATCAGATCTATACACTAGAAAGGCTCCTCTTTCAGATCCCCTTGGGGTTTTCAGTAGAAAATGAAGTACATGGAGTAGATCTGAGATCTACTGCAGCAGATCTGCAGAATGATTCAGAATTTATGAAGAAAATACATCTATGAATAGATAAGATCTGAAACATACATGGATTAGATGGCTAATCCATGGATCACCATAGTGTAAGGAAGTCTCCTTTACACCATAGATCTCCCCTCCAAATAGTTGCCAAAACACCCTGCAACTCCTTACTTGAAAATAACGTAGTCCAAGGACATTAACTGCGTTGTAGGCTTGATTTAGAGTTTGGCCTGATGCTAAGATGTAGATTTGAAGCTCCAATAAGCTAATACACTCTTGCCAATGAAATATATGACTTTCCCACTGAAAAGAGGCACTAGTATGGTCTATATATGAATAGGTCTAGCCTCCACTTGTTGCAGCTTGAAAAGACAATCACATCCTAAACATGACATGAATTGTAGTTGAAAGGAGAAGCTTGGTCTCAAACCAGATAGTGGACTATGTAGTACAAACTCTTCCAAGAGCTACTCAATGGAAAGAGGTGGAACTCCTAAACAGGAAATCCCAATGCTAAACATCATTTGCAATCTAGGCTAAACAACCAAGAAAGCTATATGTATAAACAAACAATATATCAAAATATCATATCATGAACAACCTCAACATGCTGCCCTCCTCTTCCTTTTATAATATCAAGAGATTGTAAACCCTAAACCACCTTCAATGATTTAGCTCCATTCACATATGAGCCTCCAACTTGAACTGCACTGTCCCTCTAGAAGATTCATTGCATCTAGAAAGTGTTGTTGATTTGGTCTTGGTTGAATTGGTCAATTGATTCAGTCTCTTTCACACTCAAGTGCGTTTATACAAGTGGCCCAGATCTAGCCTTGTTCACATTGGGCATTTATTTACTCTTTTATTAGGAGTTTTATGAACCTCCTTTACATATTTATTCTTTAAACAAATAAATAAAAACAAAATGAATATTCATATTAGCTCAGGACTAATTAGTAATCTTACATTCCTTTCCTCCAAAATTTTGCTTTTCCTCAAGCAACTCATAAGGACTTTGCAAAAGCTCCAATGGAATTGTCTCCTCCCAAGAATACAAGTTTGCCTTTGGTGGATGAACCAAATAGCTGTCATCATGAAGTAGTGGCAGATACATAAAAAGAATCATATGTTGTCCATTGGTCTTCTCAAGGCATGAGAGATGGTAAATATTGGGCACTTCAACCCCCATGAGAAACTTCAATCTCCATGCTATCATCCAAACAAAGTGAGGCATCCTTGACAACTCAAAGAAATAGTCACCAATCCCCACCATATGCAATGTGTAGGGGCTCCATGGCTGGAAATGAGAGATAAGAATACTCAACTCAAGCTATCTCTCCCTTCATTTATGATAAATATGGAGCCGATGATCTTGGGCTGCAATAATATAGTCCTCATGAAGCCAAAAGAGACTTGGAACTTCATGATTCCCTTCATGGATTCTAGTGAGCCTTCTTGCCAAATCTTCCATGCATATAGTGAATAGAGTATCTTCACCATATGTGCTCCAAAAGAAACATGGACTAAGTGTCATATGATATATTGGATGGTGACAATAGTCCCTCCCTTGAGACCAATGTTGTCCTTCATCTTTCTTCCTCAAATCATAGTACAATAAGTGGCCATCCCACCACCTTCTTACTGCAAAAATATTTTTCAAAGCTTGGAAATAGTAGAGGGTAATAGGTGTTGGCTGGATATGATTCAAACAAAACATGTCTCGCTGCAAATTTTCCCAAGTGATATAATTCTTCCAATGACATAAGTCCAACATATGGCTTCTAGCATAAGAAAACAAATGATATAATGTAGCAACCACACAATGTTCTATCCTCCTCTTGAAGCATGAATGAATATGGGAGATTTCATTCCCAAAGGACACACTCAAACAATTTGTCATCCCTCCTCTCATGTTCCCAACAAAGATCAAAGCATTATCATCACCATGATATAAATAAGCTCTCTTCTGCCACCTCATGAGAAAGTTACATTTTCTCCCAAACCCAAGTACATACATGATCATGAAATACATTCCAAACAGAAATACATGTACATACATGAGACACATCCCAATCATAAGCAAATACATGGACATGAAATTTGACATGGGATGTCCAAACTCTCTTCTTGTCAACCGAACCAACCATGCCTTCTTATTATGCATCCTTCCATTGAGATACAAGGCATGAGAAAAGAAAATATGAAACCTTGGGTAGTACCCATACTCACCCAATAACAACCAGCGTATGACATCTCCTACTTGCATCCAATTTAGATGGGGTAAGTGGTTTCCCCACCACTTACTTTCTTCCCATAACATATCTCCATGGTTGAAAGTGGAAGATATATTTGGTGCCTTAGGAAAGCACCCATCAAGCTGCAAAATCTCCCTTTGTTCACCAAGGGAGTGGCCATAATCAACAATAATTTTGGCCCAAAGTTGGCCATGAAGTTTATAAGGTATAGCACTCCTCTTAGGAGTCATGGCCTACATATACATAGTAAAAGAATGCATACAATCAGAAAGTAAAACATGATTTACATAAGTATTCTCTTCACCAATAGTCCTCCTCCAAGAAGTGGAGAGGTGCACATATCTATCTTCTTCCTCAAGAGGAGAAGGAGAGGGCTGAACTAACTCTTCCATAGAGTATATTGCTGCTCCGTCTTCATGTGATGCATGCATATTTGATAATTATGATATAAGTATTATTCAAAGCCTTTCCACATGAATCCATTTGAGATAATATGGTGTGTTCTAATAAAAACAGTGGGGGTAGAAAGCAAGATATCATAGGATGCACATAGTAGTTGGTCTTTGAGTTTTGACTCTTTAGCCAAATAGATCTGATCATGAAATTAAATGAATCCATCAACCACATTATACCTCCTATATTCCATTTTCCCATCAATAACCTTACATGTGAAGAGGTTCTTGGTATATTCTACCAAGAGTTGGGACTCCCAATATGGATTTAGGCTCCTCAATAAATACAGCGATGTAGAGTTATAAAATGAAGTAGCTATTACATCATATCTTTCCTCTTTGACATGCTTAATGCCAAAGTCACATGGGGAAGTATTGAAGCTCCATCCTTGTTTCCTCCCTTGCATTTGATCTTGTGCAGGACAAGATTGAAGAATAGGAAGATCAATATTCTTTTGAAAGATATCTCTCTTCCAAAATCTCCATAGTTTAGCCCATGCACACAAGAGTTTTGGTACCCTATTACTTCCTTCAGAAATATCCTTATGGAGAGATATCATTTGCTTCCCCAAGTCCATGGAGTGGCCATTTGAAATCATGTTAGTGTCATCATGGATATCTGAATTCTTCTTTACTAGTGCAAATAGATGAGTGAGAAATAGCAAAATCAATTTTAGAAAATTGTTCAGCTCTCCTTGGAATCCACCAATAGATCTCAGTGTTGTGGTAGCTCCCCTAAAAGCTCCCTCCTTAGCCAAGTTTGTCACTGATGCAAAAAGTTGAGAGAACACTTTATTCTTCTTCTCATTGGGGGGTCTCCCTGGTGGAATGCCTCCATGTAAAGAGACATCTAGATCTGAAGTAGATTGTATGGATGGTTGGACTAATGTGTCCCTTCCCTTGCTGCATAGTTTAGTCTCCTTCTCATGAATAGAAACCCCTTGAAATAAACAAGGGTGCATGCTCCTCATCATAGGATGCTGATCCATCCTTCCTCCTCTTGCTTGGATTAAGGTATCATTGCCCAATAATGCTGTCACATAATGCTACTTGGGAATCACTTGCAAAGATACACAATCTCTTTCCTTTGAAACAATAACTTCATCTCCATCCCCACGTGGTAATGGGTCTTCTTTTGAAGTAACAACATTGCTACTGTATTCTTGTTCTTCCTTCTCATCAATATTTTAGAACACCTCATTATCAACAAGAGACCTTGGATCTTGATATTCTTTTGAAAGAGGAATCTCCATGACTTCTTCTTGAGAAGAAATCTCTCCATGAAATGGGGATTTTTCCCTTGGCAAGGTATCACAGAAGTTTTTATCCCCTTCAACAGAGATAGGAAGTGCAGTTTGCATAACATACCTTTCCAACTCATGCAATGGTTTTGCATGCTCATGCTTTGCTAGCTCAATCAAAGATGTTTTAGTGTGTTTTACATCAAATGTTTTCACCATTATCTTGATAAACTTTGCATAAGTAGATATGTTTGAATTCTTTAATGAGAAAGATTTAAACAACCACCAAACATAAGCTTTACCTTTAAGATGTAGCGCTACTACCTTAAGGGCTTCTTCTTCTGAAACTTGATGTAGATCCAAATATGAGTCTAATTGATCTATCCATTCTTCGGTTGTGCATGTGGAGGATCCATCAAAGTTAGGCAGAAAGAATCTACCTTTTCTTATTTTATTGTTGGATATTTTCTCCTCCTTGAGCTGGCATAATTCTTGGAAGCTCAAGTGCTCCTTGATTTTCCAATATTTAGATTCATACTCCTGAAGATAATCACTCAAAGTCTCCTCCTTTAGTGCATCTTCTTCTTCCATCTCTCTTGCAGTAGATCTGGGCATAGAATAACGATGTAGATCTGATGTAGCTGAGTGCTTGCACATATAATATGAAGAACTATGGTTTTCTTCATGTAAATATATTCTTGAGGGACCTTCATGCCTTGCCCTCTTTATTTCTTTGATTTCTCCTTTAAGCTCATGCAGAGTTTGGAATCGAGTTTTTGAGAACTCTTTCCATTTCATTCTTCCAAAAAAAGGGGTTTTACCCTTTTATTTTATGTATTCAATGTAATCAATCTTCTTCTTCTGTCTCTTCTCTCCTTGAAAAGACATCTTGGCTTGAAGCTCATAGGTTGAGCCAAAGATCATGCTCTGATAACACTGTAATATCCCAAAACAGGGATTCAACAATACATAAACTGTATTATAGTCTTGACATGATGAATAAGCTTAAAATAGGTGTGAAAAACACATATACATAAATTTCAGCTACAACAACAACTTATCTTTCATTCCATGATCTGACAAGTGGGGAAAAACAACTATTTCAGCCCTAAAAACGTCATTTTCATATCTTTGTGTAAAAACAAGGGAAAGTGATGGTGGGATACCTTAGATTAGGTAATTTTGGACTCACATACCAAATTTTAGTGAAAAAAATAACTCTATCTAAGTTAAACAGTTCTCCCACTCCCAGTATGGCTCAAAAACACTGAATTCCCATGACTTGACTAAAAATAAAGTTTCTGAAGCATGAAAAACGTCTTTTAAATATGATTTCTGATATAATATGATGCAAACATCATATTTGGAGTTTTATTTCTCAGAACATGAAGAAAATGGAAGATTTTATGAAGAAACCCTCAAGAATGAGGTGCTGCAACACATAGAAATGACTGCAAAGGCTTGAAAACATTATTTTATTGAGTGTACTGTAGTAGTTGATTACATATCAGATCTATAGCAGATATGTATACAAAAATTTAGATCCATATCAGATCTGTACACTAGAAAAGCTCCTCTTTCAGATCCCCTTGGGGTTTTCAGTAGAAAATGAAGTACATGGAATAGATCTGAGATCTACTACAGCAGATCTGTAGAATGATTCATAATTTATGAAGAAAATACATCTATGAACAGATAATATCTGAAATATACATGGATTATATGGCTAATCCATGGATCACCATAGTGTAAGGAAGGCTCCTTTACACTAGAGATCTCCCCTCCAAATAGTTTCCAAAACACCCTGCAACTCCTCACTTGCAAATAACGCAGTCTAGGGACACAAAATGTGCTGTAGGCTTGATTTAGAGTTTGGCTTGATTCCAATATGTAGATTTGAAGCTCCAATCAGCTAATACACTCTTGCTAATGGAATAGATGACTTTCCCACTGAAAAGAGGCACTAGTATAGTCTAGCTATGAATAGATCTAGCCCCCACTTGCTGCAGTTTGCAAATAAAATCACACCCCAAATAGGACATGAATTTTACTTGAAAGGATAATATTGGTCTCAAGTGCTCTGATACCATTGTAATATCCCAAAATGGGAACTGTCAGTAAGACATGATTGGAAAACACATTTTCCAAGAATGGCTGCTACAGGATTTGAAACCAGAACTTGTATCCATTAGATCTAATTATATAAGTCCTAGATCCAAGAGGATATCAAAAACAAATCCTTCTAGGTGGGGCAAACAGGCCTCCCACACCTAGTATGGCTTGATAAATGCCCAATGAGGGACTGCAGCAATTTATAAACACAATAATGGATATGAAGTGTTAAATAAGCTCATAGGATGTGTTAAAAACACATATCCATCAATCCAATCTACAACAGCAAACTATACTTCATTTTATGAGCCAAAAGTTGGGGAAAAACAACAATTTATGCCCTAAAAAGGTTAATTTTAGAGATGAGCATAAAAAAAGGGCAAGTGATCATGGGCTCTCATAGGTTAGGTCATGTGGGACTCACATACCAAATTTGAACAGAAAAAAATGACTCTAGCTATGTTAAACAGATCACCCACTCCCAATATGGCTTAGAAATGCCCAATCCCCATGACTTAATTACTGCAGAGTTTACTGAAGCACATAAAACATGATTTTTTGAAGGTGTTGGATACAATATGGTATGGAAATCATTAAATCAGATCTTTAGCATGGTTCATACAATGTACAATAGATAAATATAAGAGTTACATGAAGAAACCCTCAAGATTGAGGTCCCGTAACAACATATTTGAGACTACAAAGCTTGAAAACGTTATTTAATTGATGTTGCATATGAGTATATTACACTTCAGATCGAGAGCAGATCTGTATACAAAATGATAGATCTATTTTAGATCTGTATACTAGACAAGCTCTTAATACATTCCCCTTGGGGATCTGAGCAAATCATAAACAACAGTGAGTAGATCTGAGATCTAAGTTGCGGTATTGCAGTAGTATTCATAAATTATGCAGTAAATAGAACCATATACAAATAATATCTGAATGGAACATGGATTGGATGGCCAATCCATGGATCACCACAGTGCAAGGAAAGCCCCTTAACACTAGAGATCACTCCTCAAAACGTTGCTCAAACACCCTGCAACTTCCCTCTTGCAGATAACGCAGTTATGGGAGAGAAACTATGTTTTTAGCTTCAGTACTAAGTAGGCCTGATGCCTTGATTTGAAAATGTAGCTTCAATGATCCAACACACTCTTCCAGGAAGTTAAAAGACACACTCACTGAGAAGAGGCACCAGATTTTCCTAGATATGAATATATCTATCTTCCACTATTGCAGCTTACAAAGACAAAAAAATCCTAAAAAGGATCTGAATTGTAGTTGGAAGATGAAGCTTGGCCCAAAGCCTGATAGTGGACAAGATAGAACAAGTCTCATCCAAGAGCTGCTCAAGGAAGGAGGTGGGATTCCCGACCAGGAACACCCAAGTGCTAAATAACACTATTCTCAGCTAAACAACCAAAGAATAAGGAATGTATAAATAGAAAGAACCTTTAGAAATATCAAATAATCAACCCTTTTCTTGGTGTCCTCCTCTTCCTTTTATAATATGGAAATCTTGTCAAACACTAAACCATCTTGATGATTTAGCTTCATTTACATGAGTGACCTCCAACATGAACTGCGTTGTGCCTTTAAGAGATACAATGCGTGTAGAAAACACTCTGGATTTGGTCCTATTGACCCAGTCAACTGATCCAGTCTCTTTCACACTTAAGTGTGTTTATGAAAATAGCTCAGATTTAGCTTGTGTCACATTGAGCATTGATTTATTTTGATATTTAGGAGTTATATTGATCCGCCTTTACAATTTTATTCATGAGATAGAAAAAGTAAAACAAAATTGAATATTCCTATTAGCTTGGGCTAATTAGGAATATTACAGTCCTCCCCCTTCAAAATGTTGCTTGACCTCAAGCAACTGCAAGGTAGACCAAAATTTCTCCCTCCTTCTTCTTGTGGCCTCCTCATCAATAGATTCCACCATAACTCAACATAATATGTAGTGAATTTGTCCTCCAATGTTTTCCTCCAAGCATGTAAAGCAGAAAAGTGTACATCATGAGAAAATGGAAGATGCAAGTGGAAATATCCTTGCTGTCCAATGGCCTCCTCAAGGTAGGAGTGATGAAAAACATGGGAGTCTTATTCCCAATGAGTGGCTTCCTCACCCATGCAATCATCCAAATGAAATGAGCCATTCTAGGTAGCTCATCAAAGAAATATTCAACCCTGGATCTATGCAATGTGTTGGGGCTGAATGGAGAGTTTAGATTTTCCTATCCAGGTAGTTTCTCCCTCCATTTATGGTAAGTATGAGGGGGTTGCTGATATTGGGCTGAAATGTCATGGCCTCTAGAATTGGCCCAAGCCACCCCACAAAATGAATAAACCATGAAGTGCCTCCTCCAAGAACGCAAGTTCTCCCAAGGGCTCCTCCTACATGAAGGAAAGAGGTATGTTGTGGTAATCATGGTGTGCCCATTGTTTCTCCTAAAACATACAACATGTAAAATAGGGAGAATCATACTCCCAATGGGCATCTCCATCTCAAATTCCACTCTCCAAACAAAGCTTCCTATGAGTATAAACATATCAGCAATATATGGAAGTAAAATACTATGAGAACAAGCTGCCAAATGACAACCGGAGAGTGAATCAAATTTCCACACTAGGAACCAGCGCTATGCATTCCATGCCTGCCTCAAAACAAAAATTAACAAGTGCTCCACCAGCCACTTGTTTTCTGCCACAGTCATCTCATAAGATGGAAACATGAAGATACAATGCAGTGTCAATGGTGCACACCAAGAATCATGTGGCCTCCCCCACAAACCACCAATAAGGTAGCCAAAATCAATGCTACAAGTAGCTACAAGTACATCATCATACAATATGAAAGAAAGGATAATTCTTCTTGATACATCATGCGGCTCAAGCAAGGAAAAGAAGTACAATACAAAATGTGAAATTATACCTTCTCCATCATGTACTTGAGATCTTGAGCTGAAATGGCTCAACTGGAATATTTCCCTCACCCCCAATGAGTAGGGAAGTGGCTATGACCTCCTCTTCATTACCATCCAGGATATGCATCTCTCCATATGCTGAAATATGTCATGCTGGATGCCCTCCCAAGTGAACTCCTCCACCAACTGGAAATATGCATCAAAGTGCATAGAAGAGAAGTCCTCATGTGCTGCATGTAGTAGCTTCTCCTTGAGACTAGAATATCTAGTCAAGAAGATCCTGCCATAGGAATAGATGACCACATCATCCACTATGTATCTATCATCTGCATCCGGGTCATCAAGAATCATCCATGCAACAAGATCCTTGGAGTACTCTACCAACAGTTGAGACCTCCAACCCTCCTAAGAGACAACGCTGGTGATCTAGCATATGAAGGTCTCCTCATGCTGTTGCCTGCTACTTTGACATCCCTCATGCCAAATTCATCCTCCAAAATCCTCACCTCCCTGGAATCCAAGAATGGTGAGCCAAGAGGCAAGATGTCCCTCAGCAATTCTAGATTTGGTGGCCTCCCATGTGGAATGCCTCCATGTAGTGAGACATCAAAATATGAAGTGGACTGCATGTATGAGTGGACTGATTTTTCCCTTTCTTCTCTACGTAGTGAGTCTCCTTCCTTTGTGTATAATTCTTTTGAAATATATAAGGGTGAATGCTCATCATCCATTGATGCTGATCCTTCTCCTCTTCCTCTCCTTCCATCTCACAATCCACCAGTGCTACTGCATGTTGCTCCGGAATTGTGTTTTGGTTTCCACATGTTGAATCATTTGGAACTCCTTGTAAATATGCAAGGGCTCCTCTAGTGGAACCTCCATGTGGTGATGGATCTTCTTCCTCCATCCTCCTTGCAGTAAATGTGGGAAATATATTGCGCCGTGGATTTGCATGTGTGGCTGAATTCTCACACACAACATAAGAAGTACTGGGGCTTTCTTCATGAGAAGAACTCATTGAGGGATTTGCATGTCTTCCCCTTCTCATTCCCTTGATTCCTTCCTTCAATTCATGCATGGCTTGAGAGAGAGTGTTAGAAAAACTATTTCTCTTTGTCCTCTGTGTAATATTTCTTCAGTCTTCTTCTGATAGCTAGTTCTCACAGGCTGAGCTAGAGATCATGCTTTGATACCACTGTAATATCCCAAAACAGGGATTCAAAAATACATAAACTGTATTACGGTCTTGAAATGATGAATAATCTTAAAATAGGTGTGAAAAACACATATAAATTAATTGGAGCTACAACAACAACTTATCTTTCATTCCATGATCCGACAAGTGGGGAAAAACAACTATTTCAGCCCTAAAAATGTCATTTTCATATATTTGTGTAAAAATAAAGGAAAGTGATGGTGGTATCCTTTATCTTAGGTCATGCGGGACTCACATACAAAATTTTAGTGAAAACAAATAACTCTAGGTAAGTTAAACAGATCTCCCACTCCTTATATGGCTCAAAAACACTGAAATCCCATGACTTTTAGTATTCATAAATTACTAAAGCATGAAAAACGTCTTTTAAATAGGATTTCTGATATAATATGATGAAAACATAAGATATGGAGTTTTATTTCTCATAAAATGAAGAAAACGAAAGATTTGATGAAGAAACCCTCAAGAATGAGGTGCTGCAACACATAGAAATGACTGCAAAGGCTTGACAGCGTTATTTTATTGAGTGTACTGCAGTAATAGATTACATCAGATCTAGAGTAGATATTTGTAGAAAAATTTGGATCCATATCATATCTGTACACTAGAAAGGCTCCTCTTTCAGATCCCCTTGGGGTTTTCAGTAGAAAATGAAGTACATAGAGTAGATCTAAGATCTACTGCAGCAGATCTGTAGAATGATTCATAATTTATAAAGAAAATATATCTATGAAAATATCATATCTGAAACATACATGGATTATTTGGCTAATCCATGGATCACCACAGTGTAAGGAAGGCTCCTTTACACCATAGATCTCCCCTCCAAATAGTTTCCAAAACACCCTGCAACTTCTCACTTGAAAATAACGTAGTCCAGGGAGAGAAACTGCGTTGTAGGCTTGATGTAGAGTTTGGCCTGATGCCAAGATGTAGATCTGAATCTCCAATCAACTAATCCACTCTTTCCAATGGAATAGATGACTTTCCCATTGAAAAGAGGCACTGTTATGGCCTAGATTTGAATAGGTCTAGCCTCCACTTGCTGCAGCTTGCAAAGACAATCACACCCTAAAAAAGACATGAATTGTAGTTGAAAGGAGAATCTTGGTCTCAAACCAGATAGTGGACTATGTAGTACAAACTCTTCCAAGAGCTACTCAATGGAAAGAGTTGGAACTCCTAAATAGGAAATCCCAATGCTAAATAAAATTTGCAATCTAGGCTAAACAACCAAGAAAGCTATATGTCTAAACAGAAAATATATCAAAATATCATATCATGAACAACCTCAACATGCTGCCCTCCTCTTCCTTTTATAAGATCAAGAGATTTTAAATCCTAAACTACCTTCAATGATTTAGCCCCATTCACATATGAGCCTCCAACTTGAACTACGTTGTCCCTCTAGAAGATTCATCGAATCTAGATAGCATTGTTGATTTGGTCTTGGTTGACTTGGTCAATTGATTCAGTCTCTTTCACACTCAAGTGTGTTTATACAAATGGCCTAGATTTAGTCTTATCCACATTGGGCATTGATTTATTCTTTTATTAGGATTTTTATGAACCTCCTTTACATATTTATTCTTTAAACAAAGAAAGAAAAACAAAATGAATATTCCTATTAGCTTAGGACTAATTAGGAATATTGCATCCGCTTTATTAGGATTAATCCGAGGAGGTATTTACATAGAAAAAACACCAGATTGATCATGCTCGCAGACACTTTTGGTCACTGAAAACAAAAATCTCTCTCTCTTAGCTTTCCAATGCCTGTCTTGGTTCCCGATTCCACCTCCGTACGATCAATAAATGCTGAAAAGAAAACAACCTCTATCTCTCAAAATATGAATACAAAACCACATTGTCCCCTTCATGAAGAAAATGCCAAGGTAAATAGGTTGTCTCGAGCTCCAAACATGGCATATGGTTTTACATTTATGGTGGTTTAGATGAGAATGGGTCTCGATCTTATCACTTGTATACACCTAGTGGATTAGAAATAAGGTGGTTCAATTAACAACTTGGCACAATTAACATAAAAACCCACAAATATACCTTAGGTTATAAACTTATCCCTGACAGTTTACTAATGTCACAGAAGATAATAATGTTAGCCATGTGACAGGGAATTCTAACCCTCTGCTACCACCTCATGGTTTGGCCCGATAGTTTCGACTTGCTAGTGGGTTGACTATTCACATGCCAGTTGTGGAACAAATGTGGTCTCTTGATGGTTGTGGTCTAGTCGACATCCGAATTGCGTTAACTTTAACGGTTTTATGCCACGTTCACATGTAATGCCTGTTCCGACACAACTTCATGCTATGGTTTAAGATTGACGAATAACTGCTATAGTTATCTCCATCTGTTCATATGTTCTGCTAGCTCTGATGCAGTTTCCTTTGGCGGTCAATTGTATATTTGTTTTACAAAGTTTTAATACAAGGTTTTATAATATGGTCCAAAACCTATTTTAGCTTAGGTTTTGCACCATAGTTTTATTGCGCTAGGTCTTTAGGTGTTAGGTCTTGGAATTTACATAATATTTGAATTAGGAACTTAGGTACATAGGTTCTTCAACAAGGTTTAAGACTTAGGTCTTAGAACCTTTTACATATTTCCACCATAGCTTTGTTTAATACATTGCACCATTACATCCATGAACCCATTTTCAACCATATAAAAACACCATGTCATGAATGACATAATTATGAACCTAAATTAAGCCATTGCGAAGCAACCTTCATTCGGAACACTGGAGGACCTGGCAAACTAAAGACTTCTAAGCCCGGACATAGGACATGTTAGCCTCCTATACCAATAGGTTTCATCTTTCATGATTGTCTTGATTGAATTATGGAATATGTTCAAACCTTCTTACTTGAGCAAAGGTGTTCCATATTCTTGAAAACCAAAAAATCAAAAAATTTAAAAAAATGTAAAGAGGGTATACCCTAAAAGAAAGATCAAAGGGTAAAAAGAATAAAATGGTCAGAAAAGAGAAAGAAATGAACCCCAAGCAAAAAATAGACCAAGGAAAGTGTGCAAGTCTAAATGCCACTACTTTTTCTAAACTGGACATAGGACAAACTGGAGCTGCCTAAACCTTATTGTCAACCTGCACTGAAGCAATATACTCGTGGATAAATCATCTCCACTTGAAATATTTTGGACCAAAAAATTTTGATTTAAGAAGATATTAGGTGAGGGTACAAATCCCTCACCTTTTCGATCTCCATCCACCTCGCCTTACTCGGATTCATGCCCTTGAGTCCCACTCCAAGATATTCAACATATCCTTGTTTGGAAGTGCGAGATTTCCTGTCCAAGATGGTATCTTCCTGAAACTTCATATACTCAAGTGCTAAATCATCAACAATAGGAATATTTTTATATTCCTCAGGATCAATGATCATCAGAGGTTCATACAAATTTAGATTTTCTACATTCGCAACTGAATAAATGCACATGTAAGGAGGTAAATCTAACTAGAAACAATTATTTACAAACTTTTCCACAATATTAAAAGGTCCATACCTGATGGGTTTCAGTTTCTTACCTTCACATTTCAACCTGTCTTTACTGATATACAACCATACTTGATCTCTGATCTGTAAATGATGGTCGAATCCATGCTTGTCATGGTGCAGTTTGAATCCTGGACTGCTTCATGTATCTATTGTATCCATTGAATGAACTTAACTGCTTTGTTTGAATCATCAAGTCCATCCACTTTATCTTCTTCACCGAACAAGAATTCCATTGGTACTTAGGTAGATTCCCAAAACATGTTTGAAATGGTGATTGATTAGTCGAAGAATGTAAGGCTTGATTGTAAGCATGATGCAAATAAGGTAAAGATTCATCCCAAAATTTCAGATGTTTACTGTAGTAACCTCGGAGAATATGTATCAAATTACTATTCACCACTTCTATCTGTCCATTGGTCTATGGATGAAAATATGTTATCTTCTTCAGCTTTGTGTCCATGAGCTGCCACAAAGTGGACCAAAATTCTCCTACAAAGCGTGTATCTCGGTCAGAAATAATGGAAGTAGGAAATCCAAAACGAACCCATACCTGTTGAAAGAACATCTGTGCCATCTGTTTTGCAGTCACTTGCTTTTTGCACGGAACAAGAATGCACATTTTTCTGAATTGATCAACCACAACATACATGTAATCAAGTCCTCTCCTAGACATAGGAAGTCCTCCAACAAAATCCGTGGAATTTTTGTCCCATGGTTTCAAAGGAACTGAAAGTGGCATGTACAAACCAATCTTTCGATTGCTTGGCTTTCTTGTCGAACACATCACACATCCTTTAATGTACTTCACAAATTTTTCATACATGTGAGGCTAGTAACAATACCTTTGAATTTGTGCCATAGTCTTGGTTATGCCAAAATGTCCTGAAATGATAGAAGAATGAGCTTCCTAAATAACATGTGCCATTTATGTCTACGATATGCATAACTTACCCAGATGATATAACAACCTGTCATGAACATGAAATTGACTACTTCCACCTGAGTACCCTACGTTAGTGATTCAGAAATTTCTTTGAAATCAACATCAATACTATATTGTTCTACATAACTTTCAATTTTCAAAGAACTATTCTGCATCACTACTGAAGCATTCAAGGATGATCTACACAACATATCAACTACTTTTTTTATTACACCTTTCTTGTACTTAATTACTAAGTGAAATTGTTGAGGAAATCCCATCCATATGTAAGGGTGAGATTATTGCAACTTAGTTTGCAATTGAAGGTATTGAAGCGGCTGATGATCTGTCTGAATCACTATTTCCTTACCCATTAAGTAGTGTTTCCATTTATTTATACTTTTAACTAATGCAAACAATTATTTATCATATGTCAGATAATTTATAACTACCTTAGAATTTTTTTTTTTTCTGAATGAAAACAAATTAGTTTCCCTTTTTGAAGTAAGAGTGCACCCATTTCATAACCACTAGCATATGTTTCAATTTCAAATGGCTGTTGAAAATTTGGTAAAGCTACGATTGGTGCTGTGACAATTTTATGCTTAAGTGAATCAAAAGCTTTAAAGTCGACACACATTTCCCATGTTCCTTCTTTCTTAAGAACCAAAATTATGGGTAAACCACATGGAGATGAACTGGGTTGAATGAAGCCTTTTTCATCCAACTCTTGTATTTGTGTCTTTAATTATTCGTTCTCTATTAATGACATGTGATACATTCTGACATTAGGAATAGGGGCATCAAACATCAAATATATCTCATGTTGTATTTCCCATTTAGGAGGCAAATGTTTTGGTTCTTTAAATAGACTTTGAAAATAATATACCACTTTAACCAAAGTATATTTAAACTAAGATTCACAACCTGAAAAAAAACATCATGAAGATCCTTACATTGTTATTTTACAACCATGAGTACATATCTTTTACTTGAACTTATTAGTCGCTTCATCTCATTAGCATTAACTAAATTCAAGTGAGTTTTGATTTTATGTGCCCAAACGATGTATTCAATCCCTTCTTTCTTAAGATGATATTTATGATCTTTCCTATGAAACACTGCATCACGATCATAGAGATAAGGACTTCCTAGCACGAATCCACATATCTCTAATGGTATCACATCTAAATACACTTCATAAATGTAATTAGCTGTGATGGAAAATTTTAAACGACACTGCTTTGTGACATTATTCTGAGTCTTTTCTTTTAGACAACCTAATGGTTATGGTATTGGATGATTATGTGTCTCTAAACCCAATTTCTTAACTAATGATTTACATATGAAAATTTCTTGTGACCCACTATTAAACAATGTATCTATTTTCGTGTTCTTAGAAGTTATCCTCATCTGAAATAGTTCAACTCTTTTATCCTCTTCCAGATGATTAATGTTTAAGAAGATGTAGAAATACTAGAACTTGAAGTAGCGTCAAATTTTTTACCTCTCAAAACCATTGCAGTTATTTTCCTTTCATCACCTGAATCAGAGCTCAAGTATTGTTGGATTGCTGTATTAGCCTTATTTTCACCTTTCTTATTCTAGAACTTCTTTGGTCCGAGTTCTGGGTGAAGTTTCCAACATCTGGCTTCATCATGTCTGATCCTTTGGAAGTGAGTACAAGTAGGTCTTTCACTTTCCTTCTCAGTTGTCACTATATTCTTTCCATTTGAACTTCTCTTCCTCTTGATGTCTTTGGAATCCTTGATTTCCAACTGTTTGGATGTCTTCGGTGAAAACTTGAATGATCTTCCACTTGATTCAATATATATGGCTTGAACACACGATTTATCAAAGTCATTAGGATTAAACATCAATAACATATGCTGTAAATATGAATGTAAATTGACAATGTTATTTAATAAAGTTTCATGTGTATCCAATGGAATACCAAACTCCAATGCTTTCTTCTTGAAATCCTGAGTAAACTCCTGAACATTATACCCTTTACCTTGCCACAAATTTTTCCAATCAATAACAACTTGCTGCATCTATCCCAACAGATAGAATTTTTTTCTGAGAGCTTTTAAAAACTTAGACCATGAGGAAATGAATTTAACTTTCCGCCTTAAATATATTTGTGTTTTACTTTCCCACTAGATTAAAGTTCTTCCCCCCATTCTAAGTGTAGCTAACTGAATTTTTGTTCTTTCATCATAAATGATTTGAATTCTACAATATACTTCTAACTTCTTAATCTAGTTATCTAGTTTCTCTAGGTTCATTTCGCCATCATAAACATGTAGTTCAAATTTTACATCAAGTTTCAAAAGATATTTTTGAGGTTTCTTTTCTGTTTCAAAATATGAACTAGCAGAAGAAGAAGAAGAAGAAGAAGAAGAAGAAGAAGAAGAAGAAGAAGAAGATGATGATGATGAAGATGATGGAGGAGAAGGAGGTTTATCAAATTTTCCTTTCCCCCTTTCCTTCTTCAATGCCTTTGAATAAGAAGCTACATCTGTAGCCTTCTTATCTTCGTAGAGTTATCCCAACATCCATTGCATGTTCAAGAACATTTTTTGAATATGTTCTTCACTCGTGACCTTCACTTTAGGAGTTTCACCTGCATTGGTTCCTCCCATTGTCAATTGATGAGCGAATTTCCGCTTTCCAACTTTTGAGTCAATCTCTTCAAGCGTTCCTTCTCCACGTTGCAATCTGGACCTGGTTAAAATTCACTGGAAAAAAGAATAGAAAGCACAACCTGCTCTGATACCAAAATATATGATCTGAATGTGATCAAAATTAAGTGTTGAAGTAGATTTGATTAATTTCCGTCAATGAATTGATTGTTAAATGAAATTCTTAATGTCAAAGAATGAAGGAAATCTAAAGCATTTATGACCTAAACCATAAATATATTAAAGATGAAATTTTAGAAAAGAACAAAGATAAGAGACATCAAACATTGATTTGGATTTCATCCCTGGTGGACTACATCTCCGGGTCCGCTTTCAAGATGGATGTCCACTTTATTAGGATTAATCCAAGGTGGTATTTATATAGCAAAAAAATCAGATTGATTGTGATTGCAGGCACTTCTGGTCACTGAAAACAGAAATCTCTCTCTCCTATATTTCCAATGCCTACCTCGGTTTCCAATTCCACCTCCAGACGGCCAAGCAATGCTGAAAAAAAAACAACCTCCTATCTCTCAGAATCTGAATACAAAACCACACTGTTCCCTTCATGAAGAAAATGACAAGGTTAAATAGTATGTCTCGAGCTCCAAACATGGCATATGGTTTTACATTTATGGTGGTTAGGATGAGAATGGGTCTTGGTCTTATCACATGTATACACCTAATGGATTAGAGATAAGGTGGTTGAATAAACAACTTGGTGCAATTAACATAAAAACCCACAAATAAACCTTAGGTTATAAAGTTAGCCTAGATGGTTTACTAATGACACAAAAGATAATACTGTTGGCCATGTGACAAGGAATTCTAACCCTCTTCTGCCACATCATGGTCTGGCCCAACGGTTCTGGCTTGCTGGTGGGTTGATTGTTCACATGCCAGCTGTGGAACAGTTGTGGTCTCCCGAAGGTTGCGGTCTAGTCGACATCCGAACTACATTAAATCCAATGGTTTGCTGCCACAGTCACATGTCATGCTAGTTTTGACACAATTTCATGTCGTAGTTTAAGATTGGTGGATAATTTCTATAGTTATCTCTGTCTGTTCACATGTTCTCTCGGCTCCGACGCGGTTTCCTCTAGCAGTCAACTATATATTTTTTTACAAAGTTTTAATACAAGGTTTAAAAATATGGTCCGAAACCAATTTTAGCTTAGGTTTTATACCATAGTTTGATTGCGTTAGGTCTTTAGGTGTTAGGTATAGGAATTTACATAAGCTTTGACTTAGGAACTTAGGTACATAGGTTCTTCACCAAGGTTTAAGAATTAGGTCTTAGAAACTTTTACATATTTCCACCATAGCTTTGTTTAATACATTGCACCATTAAATACATGAACCCATTTTCCACCCTATACAAACACCATGTCATGAATGACATAATTATGAACCTAAAATGAATGATAATGAGCAACCTTCATCCATAACACTAGAAGACCTAGTGAACTGAAGACTGAACTAGCCATCAGACAAACTAGAGCTGACTGGACCTTACTGTCAATTTTCACTAAATAAATATCCTCTTGTATCACTATGAATGATACGAACTATTGTCCTTAATATGCGCTCCATGTAACTCAGAACATAATTCAATTTTTTTTCTCTTCCAATTCATGCTAAACTTCGAATCACTAGATTCTTCATTTAAGCGCCATGTGTTAGTTTTTTGTCCTTCATGATTCTTCTATTAAATATACTACAAATGGCTGATAAAATGCATGTTCATGTAATGTTGGCCAGTGGAGTTAGAAATTAATGACTTTGCATCCATATTTGTATTTCTCTTGTTAAATAAGATTCTGAATTGGTTCTGACTTAAAATCTAATTAAACATTGTGTGAAAGTAAAAAATTATAGAATATCACACAAGAAATCAACAAGATGTCCTAGGAATCGGTCTCTCTTCAACCTAGTGGTTGTCTCTAGGAGCTACAACATCTTATGGTGCCATTGTCGAGATGAATCATAATATTTTCCTTAGGTACGACACTCGTACACTATTTGGTAAGGTAAGCAGAAAGGGGTGTGGGTTGAAGATCTCTCACCTTGGTGACTCCATTGTTTGAATATAGTTTTGAGCATCCTGGCTTTCAAAAGGCCACACACTCACTTTGATACTTCACAACAAAGAATTCCTCCTGAGTTTGACCCTTAAAAGATAATATCTAGGAGAGTCTAAAAGGAACGAACTCCTGTCACTCTAGTTCCTATGGCCTCTTTTCCAGAAGTATCATCCTCCAGCTCTCAAAAGACTATGATAAGTTGCTCTGGGTCTTCCTCCCAAGTTTTGAAATATTTTGAGGATTGTTGTGAACTATGTTAGCACTCCGTAATTTTCCTAGGCTGGAAGGAAATTATAGAGGAAACCATAAAACCACTTGTAAAGCTAGGATCTATCCCTTCCAACTTCAGAGAGGGATCTCTCTTTATGATTTAGATTTGTTGTTTAAAGGTATTAGGCTAGTTATTGAGTTCATAGGTTGATTTTTGAAATATTTGGTTGAAAATTCAAGAATAATCCATTGGGAAATGGAGTCATAAACCTTAAGTAAATCAAGTGCAGAAATAACAAACGAAGTGTAGCAGGGCAAGGTAGAAAAACTATTGGATCTTTGGAGATTTGTGGAGTGAATTGGAGGCAAATATTTATACTCAATTAAACACAAAGCATTTAAAAATGAGTTCTATATTTAATTTCAGTTTGAAAACACATATATTGTTTATGAGCTAGAATATAGTGTAATTAAACACATTCAACCCCTAATTTTCTTTAAGCAATACATATAAGAAAAACATATGGAAAGATAGAGAAATAAAAATTTCACATTAAGAAGAACATCACCAATTTTTCTGACACAGGAATCCCGGAACAACTTTTTGTATTACTGAAAATGATCACTTTTAGTTCAGTGAACAACTTTACATAAAATAAAACTTCTTTCTTCATACAAGTTCAAACCCATTATAATTCGAATTATGAAGTATTTATACAATTCTTAACAAAATATATTGATTTAAATTATCAAGATTTATTAGAAAATATCTCAAAAACTATTTATAAAAATAGTACAAAAATATAAGACAATTTAAAATTGATGAAGCTGCTGGCACTATCTTCGAGGATTACTGGTGATGACTAGGCCTGAAAAACTGTTGCTTTGTTTTTGAAGATGCAAAATTGTTTTTTACGCCAAAATTGACATAACTTATCCCATATATTCTCATATGGGATGGAGAATTTAACTAACTTCCTGTAAGTTTCATCCACTTTGGTATATTTCTGGCCCAAGTTGGTTTGATTAAGAACACATGTTTTATTTCATGTTTAATGAGTAGGTCAAATTTCAAAGCCTCCATGAAAGCTTTCCTTGTGATGGTTCCTTTGATGGTTGAAAAATTTTAATTGTCCTTTACTATGGTGTATAACTTCTGTTGATAATCTGTCAATTAATCTAACTTGTCACTCAATTCCTTTTAGCCCTGGCAACCCCTTTTGATGCAACATATTGAATTTTTTGTATGTTGGCCTCCAATTTATGGCATTTATTTTCTAATTGAAGCATCAGATTCTTTTTGGTAAGGACTCTTTTGACTTCAAATATGGTTTTTGTCCTTTCTACAATCTAAAATTATTCTAGTTTATCCTTAGTTTTTGAATTTAGAACCCATTAGGGGAATTTTGAGGTCTAAAATGGGCATCCTAAGGAAATTATAAAATAATAGTGGAAATAATATAATAATATTTGATACCATCATCAAATTTTAGAGGGAAAAAAGGAAAAACTATTTTTTCAACTCGTATTTTCAACTTATCTCCTTATGGGTTTACTCAAATTTTGAGCGGAAACACTCATTGGATGAAAAATTTGATTTCTCATCCAAGTAGTACCCATGTTGCATAATTTTTATGGACCTTGATATACGAAAAATAATAAATACATGAAAAATGTGATTGCAAACACGTTTTTCATGTATTTCTCATTTTTCGTGTAGAATGGTCCATCGAAAGTATGCAACATGAGTACTCCTTGGATGAGGAATTAAATTTTGCATCCAATGAGTACTCCTGCTTGAAATTTGAGTAAAAATGTAGGGAGATAAGTTGAAGATACGAGTTGAAAAAGTAGTTTTATCAGTTTATTATTTTTTATTATTTTTACTTTTTTATTCCAAAAATGGTGAATCATCCCCCATGGTTGACATCATGATCTTCAATCCTATTGGTTCTTATAAAGTTTATTTTTGTTGTACATTTTTCTTAGGAGGCCTATTTTAGACCTCAAAATTCCCCTGATGCCTTATCAATGTATTGACTTCACTTGGCATCTGTCCCAAACTATCTTTTACCTCTTCAACGATCTCCTTTGATAGCTGTAGTTGTTACTCATGCTAAAACATTATCTCAATAGAGGGCCAAATTTCACTGATAGCTTAATTTATTTCAACCCATATGTTTTCCTTAGCCTTTGCAAGTGTTTGAGCTATAGCATACTCATTTTATAGTTTTTTAATTCTCCGGGTCAGTCTGTGACTCTTTTGAAGCTCTATTACATAAGAATTTTCAATTTTTAACTTCTGTTCATGAATGTTTTAAGCTGAGATTTCAACTTTTCAATTTCCTAGCCTCTAATGAACAAGTCTTCTATGACCTGAATTAATTATACTAATGAACCTTTAGAATGTACCCCTATTGTGATGCCATGCTGAAGTGGATGCTTCTGCTGTTCATATACTTGCAATGAGAACTATACCTGCAATAGGAACTATTGTGAGTGGAATGACTGTTAGCTGAGAGGATTGTTCCTTTTCCTTTAACAACTTCTCCATCTCAATCTCCATTTGTCGAATTTTACCATTTTTTTCAATGATTATATTGAACATATATTCTTTTTATTTCTCTAAGTGTTCAAATTATTTTGCTTGAGGATATTTAGTGGATGGAAGCTTGATTTGCTTCCTTAATGTTGTGATGTATGCATTCTTTCTTTTAAAAATTTCTTCAACATCCTTTACATATTTAGGATAATATTCCAGTTTTATCACTATATCCTCCAAATATTTATTTTTTGTGTCATTAGCCAAAGAGGATATCTTCTCAAGTTTTAACTAAGACTAGATGTTGTTGAATGAAGCTTGCAATTTGGAACCTGTCATTGCAATGTTCGTCAAAGTTGAATATATCATCTCACATGTTTGTTTGTGCATGTCCATTTGATCAATGGGATGAATCTGATCATAATCGAAGGACAAAATAGAATTCTTGTAGTCATATAAAGTTTTGGGAAAAGAAACCGCTACTTGGAGGAAATCAATATACATCTTTCCTTTCTCTGTGTCAAAGGAAAAGAGAAGCCAATGCTATGAGGTTGATTTATATTTCCAAAATTAGGAATAGGTGGTAGCCTTGAGCATGTCATTTTTATTCTTAATATCTTTGTACTTGGAAAATATGTTTGGTTCAACCTAGTCATGAACTAATTCTGCTGTCTAAGATGTGTCTAGAGGTTATTGGGAAACCAAGGAGGTTAGATATATTTTAAAAATGTCTCCAGTTGTTAGGAAAACAAAAGCAAAAGAACCTATTAGAACTATAGTAGATTGTACATCATATTCATGTAGAAAATATGATGTTGGATCGGTCTTCTACTTCTTCTTGTAGATTTGGAATTCTTTCACTCCAATCTCTGTGATTGAAGGGGAAACATATTACCTTGGCCTCTTGTCTTGTTTCTCTTTTGGTTCTGGAGTCTGTGAAATCATTGTAGATATTACCTTCTCTTCTACTTCTTATAAAGTATTCTCCTCCCATTGATCTTGATTCATAAAATTTTCTATCTCAGGCCTTGGAGTGTGAGTATAAGGAGTAGTATTCTATTCTACTCTGAGTTTTGAAATGATTCCAAAGGGGTCATATGACTAGGTGAAGCTGAGTTTGAATTTCATTTTCTTTAGGAGAAAATAAAATTCCTTGTCTGCTGCCCTAGTGTTACAAATTAATGGTGCAACCTGTGTCTTGATTTTAAATTGGGACTACGTCTTTGCTGCAACAAAATGTGGATCATACATATTAATCATATGTTTGATATACTCTAATGAAAATATCCTCATAGGGAAAAAATTATGTAATTTTTATGGAGGCAGTTCACATCCATACACTTTGATTTCAGTGTGGTTTTGATACATGTACCAGTCACCTGTCTTAGTCTGCTCACTGAGATGTAAAAATCTCTTTATCTATGGCCCTATCATTGGTTCAACATTCACTATTCAATAGGCATGAAGATGTATATAAAAATTGGTCAACATAGTCACTATAGGTAAATTCATTGGTATTATCCCTTACCAAGGAAGTCCAATGAATTATAGATTGGGCATATCCTTGCTGATTCAATTTTTGTAATGTAAACTGAAACCGATATGCTTGATGGAATACAAATAAATACATTAAAATTGAAGCATAATTAAAGCTCCCTTCTTTGGAAAACTTTAAGAATTATTCATGAATGGAATTTTCTAAGAACTCACAGTAGTTGAATATAATTTATGGCTTTTCATCCGTTGATAAAATTAACAAAAGTCCCATGATGGATTCATCAACCCATTGATCAAATTGATAGCCTAGTAAACAAGAAACTATGGAGATGATTTTCTTTGTCATTTCAGGGAACATTGAGGATGTTTAAGGATGACTTTTCATAGGTAATTGGGAATCCTCAGGTAAGAAAATTTCAAAATTTTTGGCTCTGTTAGGGAATGTAAGGTTCATGTAGAGATCCATGAGGGACTCTTCCGAGAATGGTTTCAGAGAGTCATTATTTGGAATTTGAAACATTTTATATATTGACTAAGGGTTATGGTGAAAAGAATGTCACTAGTTTGGACTACAATTTCCCTCTAACTAGGGATATATCTAAAATGGCACCATGCCACAAACTCGAGAGAGTGACGGGTTTGGGGAAAGATGAATTGGGGTAGGAAGGAGTCCCACAAACCCAATTCATCACTATGATCAATGAAGTTTTGTTTAAACCAGTTGTGAAGTTCATACAGATCGAATTCACAACTGTTTTCAATAATTTTATATTTTTGATCTACCAGGGGCAGGTGGTCTAGGTCTATGACAGGAGGTAACATGGGATTTTCATCTGTTTTCTTAGATTTTCCTTTAGGGGAAAAGATGAAATATAAAATAACATAACTGCTACAATTACCCAGGAAATAAATCAAATGAAGGTTTGCGACTCAATAATTTGGGTTGTGACAAGTGAGCTTGATGACTAGATGTTGTACAGGTTTTGGTTTTGCTGATTGGGGTTGTGATGACGGGTTCAACTGCTGACTAGTTCACTGCGACAAATTTTCCTTCTCAAAACTTTAGAAAAACACGCAAGAGGGGCCACCAGAATGAGAAAATGGTTGATTTATATAGAAATGAATTATTGTTGTGGTTTCAAACGTTAATGGAGTAGATCAATTGATTAGGGTAACATGTAGGCCACATGGCGGGATTAGGTTGGATGAGGAGTGGGAAGGATGTAATGGTAGAGGGAGTAGAGTCAAGTGGGACATAATATGTGGCAATAGGGGAGTGAAGGTAAGGTATACATGGTGGGAGAGGGATGGAGTGGGGGAATAGAGTTAACGGTTAACTTTTTTGGTGAGAGAGAAATAATGGATTTTAGAGGGGGAGGGGGGTGGGGCAGTAAATTCATTAAGTGGGGGGGGGGGGGGGGGTGAAAAAAGGATGAAAGAGCACCACGTCGTGAAAAGCAAGAAAATTAATACCATATTTTTGGACCCACCACCCCCGGTGGTTAACTATCAGAGGGGCTAAGGGGTTTCGAACCCGATGGCCCGCCATTGATTCAGGCGGGTTATATCGTCGTCATTGGATTTCACACACTTTTTATTGCATAAAAACAAAACATCGTGTCGAAAAGAACTTTATTACAACTTAATTAATCGCGTTTATACAATGCAATTAATTTGTTTGAGCATAATTAATTTATCTCTAATGCTGCATTTTGAATAGCAAACATACTTTTGATTTTTTCTAAGTTTATACATCATTTTTATATTTTTTATATTTTTTTATTGAGTGGAATTTAGACTAGCTCACTTATTGGGTTTTTTTTCATTTATTTTTAGTTTTTCATTTTTTCTTTTACATTTTTCTCATATATATATATATATATATATACAATATATATATATATTACATAAAATTAAATAAGGAGAAGAATCCTCTTGAACAAGTCCCACAACAAAAAAAGGAGTCCTTAGATCATGTTCCTCATAAGCCCGAATTCCTCAAAATAAAGCAATTTCTTCCACAAACCAAGGAAGTTTGTATTAAGGACAAGGAACCTACCGATGTCACCGCAGCTCATAGGAACCCCTTTTCCTTTAATCTTCAAAAATACTTAGAGAAGGTAAAAATCTTTGTTCCTTTGACTGAATTGTTAAATAAACCTAACTATAAAGCCAAATTATCTCAGTTCATGAGTACACCCACTGTAGCTCCTCTGAAATATAGCCTGGACCTCCAAGAAGAAAGATCCATGGTTGTGTTTGGATATCATGTTAAGGAGCGAGACTCTTCCACTGCCCCTTTCTATATTACCTTGGTAATTCAAGAACTCCTACTCCATAACTACATGCTTGATTCAGGAGCTTCGCATAATCTGATGCCATTGCCTGTCATGGAACTGATTGGGATACAAATAAAAAAACCATATAAAGATATGTACTCTGATTCCAAGAGGGTAAAATTCCCGGGGATGATTAAAGAACCGGTGGTAAATTTGGCTTAGATACCTGTAAAAAGTGTAGTAATGGATACTGTAGTTGTTTATATCCATGTAAGGTTTGGTAAGCTTTTGTCCAGGTCATGGGGATCGAAAATTGGGGGATCGATCAAATTGGATTTAACATATGCTAGCATTCTTTTGTTTTATGGATAAGAACAATGATTTTATAGAGAATTAGGATTTGTAAAGATAGTCACAAGGGATGACTGTTCAAATAATTCCCCTGTGTATGGTAAATATCAAATCATGTGTGGAACACAGGTGGAATGTTCTATCTAGATAAATAAATAATCACTAGAGTGTAATAAAGTATGGAAGTTATACTTTTATGGGGATTATTATAGGGAAGGAAATGGGGAAGGTGTGTTGTTGGTGTCTCTAGAAGGAAACATGATTTCTCTTTCCTCCAAGCTAGAGTTTGAAGTCACTAATAATGTTGCTAAATATGAAGTCTTGTTGTTAGGGCTGCAGGCTACCGAAAATCTAAACATTGGGTACTTGGCAGTATTCATGGATTCAAAGATGGTGGTGAATCAAATTAGAAATCAATTGAAAACTAAAAATCCAAGATTGAAGGCTTACCGAAATGATCTATGGGATATTATTGAGAAATTTTTATTAGCCTTTAATATCCAATTTTTTCCCAGAGAAAGAAATAATATGGCTGACTCAATGGCTGCAACTGCTAGTAACCTTAAGCCTCCTCAAAACCCCTTGCTCAGATAAGAAGTTGAGTTCAGGTAAAAACCTTCAATACCAGAAAATGTCAAGTATTGGAAGGTTTTTGAGGACGAGGAACAAATAAAATGCTTCATGGATATTACTAGAGAGTTTCCAAACTCAGTAATTGACTAGGAGGATTATAAAATGATACATGAACAATAGGTCAATTGGGGAGAAAATTTTGTTGGTAAAAATATTTTGCAACTGAAGGGTAACACAATACCCAGGGGTTTGGTCCCATTTGAAAGCGTTTCTAACCAAAATTATGTGGCTTCCAAGAGAATTGAACAAGAGATTGAGGAGAAGGTGGAGGACTGTAACATTGGTACAAAACAAGATCCTAGGGTAATCAAGTTGGATAGAGGAGGTAATAGAGAGTAGAAGAAAATGTATCTAGACCTTTTTGAGCAGTACATGGATGTGTTTTCTTGGTCATATGATGACTTGAAAACATTTGACACTATTATAATCCAACACAAAATTCGTTCAAAGAGTAGGATGAAACCATATAAACAAAAGCTCAAGAAAATTAACCCTTTGTTACTTCCATCAATTGAAAAATAAGTGAGGAAGTTGCTCCAATCCAAAATTATTGTACCTTTCAAGTATTAATATTCGGTAAAAAACTTGGTTCCTGTTAGAAAAAAGAATGGGGAAATAAGGTTATGTGTTGACTTCAAGAACCTAAACAAGGCTTCACTAAAAGATAATTATCCTCTGCCCAAAATGGAATAAAATCTACAAAAGGTGGTAGGGTCTACTCGAATTTCCATGATGGATGGTTTCTTTGGATACAACCAAGTTGATGTGCACCCTGAAGATCAGAAAAAAAACCACTTTCACTAAACATTTATGTATGCCAGAATGTGCTTTGGGCTCATAAATGCAAGAGCCACTTTTAAAAGAGCTATGGATATCACATTTGCTGAAGAACATGACAAATTTGTAGTAATTTACCTGGATTACATTATTGTCTTTTCAAAAAAAAATGAAGAGAACATTAAAATTTTACAACTCACTTTTGAGAATTGCAAAAGGTATGATCTATATTTAAACCCCTACAAATCTCAGTTTGCTCTAAATGAAGGAAAACTACTCGACCACATTGTGGCAAAGGAAGGAGTAAAGATTGGTCCCAAAAGGGTGGAATCCATCAATAAAATTCCATTACCAAGAAATAAGAAATATATCTTGGTATTCTTGGTCATAATCAAATTTTTAGCAAGGTTTATCCCCAATTATGTTGAAACAGTCAAAGAAATAAAAACAGAGATGCCAAGGAAAGATAAGGAAGTACAGTGGATTGTAGAAGATTGAGAATCATTCTACAAAATAAAAAATTATTTTGTAGAGGCCGCAATATTAGTCAGCCCAAATGATCAAAAACCATTTTTCATTTTTTATTTTTCTTCTCCCCACATGGTGGTTGTTGTCTTGTTGCAGAAAAATGATGAAGGGAATGAAAAACCAATTGCATTTTTCATCCAGGTGTTACGAGATATAATATTTTGGAGAAACATGCCTATGCCTTGGTCAAAGTCTAGAAATATTTTAGAATCCATTTCCTGAAATCAAATATAATTGCTTATGTTCCTACAAATGCTATGAAATATATCTTGGTGCAGCCCAATAGTGAGGGAAAAAGAGGCAAGTGGATTGCTAAAATATAGGAGTATGACATGGATATCAAACCTACCAAGTTGATCAAAGAGAAGGGGCTAGCTAAAATTTTGTCTAAATACAATTTCCAAGCTTTGGGTATAAAATTATTGGCAGGAAAGGATGGAGAAAGGGAAAAATTAGAGAAAAAATAAAGAATTGAGACCTCAAATCAGAAAATCTAGATGAAATAAATTTTTTCCCTCTAGTATAAACACATTTTCCATTATTTACTTTCTCTGAGGTGCCCAATAAATTTTGACAAAATTAAGTACATGGATATGAGGCTGCAAGACCCAATGGGGATTTTTATTTTATGTTTTGTTGAAGAATAAATCCATAAAGTGATTGATGAGTTCCATAATTGTGTCTATGGAGGAAATTATAGTTGGAGAGATATAACCCATAAAATTCTCAAGGCACTATTTTATTGGCCTAATTTGTTTGGTGAGGTGCATAACTATGTTCGGGTCTATGAGAAATGCCAAATGTTTGTAGAAAATAGAGGTTAGCACCCATTCCTTTAATCCATGTGTTTATAGAATAACCTTAAATCCAATAATGGGGGTTATATTTCATTGGATATATACAACCACCTTCCATTGGTCAGCACAAGTGGATACTCACAACCACTGATTATTTCACTAAGTTGGTTGAAGCTACCCTAGCCAGAAATGAAATTGATGTAGTAGTCATCAAGTTTAGGGAGGAAAAAATCCTTTCCAGGTTCAACTACCCAAAGAAAATTGTCACTGATAATGATCAAGTGTTCAATTCAGCCAAATTTATTGATTTTTTCCAAAGGTACAATATTATAGTAGGAAATTCCATTACCTATGACCCACAAGGAAATGGATTGGATGAATCCTCTAATAAAACCTTAGTAAGGATTCTAAAGAATACAATATCAGAAAATCAGAAGAACTGGGATTCACAGTTGGAGTTTTTCCTATGGGCTAACAATGTTACCACCAAGAGGTCCACTGGGAAGTCTCCTTTTGAATTAGTGTATGTGAAAGTTGCAATTTTAACTATATAATTAGCAATGCCAGTAGCTAAGATCCTACAAGACATTGAGGAGGAGACAAATGCTCTAACTAGAAGGATAAATCAATTGATAGAACTTCAAGAAAACATGGAACAAGAAATCAGAATTTGATTAATTATCAGGAAAGGATGAAGTGTCTTTTTGATAGAAAATATAAGGAAAAATCCTTGCAACCAATTGATTTAGTACTTAGGTGGGATGTCAGAAGAGAAGATAAAGGAAAACATGGGAAGTTTGATCCTTTGTGGTTTGGACCTTTCAAGATTATTGAAGAAAAAGGGAAAAATACTTTCTTGGTGGAAAATTTAGATGGTGAAGTGCTTGGAATGCCTCTAAATGGAAAATTTATCAAGCTTTATTTCCAGAATTGAAGAGGCCCATTCTCACCACTGTAAATGCCTTTGAGCCATTTTAAATACTAGCAATGTTTTATTTTCTTGATTACTGTTGTTTTTTTTTTATGAAGGTTTGAATAAAAAGACTCCATGACCAAGGAGTAAGACACTAATATTTAGGTTCTTAGTGCATTGCATACATTAAACTGTCCCCAGTTGGATCTAATGTTGTTGCCCTTCATTATTTTTGTATCGTTGCTAAGAGGTTTCATTCAAGAATTATGGCTTCAAAAATAATCAAATTGGTGATGAGGGAAAGTTTATGCCCTGATACCCCAATAGGAGCTTTAATATCATAGCTTACATCCATGGAAAACTCCACCAGGAAAGAGAAACATGGTAAAAATGGAAATTAGCGAAGGAGCACATTTTTTGTTAGGGGACGAGTACATTTCAGGGAATATCGCCATCCATCTCCACTCGACCGACCTTCGTAAGTACTTCGGTTGGGGGGGGGGGGTAAATTGCACGGGTGATAGACCGAAACTACCCCTTGGAGTTCAATAGTAAAAGGAGTGGGTTTTCCGATCCAACGACCCAAATTAATTCTAGGGAGCCACAACTGGATCCCGCCTCCCACTATTTCACCTGCTGGAGGAAGGTGGGGACACTTCGCCATGTCATAATTTTTCCAGTGCTATTTTTCTAGTGAGAGTTGAAAGTAAAGGTAAAACAATAACTTATTTCCCTGATCCTGTCCACTTATCACCTATCATCACCCAATCATCTTCCGTCATGTGTCCCCCCTTGGGTGACGTCAGATGACCATTTCCCCTCTCTGCCTATAAAACCCTTCCTACTCCAAATGTTTGAATTTACTTTTCTTTCCTAGTGCAAAATCATCCCACTATTCATCCATTCTTCAATTTCATTTGATCACCAAGCTGGTCGATAACTCCCCTCTGTAATGTTCCTTTTTCAGGAATATCAATAAGGTGCTCAGAGAAACGTTGTATAAGGAAAATTGTGCAACAAAAACACAGATCAGGACTTGTTTCCTCTTATTTATGCTGTATGGGTCTCATGTATGGAATTTCATCTTAAAAAAATCAGTTTAGATACACTAAATAGATCTCCCACAAACTAGACTAGCTAAAAAGCACCCAAAGAGGAAGGCTGCAGCCAAATGCAAACACTGCTTCAGGAATTGCGCAATTTTATCAGATATTCAGAGAAGATTGGAAAGGAGGTTCATATTTTAGTAAAACAGCAGCAAATCAACATTATAATGAAGCTCTTTCAATATACAGTGGAATGAATGAGACAATATAACAAAAAATCTTCAAAAAAGAGAGCTAGAACACATGTACATTTGCTGAAATTGATCAACAACATTATTATTAAGGAGCTTCAGCAGCTGGAAGTTACAACTCAGATCTAGGAAATATCTATGGACAAAACATCAGATCTATTTCAGATCTGGAAACTAGATAGTTTTCTCTTCAAGATCCCTTTGGAATTTTGACAAAAGCATGCATAAATAAGAGTAGATCTGAGAAACAAGTTGCAGATCTGTAAAATGCTGCAGTAAATTTATGAATATAATATTTCATTACAATGGATTAGATCTGAACAGAACATGGATCAACAAGCTAATCCATGGATCACCAGGTGGAAGGCAAAGCCCAGCACTAGAGATCTCTGATCTAAACTATGAGCAAAACACCATAAAGAGCCTCACACCAAAATAACACAGTCTATCAAGATGAACAACGCTGTAGCTCAAATGACATAGATAACCACTGAAAAATTTCAGATCTAAAGTACAAGGAGAAGAGACACTCTTCCAGGAGGTTAAAAGACACATTCCATGAGAAGAGGCTCCCAAAAACAACTAGATCTATGCAGATCTAAACTCCACTTGCTGCAGCTTGCAAAAGCAGTCAAACCCTCACTTGATCTGTGCTACTAATGAAAGTAGAGCTTGGCCTCAAGCTTGATAGTGGATCAATTCAGCATATTCTCCTCCAAGAATTCTCAAAGGAAGAGGTGAAATCCTTGCATAGGAATTCCAAGTACAATCCTCCACTAAGCAACAGAGAATGGTATTTTTCTAAGCAGACAAATACTTAGAAATATGATCAATCAAAAACCTTCTCTTGGTGCCCTCCCTTTCGTTTTATAAGATGAGAAAACCTTTGCAAACTCTAAACCACCTTGATGAGTTAGCCCTGTTCACATGAGAGGCCTCCTTCTAGAACTATGATATCCCTTTTGGAGATGCAATGAACCTAGACAACGCTGTTGATTTGGTCAAGGTTGACCCAGTCTTTAGCTCAAACCTATTTCACACTTGCAAGTGATTATTTACATGGCCCTGATTTATCTTTGTTCACATGGGCATTGATTTATTCAGACTTTTTAGGAGTTTTACATGTCATCCTTTATTCATTTACTCATGCAACAGGACTTAAAACAAAATTGAATATTCCTCTTAGCTAAGGCTAAGTCAGAACGTTACAGTCCTCCCCTCCAAAATGTTTCTTGTCCTCAAGCAAATGATAGGGTAAGAGCTGCAGTTCTTCTCCTTCTCCATTGATGGCACCATAAAGGTTCAAGTTTTCATCATGGGCCAAGTTCTCATTAAGCCAATACATCAAAAATTTCTCCTCCAAGGCAAACATAATAGGGGCATAGTCCATCCCTTCAGGAGTGTAAAACTCAACAGAAATAAACATGGGAGAAGCAATGCTAATATAAAACATGTATAATGAAGTACAGGTTGAAGTTCCATCCCATGTGGTGCAAATACATTTCCCACCCTTTGTCCATAAAAACTCATAAAAAATACCAATATATCATCTATGTATGGAAGCAAAATTACATATATGCAAACTGAAATTTGCACTTGAGGAGGTGGGTCACAATCCCACATAAGATGCTAGCGCAATGAAATCCTTGTCTTTAGTATATCTGAGTGTGGTAAGTGGTGCTCCCACCACACCTTTGCTGCATGAGTCACTTTGACATGGCTGAAAGTGATACACAATTTAGGTGCCTTTGGGAAGCACCCATCATGAAAAAGAATCTCCCTTTGCACCTCAAGGGAGTGACTAGATTCAGAATTTTTATTGGCCTTACCAATGCCATGAGATCTACATGTAATATCACTCCCTGTAGGAGCCATGGCCTGCATACATATGGTAAGAGAATATGTCAAATCAGAAAAATAAACATGCTCCATAAGATAAGATTATTTACCATTCAAGTCTCCCACACATATGGAGTTGGGCATGGACAGTTCTCCTCTTTTAAGAGAAGGAAGAGATGGCTGAAATGATTCCTGCATAGAGTCCTTTGAAAGTTCTGATGTAGTTCCTCCCAATCATAGTGCTAATTTAGTTCCTCCTTCATACCCTCCCAATCAAAACTCCTCATGATTAGGGTGTAGATCTTTGTTGACTGCATATAGCTAGAAAGGAACTCTTTATGTGCCCTTTGTAGTATCTCTTGCTTAAGATTGGAGGCTTTAGACAAGAATACTCTACCAAGATGATAGATGAACCATTCATGGACCAAATAACCTCCCTCTTTCTTCATGCCATCTAGTATCATCCCGGTGTGAAGATCTTTGGAGTACTCCACAAGGAGTTGAGATCTCCAATATGGATCCACACAACTCAACAATGACAGCGCTACTGATACATCTATGGGAGTTCTTGCCTTGTTGCTGATTTCTTCTTTTACATTACACATGCCCAAACTACTTGTTAGAAGGCTAATCCTCCCCTTCTTCTCCTCCCACAACGCTATAGCTTGGTCTTCCATTGCCCCAACCCTTCCTGGATCTAGATTTGGAGAAAAAATTTGCGAGGCTTTCCCCACAAGATCTGAATCTAATGGAATTTCAGGTGACTTGCCATGAGATAAGAATGTCACTTGTAGTATCCTCATGAACATTGGAGAAGGAACTGTGAGATACTTGCTTCCACTGTGCAAATCCATCTCTGTTGTTTGTGTGGAAAAATTAGGTGAAGGATAAGTGTGCATGCCTTGAATTATTTGTGGTTTCCCACTCTTCAAGTCCACCCACTCCATATGCAAGGCTTTCCAATCAGTGGTAACCTTCCCCAAGGTAATCAACCACTGGACACCCAAGATTATATTGGTGTTTGGTATTTCAACTACAAAGAAGTGATCCACCAGAGTGTAGGATCCCATAGTGACAGAAAGTGATGGAACATATTGCATGCATTGCATGGTTCCATCTCCTGGGACTAAAACAAAAAAATCCATCAAAAGTATCAATGGGGATTCCTCTCCTTTGCACAAGATGAGCATCAATAAATTTGTGGGTTGCCCCACTGTCAATCAGGATAGACACTCTCTGGTTCATGACTGAACCTTGTACTCTTAGGGTCAAGTACTTGGGCACTCCTCTCAAAGAGGCAAGAGTCCCACTTGTTGGAGAAAATCCTCCCTCTCCATCTTTGGATGGTTTTTGATCTTCCTCCTCATCATCACCAGTGCTGTGACCCCTCCTAGGTCCATCATTCCCATCTTCCTCCTCAAAATCTGAGAAGACTTCTATATAGTGTGCCCTTCCAGCAGCACACCTATGTCTCGGTACCCATGGCTCTTGGCAAGTGAAACACAATCTCTTTTTCCTCAATTCCCTCCGGAGATCAATTTCAAGAGGTTTATTCAGTGAGCTCTCCTTGGGAGGAGAAAATTTTCCTTCCTTCCCCTTAGAAGAGTGAGGGGCCTTGCTTTGGAAAGTTGCCTTTGCTTTTGGCAAGGCATCTTGGAGATCTCTAGGTCTCTCAATGGCATCATGCAGAGTGGTGGGCTTGGTAGACTTAACCAATCCATGCAAAGGTTCCTCCAGGTTGTCAATGAACATGTAGATTCTCCTTGCTACAGATAGATTAGGAACCATGTATGATAATCTCAAAAACTCAGAGATATAAGTCTCTGCATCTCCTACCTACTTTGGTTTTGCAAGGCTTATGAAGGGTGCTTCGGGATCCTTTCGGTCAAACCTCTCCACCAATATTCTAGTGAACTCATCATAGGTAGTCACATTGCTGTGCCCCAATGTGGACAACCCATGGAAACACCAATTGTGTGCTTCACCCTCAAAGTGCACTGCTGCAATCTTGATGGCTTCAACTTCATGGACTTTGTTCAACTGGAAATAGATATCCAACTTTTCCTCCCATGCTTTGGAAGAACTGGAGGACGATCCATCAAACTTGGGCAAAAATAATCTTCCCATAGTGTGGTGTCTCCCATGAAAGAAACCACCATCTCTATACTGCTGCCATGGTCTTCTCCGGTCCTTGAGATGAAAAAGGTCTTGGAAACTCAAGTTATCCTTGAATCTCTGACTCTAAGAATCATACTCCACAAAGTAACCTTCAAGGGAGGCTTTCTCTTGTGGTCCTTCATTCTCCACATCCAAGAAGGTAGGCAGAGTAGAGCGTTGTGAGGCTTGTGGAGCTTGTGGCAGGCTCACAGGTTGACTAGTCCCATAATGAGACATGTCAGAGCTTTCTTCTTGATGAAATATCCCAAGAGATTCCCTCATTCTATCCACCCTCTTCTCCTTGATATCCTTGGCAAGATATTGCATGGCCACTAATAGAGTTCTTGCAAACTATTCACCTTCTTTATCACTGGAAATTTCAGGGGCTCTACCCTTGTCTTGATCTTCAGTAGTGTAGTCATACTTTTTCTGACTTCTATTATGGTACCTCTTCTCCCTCTTAGTAAGAGGATCATATTCTTATAAATGAAACATCACTGGTGCTCCAAGGTAAGCACAAGTTGTGCCAAGAAAGGAGCTCTGATACCACTGTAATGTTCCTTTTTCAGGAATATCAACAAGGTTCTCAAGAGAAATGCTGTATAAGGAAAACTGTGCAACAGAAACATAGATCAGGACTTGGTTCCTCTTATTTATGCTATATGGGTCTCATGTATGTAATTTAATCTAAAAAAAATAAGTTTAGATACACTAAACAGATCTCCCACAAACTAGACTAGCTGAAAAGCACCCAAAGAGGAAGGTTGCAGCCAAATGCAAACATTGCTTTAGGAATTACGCAGTTTTATCAGATATTCAGAGGAGATCAAAAAGGAGGTTCATATTTCAGTAAAACAATAGCAAATCAACATTATAATGAAGCTCTTTCAATATACAGTGGAATGAATGAGACAATATAGCAAGAAATATTCAGAAAAGAGAGCTAGAACACATGTACATTTGCAGAAATGGCTCAACAACATTATTTTTAAGGAGATTCAGCAGCTGGAAGTTACAAATAAGATCTAGGAAAAATATGTGGACAAAACATCAGATCTATTTCATATCTGGAAACTAGATAGTTTTCTCTTCAAGATCCCCTTGGAATTTTGACAAAAGCATGCATAAATAAGAGTAGATTTGAGAAACAAGTTGCATATCTGTAAAATGCTGTAGTAAATTTCTGAATATAACATTTCATTACAATGGATCAGATCTGAACATAACATGGATCAACAAGCTAATCCATGGATCACTAGGTGGAAGGCAAAGCCCAGCACTAGAGATCTCTAATCTAAACTATGAGAAAAACACCATAAAGAGCCTCACACCAAAATAACACGGTCTATGAAGATGAACAACGTTGTAGCTCAAATGACATAGATAACCACTACAAAATTTTAGATCTGAAGTACAAGGAGAAGACACACTCTTCCAAGAGGTTAAAAGACACACTCCATGAGAAGAGGCTCCCAAAAACAACTAGATCTATGCAAATCTAAACTCCACTTGCTGCAACTTGCAAAAGCAGTCAAACCCTCACTAGATCTGTGCTGCTAATTAAAGTAGAGCTTGGCCTCAAGCCTGATAGTGGATCAATTCAACAAATGCTCCTCCAAGAATCCTCAAAGGAAGAGGTGAAATCCCTACAAAGGAATTCCAAGTACAATCCTCCACTAAACAACAGAGAATGTTATTTGTCTAAGTAGACAAATACTCAGAAATATGATCAATCAACAACCTTCTCTTGCTGCCCTCCATTTCCCTTTATAATATGAGAAAGCCTTTGCAAACCCTAAACCACCTTGATGAGTTAGCCCTTTTCACATGAGAGGCCTCCTTCTAGAACCACGCTGTCCCTTTTGGAGATGCAATGAACCTAGACAACGTTATTGATTTGGTCAAGGTTAACCCAATCTTTAGCTCAAACCTCTTTCACACTTGCAAGTGATTATTTACATGGCCCTGATTTATCTTTTTTCACATGAGAATTGATTTCTTTAGAATTTTCAGGAGTTTTACATGTCTTCCTTTATTAATTTATTCATGCATTAGGAATTAAAAAAAAATTGAATGTTCCTCTTAGCTAAGGCTAAGTGGGAACGTTACACCCTCCAACACTGTTTTCAACTGTCCTCAAGCCAATCAGGTAACCTATCGGTCCCCTCCACCTACGAATTGTTTCAATAGTTTTCAAACATGAAGAAAGAGGACCCAAGACCCCCAAATACTGGGAAGTCAAACCATCCTCCAATATTGAACCAATCATGGGCACAAAGGCATAGATTTCAGACCTCTCTTTCTCTTACGATTTGGAAGACCTCCAATTCAACCTATATGGAAACCAGGTTAGAGGAGAAGACCCATTTCGGATAGTCGAATCAGTTCTTTACTATCAAATTCCCCCCTCAGTATAATATTTACCCAAATTTATCTCTTGGTTAATGAATGCATACATAGAGGACAAGAACTACTTTGTCTCTTCCACTGGAGCCAAGATCCTAGAGGTGACCCCAAAGTTGATTCAAAAATATCTTACCCAAGCTCCCTTGAACACAAAAAATTCACAAAGCCAATCTGGTCTATAATTATACTACCCTTTTAGCTATTGAGCAACAATATTTTCTACAAATGGTCAAGTCCCTTGGCTTGTAGTCCTTTTCCATTGTTGATAGTGTCTCAATAAAAATATTTGCAAAGTCTGATAAACCTATTTTGTCTCTAAATTCTCATCTTTTTGGAGATGATAATGCCAATATGGCCACTAAATCCTCCACAGAGCTTCTAAGGGAGATGATGCATCTATACCACTTGTTCAACATAACTGCTTACTTAACTGGATGCAAAAAATTCCAATTACACAATTTTCCTACTGATGAGACTCTAAATTAGACATAAATTAAGGCCCATCTAACCTTTATTAGGCCCATATACCTCTCTCATGCACATAAAAAGATATATTAAATCTCTCCTTCTACACTTAATAATGTTTTCTTATGCTTTAATATGTTCTTAGGAGGGATTAAATTTCATATTTGTGCCTAATATTGGTTATTTTTGTAGAATATTGTGAGAATATTTGGCAGATTATGCAGATTTGGAGAAGGAGATAATTTAGGGACTTGCTCCCTGCCATTGGAAGATCAATATTGAAGAATAAATTAGCACAATATCAAGAAATTAGGTAGAAATATTGGAGATATTCAGGGGGATTTTCCATCCTCCTTAACTCTCAAAGGCAGCCAAAGTATCCTCATGAGATACCCTCCAGCAATTGGAATTCCAGAGGCGGCCAAGCAACTCAAGACCAAGTGCACTCAAGCCACACTTCACTTGGAGTCAAGTGGACTCATTACCTATTTTTTAGGGAGCTGTTGGTAGCTACTCTTGAGGATAAATAAAGTTGATCAAGAGCTAAATAGGGTCGATTCCAGTGAATTCTGGTTGATTCGATGCATTCCATTCCATTACATTTTCGTTCCATTCCATTCAATCCCATGCCATTCATTTTCCATTCTATTAGGATTTTTATGTTTAAGACCTTAGAGATGTAATAAGATTTCATTTTTAATGCAATGAGTATTCATATGAATTTTTATTGATCTAGTTCCAAAGAGCTGGGCTCGTGGGTTAGGGCCCAACCCATGTTCATTTAGCTAGTTTGTTTCTGTCAATTATCTATTTTTGTTTCTGTCATTTAGTTAATTTTGCTTCTGATAGTTTCAAGTTGTTGTTTCGAATTGCTGTTGTAGGTTTTCATTTGCTTATGAGTAATGGAATATAGGATAAAACTCTAAAAGCTATGGATCTAGAATTCCATTCTTATCTCTATCAATAGAGCTCGAGGGGGGTAGACTTTCCCACAAGCCAAAAAACTACTTTCTGTTCATTGTTTTTATCACACACTCGTCTATTTTTTTTTATAAGTAGGTAGGGTTGATTGCAGGTACAAGAATATTCGCCCGGAAGAAGTTCATTGACACCTCCCCACTTCATTTCCCATATCCCTTCCATCTCTGTTGTTACGCTTCTATTCCCTTCTAGTTCACTTATTGCTGCTGCCACACCCCTTTTATTCACAAAAACAATTGAAGTTGGACCTCTGCCCTTGCTCCTCAAACTTCACACTACCATAATTTTCCTTTTCGCTCTTCATACTTCACATCTTTCTCCTTTTTTATTTTAAGACTTATCACTCCTGTCTGCTGATTGTGATATTGGTATCGCGCTTCGTCACCGGTCCCACTACCACATCATTCGACTGATCGCAACCTTTGGACTTTTCAAAAATCACACTTCATAACCTTTTTCCTTTTTCTAAGAATTACCGCTCCAAACACTAATTTACGATAACTCTCTGTACTCCGCTGCATCGCAAATCACAAATCTCATTCTTTACTTGGTTCTCGTAACATGTTCTGCTGCCAACACTAATTGCGAAATTAGTATTGCACTCCACCACCGGTCCCACCACCACGTTATCCCATTGAGTTTTTCAATTCGATCTCACTCCCAAAAAACACTTACGCTACCCCTCCGGCTTTGCAATATTGTGATTACGATATCGCATATCGCATATCGCACTGCCAGCCCTCCATCGCAACTCTGCCATCGCAATTTTTTAATCATTCCATTCCAAATAATTTTTGCACCATAATACATATTTAATAAGGTAAACCCACTCTTTCCACCTCTAGGCCTTGTTTCATATGTTGAGCCCTCCATTAGCACCTTTAGCCCATTTTCCTCCAAACTGCAAGCCACAATTTTTCAAGTTTAGTTTATCATAAGTTAGATGCATGGATAGAAGCATGGTAGATAAAGCATAAGATAAGTAGGGCGTGTGTAGCCGATTGGCCAAGTTAAGTGTGATTTAAATTAGTTTCTTTTTTTCCATTTATTTTCAACAAGTTAAATTAGTTTCCTTTCCTGTCATTTCCTTCCAACAATTTAATTTAGTTTCTTTCTGTCATTTCCTTTCTGCACATTAAATTAGTTTCATTTCCATCATTTCCTTTCTGCAAATTAAATTAGTTTCCTTTGTGTCATTTCCTTCCAGCAATTTACTTTTCAGTTTTTAATCATAGTTTAACAAATAGTACTCTTTCATAAAAAATAAGAGGATGATATGAACATAATGCATCTGCTGTGGATATAGCACTATCACCTCCAATTTTTTACGAACCCCGAGTTGATAAAGTAAAGTAGGGTAGCCCCTGGGAGTTGCAACACTCTTGGTGCAATACTAGGGCTCACCACTTTTTGGCGTCTTTTCCGGGGAGGTGTCACTTAGATTCTTTGATTATGTTTTAGCATTATTTTCTGCTTTCCTTTTTCATGTTGTTTATGAAATATTGAAAAATACAAAAAATCCGATTTTCATGCCTTATAGGAGTAGGGATACTCAGATTTTTTTTTTCAAAATACTTCTCCAATACCAACCACCCCACTTGATCATGTGGTGTAGTAAGAACCACATCACCATACACTTTTGAAGGTAGAAGAGATGGATGGGTATGATGACAATGAATAAGATATTATTGGGTTTCCCATTCAAGATATGGACATCAATGTACATATGAAGAACATCCCTCCATCTTTCCGTCCCAAATTCCATGGTATGAGGACAGAGGATCCGGAAGCATTTCTCTTTGAATTTGATATACTTTGTAGATATTATGGCTACTTATCACACACTCAAAAATTGAGATTGTTTCCTATAACATTGAAGGATGAATCTCTTAAATGGCTCATGAGTCTAGGTACTAATTCAATAAGATCATGGAATGATATGAAAAAGATATTTCTAGAAAAATATAAAGATCGTGATCTTAGAGAAGAAATTTTTAGAATGAACCAAGAAGAAGATGAGAGCCTTGAGGATCTAATAGAGAGGTTCATGTTTAATGTTAAGAGGGAAAAATTACATCATTTAGGATTTAACACACTAAAAACCCTCTTGCTTAGGAAAATTAGGGATGAGTGGATTGATCTCCGTAATCTCAAGAGTAGAGGAGATATGTACCAATTGCCATTTGAAAAAAATTGTGAAACATGCAAGCACATATCAAGAGGATGGGAAAGAGTAAGTAAATCCGCCTCAACATTGGTAAGACAAGATGAACTTATAAATTTTATTGACAAATGTAAAACATAAATTCTTAGCAATCTAAGTGAATAACTAGAAATGTTAAGAATGCAAAATGAGCAAAAAGAAGATGCTAATATTTTTTTTATCCATGCAGAATCATATGCTACTAAATGTTGTCCATCATTCCCCAGGTTTAAATAAGTTTACCAAGAAGACAATGGAGCAAGACAATCACTAAAGAAGCTACGTTATGTAGCTCCAAGGATACCCTGGCAACCTAGTCAACTAGATATGATGCAAGGATCCACTTCACAATTTCAAACTTATCCAAATCCATCTCAAACTAATTGGGACACACTCCCTCCTTGGAAACCTTGGCCATATCAACCCCAAAACCAATCTTCGCAACATGGTTGGCAAGCTCATTATTGCGAAAATCCTCAACATCCTCACTATTTCCCTCCATATCCTCCATATCCAACTCCATCCTATCCATACCATACACCTCCACCACAACCATAACCTCACTCACATCCATCTCATATATCCACCCCCACTCAACTACCCATACCACCATTTCCAAACCCACACCATGAAGTATCTCAACCCACTTACAATGCTAAGGTACAAGACTACCAAACATATCCTCTTGATCTAAATGGTTTGCATCCTAGCTAAACAAATGTATTGCAAAGAAGGTATTTTCTTAATGTAATTGAAGGAAAATATCAATAAGAAGAAGATCCAAATGAGGAGATCAAAAGATCAAGGGCTGCACTTGATGAAGAGCCGACATTAGAATTAGATGTTGGGAAAGTTTCCTCATGTTTACCAACATTTGCTCCGTGTGTTCAAGAGAAAAATCAGCAAAAAGAGGAATATTTGAATGTCATAATAGAAGAGGACATCCAAGGTGATCCAAATCAGCAAGTGGACTAGGGGCATCACAACTATATTGACATATGGTTCCAAAAAGTCATTAAGTTGCAGCAACACACTCTTCTCCAATAGTACTTGATACAATCCTAGATAAAGCAATTCATCTCTCATATTCAGGTACATGTCAGAGCATGTCTTCCAAGTGTGCACATGATTTTTTATGTCATCTTAATGTGTACATGGCTCCATTGGAAGTATTCCTATACTTGAAATATTTTTTTTTTTTTTCAAGTAGAGAAAGAAAGTGAAAAATAAAAGAAAAAAGAATAAAATCTTAGGTGAAAACCTCTTTTTAGGAATTTGATATTCTCTCACTAATTGAAAACCTCAATGAGACAGTCATTGGGTTGAAACAAAAAGAGAAAAATAAAATATCCTAGGTGAAAACCTCCTTTGAGGCGCCTAGGCTGACCTACTATTGGAAAACCTCATTGAGGTAGCTAGTAGGCCTTAAAATAAAAATAAAAAATAAAAAAAAATAAAATGAATTTCTCCATGTATCTCTCTCTAATGAATGCATGTGCTCTCCAACCTTTGCAAGAAGAAAAACAACAAGTTGGCACAAAAATAAAATTTGGTCAACACCCTGGTCAAAGGAAGTCAAACTTGGAATTTCTCCTCCTGTGCTCAGAAGCTCCAAAAGGACCTCAAGCAGATTATCACAAGCAACTTTAGAGAAGCTTCAGAACCACCGAAGACAACTTCAACAACCATATCAGCAACTTCAATATCACTTGCAAAAAAAAATCAATGATAAGGCTCATGTATGTAATAATCTAACCCTTTCTTCGAATCTATTTTAGCTTAATAAAACATTAAAAAGTGTGAGACATAAAGTTTTTAATATAGATAAAATCAGTAGCAGAGCAACCTCAACCCTATCTAACGACTAGCCTCACTTTTTCCACCAAGAAGATGAACAAGACAAAAGCAAAAATGACTTGAGAAAGTGGGTAGTAAAAAATTCAATGTAATGGAAGAAAAAGAGTGCCAAGGGGTAACCAAGGGTGAACTCAGTTCACGGAAAAAACAACCGTGAGTTTATTTTGCATGCAATTAAAAAAAAGAAAAGAAAAGAAAAGAAAAGAATAAAATAAAATAAAAGGTGGATCCACCACCTCTTGGCATGCAAAAAAAATTTGCTTAAGGCATCTAAGGACCTCCATGAAGCACCTACGAGAAGAAATGCAAGAAGAATAGAAATAATATTAGTAGGAGGAGCAGCACCTGGGCCAATAAGCAAAAAATGAAATAAGCCAGCATGCAAGAAGAACCATAAGGCAGGGAGGATGAATAGGTTTCTTAGAGGATGAGCAATAGTTTCAGCAGGGGGTTGATGATGGGCATCTAAATTAGACATAAATTAAGTCCCATTTAACCTTTCTTAGGTCCATCTACCTCATTTACATAAAAATATATATTAAATATCTCCTTATGCACTTAATATATTAAAATATACTCCCGTCTGCCGATTGCGATATTGGTATCATGCTCTGCCACCGGTCCCACTGCCACATCATCCGACTCCTCATAGCCTTTAGCCTTTTCACAAATCATACTTTGCAACCTTTTTCATTTTTTTATTCTTACCACTCCAAATGTCGATTTGAGATAACTCTTCATACTCTGCCGCATCGCACATCACAAATCAAATATTTTACTTTGTTATTGTAACACGTTCCACTCCCAACACTGATTGCGATGTTGGTATCGCGCTCCACCACTGGTCCCACCACCACGTTATCCCATTTCATTTCGCAATTCGCTCCTGCTCCCGAACAAAAAATACGCTACCCCTTCGACTTTACGATATTGCGATTGTGATATTGCATATCGCATATCGCACTACCAACCCTCCATCGCAACTCCGCCATCACACTTTTTGAATCATTCCACTCCAAATCATTTTTTCACCATAATAAAGCTTTAATAAGTTTTAAACCTGCTCTTTCCACCTCTAAGCCTTGTTTCATGTGTGGAGCCCTCCATTAGCACCTTTAGCCCATTTTCCACAAAACTGCAAGCCACACTTTGTCAAGTTTAGTTTATCATAAATTAGTTGTATGGATAAAATCATTGTAGATAGAGCATAAGATAAATAGGTCATGTTTAGTCGATTGGACAACTTAAGTGTGATTTAAATTAGTTTCTTTTCTGCCATTTATTTTCAGCTAGTTAAATTAGTTTCCTTTCCCGTCATTTATTTTTAGCAATATCATTTAGTTTATTTCTGTCAATTTCTTTCTGCACATTAAATTAGTTTCATTTTCATCATTTCCTTTCTGCAAATTATGTTAGTTTCCTTTTTGTCATTTCCTTCCAGCAATTTACTTTTTAGTTTTTACCATAGTTTAAGAAATAAAACCCTTTCGTAAAGCAGAAGAGGATGATATGAACATAATGCATTTGTTGTGTATATAACACTGTCACCTCCAAGTTTGTACGAACCCCAGGTTGATAAATTAAAGTAGGGAAACCCCCGGGAGTTGCAACACTCTTGGTGCAATACCAGGGCTCACCACCTACCACCTCATACTTAAGGTATTATTCCATATTATTCTATTTGTTTGTGTACACCCATGTGGATGAGTTTGAGTTCATGGGTCTCAGCTTGATGGCTCCAAACAAACAAAGGAAGTCAATTTTTGACTAGGATGTTGCTATTAGGAGGAGACCAAATAATGATGGCTATTCCTAGTTCATATCCTCCTACATGGCCATTGTTGATAAAATTATTCATAATTTTTTCCCTCCAATAATCCTCCCTCAACAAAAGGAAATTATTCAACTTTTTATGGACACCAAGGTGGGAGACTGGTATCTATTTTAGGATTTCACAGAGATTAGGGTCTATGGGCGTGAGCTTCCTCCTTACTGCTTTCATGTGTTCATTTCAATGAGGATATTTGACCTGGAATTCATCAGATAGAGTCTTAATGTGGACCAAGTCCACCTTTTCCTTGCCAAAAATGGATACATGTTCAAGTTGGGCAAGACTATAGGGCCTTTTATTGTTAATTCCATACATGCTTTCCTAGAAACCGAGGAATTACTGAAACACATGAATTTGGATATGGGAGATGTTTGGCATTATGACCCTCATGGTGTCATTTCCAAGAAAAGAGAAAGTATAAAGGCTTCAAATTATGAGCATGAATGTAGGCTTGAGATTGAATGGAAGGCTAACCTTGATTTGTGTACAATTAACACAGAGATGGAGATTGAGATTCCAAAAACAAAGGAAAAGGAGTAGAAAAGGACCGTTGATGAAACAAGGGATGGAGAAATGGAAGATGTAAATTCTAGCAAAAAGAACAAGACCCAAGATATATAAGAAGAAGAAATCAAGACTAGGTTGGTGGAGACAAGACTAGACCAACCATGCCTCTAGATGAATTTGGAAGACCCATTGAAAACTGTTGCCTCATCATATTTAGAGGTAGCCATTCTGAGTTTAGAAGGAAGTGAAACAATGAATGAGCCTATTTGGCCTGCTAGAAAGGGAATTGAAGAAAGGAAAAATAAAGTTAGGGAGGAGAACTAGCAGCAAATGAAATCACATTGAGTCCCATACTAGACTATACTTTTGGCTGTTATGGACTTAAAGAGAAATCAAAATGAAGTTCTCGCTGCATCACCCACTAGCGCAATCATTACCACGAGGTTATCTGTTAAAGGCCTTGCATATTTATTTAAAATTGACAAGTGTCCCTCTTCCTGATAAGATTAATTTCCACTGGGAGAAATGATATACAATGAGCTTAATAAAAATGTAATGACCATAAGCAAGTCTGTGAATTTTCTAGAGAAGGCTGCAAAAGGATTAATGCAGGATAGAGCTAACTCCATATCTCTACAAAAAAAAAATGAGAACTTCAATGAGTTGATTGTGAAGCTAGGGTTGAATCCAGAGGATAAATCTGCATTTGAGGCCCTTCTCCAAAGTTCACATGCAGAATTTAGGGAGTTAACACACAAGATGAATATGCCAACTAGTGAACATGTGCGGTCCAAAGAATTGTTGAAATTTGCAACAAGAAACAATGAAATTGGCATCGAGAAACAACATGAAAATTCACACACACTAGTGTGGGATCACATATCACAAAGTGATGGATCCTAGTGACACATTAGTGTGCAACCAATTTATTAAATAAATTGTAATCTTATCTCATAACAACTTGTAATAGTTAAATAAGTGTGATAGAATTAGTTAGCTCAATAATTTCGAGTTGTGGGTCTAAGGATAGGCATGTAGAGTGATTATATTATTAACAGGGTCCAGTTGCAGTTGTAGCACTAGTGTAGTGTGGGTGGGATCAGTTAACTCACAATAATTGAGTTAAAATCAGTTTAACTAGTTCTAACTATTTGATGAGCTAGTGGAAGATCAAGTGAATTAAAATAGATTTAATTCACCATTAGTGATCTACCAAGTAATTGATGATTCACTATTTATATCTGCATGCATGCTAATTCTAGTGGATACCCAGTTGAGACAAAGGTTCAATGCTAGTAAATTATCAATTGTATTTTAAGAAAACTGCCCAGGTGCAGTTTTAAAACCATGGGAAGCCCATGATGAATTACGAAATCAAGGAAGGTTGAATTTCCTATTTAATAGGGGTTTAATTCTCTAGGTATTGTGTAATCAGGTTAGGCTAAGTGTAGGATGATAATTGGCTATGTGTTTGTCCAATTTTTCCTAGATCACTGTGAAAAATTTGGTAGAGTGTATGAGGTTCTGGTGATCACCATTCCAGGACTGAACATACTGCTAACATTCAAGAGGCTTCCATGGTTGGTGAAGTGGCGCACAACATACCAAGGATTAATGTAGCCTTAGACTATCATTAAGCTGAAAAGAAACCCTCTATGATTGAGCTTAAATGTAAGATACAAAACCATGTTGTTTCAATTTTTATAGATCGACAAGAGCCAATTTAAGTTATGTCAGCCCTAAGGTCATTGAAAAATGTCAATTACAGACTTATAAATTTAGAAATCCCTGGTTAGCGAAATTGGAAATAGGGGTAAAAAGAACGGTGACAACTAAAATAAGTGATTGTTCTATTGAGATAAAAAATCAAAAAATTATTGTAAATTTAAATTGTTTACCTTTGGGGTCTTATGATATTTTAATCATAATGGATTGGTTGGAAGAGAATTGGTCATTAGTAAATTGTAAAGGAAAAACTATCACCTATCCCAATCAATGAGGTGTTAGGAAGGAAATCCAAGGTGTGAAAATACCCATATATATGACTCTAGAAACATAATTAACTAGCAAGAAGTGCATGTAACAATATTATTAAATAATGTGTACATTTGTTTTGAAATTGAATGAGATTCTAAAATATTTACAAATTTTAATATTTTGTGATATTGGAATAGGTAGAACCAGACAAATACTTCTTGTTAGAACCTCTACGCATTCTCAGTAAGAGAGAAACAACACTACGAAAATGAGCCATCACCCACGTTAAAGTGCAATGGAGGCACTTTATCTCATAAGAGGCCCCTTGGGAGGATGAAAGTTTGATGCAGGAATCATATCCTGACCTGTTTCAAGGGCATGAATAAACACCAAGGATGGTGTTTTTCTCAAAAGGGGGAAGATGTAACACCCCTCATCCTATATATAATTTTTATTTATGTTTCTTTGTTACGATGTAAAACTTGGTCATTTTTTTATGAAGATAATGAAAGAATGTGAAAATTAAATATGTAGTTATTAATATTTTTTTTTTTAAAGATTATACTCGGTCAGAGAAAGAGATGAAAAGAATTCAATTAAAGAAAATCTCTAGTTTCCTAACAGTTAGACAATTATTCCCCTCCTCGAAGATATTAAAAAAATAAAATCTCAGATGGAAAAGGAAGGTAGCCTAGAGAGGAGGAAAAGGAAAAAAAATTGACATGACACTGTGAAGAAGCAAACATTCTGTTGTGGGGTCTTCTTAAGCTGGTGGTAACTAGTGGAAACTCTTTAAGAATTTTAGGCTAAACAGGTGGTCTTACAATTTTGGAAGGAATAGTGTTTGAACTGCTCTAGAAACCAAGAGGCTTGGGGGGAGGTTTGGACGTTATTTCTAGCCTCATAGGTCAGGAGTTTAGAAAGAAGTTTCTTCTGGTCTTATTCTCTAGAAGAGGTAATTAAAAGATAAGTATAATGATATCAACACTTTTTTATTGATGTAGAAATTCTATTTACGAAATAATGATAAAATATAAGTAGCCAAACAGATCTTAATTGTCCTTTTTTCCAAGACTGAAATATAGTCTTACACATTAAACAAATTAGTGGTTATGGAAAGAAATACTGAAATAAATTTTAGAAATGGAACATAGATTTATTTATAATTATATAAATTTTGTAAGCAGATTATGAACTAATCTTGGCCATATAAATATTGAGTAGATAACCAGAGGATAACCATCATGGACCCTGGTCAATTACTATAGGGGATATGTAACACCAACAATAACTAGGAAGGAGTCATTACTAATGGTTAATGGTGATTGAATGAACCCTAGGAATTTTTGAACTGGAAATCTAGTGAGGGAAGCTTACATTAATGTGGGATAGGTTAGTATCCTTGCAACCAAGAAGCCACTAGGACATAGTTCTTCTCCTTGGAAGGAGGTAAGAGATAATCTACCTAGTAGTCGAACCCATAGATAATTATTAATATGAGTAAATTACTTCCCACACTGAAATAAGAATCATTAATAACAAAATTCACCATCAATAGTAGCTATGTTCAGTAAAGACAAACTATGAATACATTTGGATGTATAAGACAATAATTATATAACTGTGGGACAACACGATGATGTCATGCATGTAACCAAAATTCACATTGGTAATTTTAGAAAAAGAATAAAAACATAAAATATTTTTCAATAACCAAGGCTTAACCCATATAATTTCCATGACAATATTTACAACATTTTCTCATAAAATAGTAACACTTCCAAGTAGAAGAATAAATTGTAATGATAATTTAGAATTATAACAAAACACAAGTCTCAAAGAAACAAAACCATTTTTTGAGTGATTTCAAGTCCAATAATATATTATGCACTGCAAAATAAAGACTTTAATCCTTAAAATTGGTCTTTCAATCGGATACCATACACCAATCCTAGAAAACACAACGAAACCCTAATGCTAGTTACAACCCTAATTGCAAAATTAAGAAGAGTAATAAGTTGACTACAGTTAAAATTCATTGAAAGAGGTGTCGAGAGGCCAATAAAAACATAGAGAATATCATCCAAGTGATAAGTAGTTTCAAAATCATGTAGATTGAGTTCTAGGAGCTTCAAGTAAGAAAGCAAGGGTTATATCGTAACCCAGGTGTTGTACCTTCCAGGAAACCAAGAACAGTGAGAGTCGTGACCCCGATATTATCGAAAATCATCAGAAACCAAACTTAAATGCCAAGAAAATTATATCAGAACCCTTTCAAACTTATTCAAGGACCCTTTTAAAACCCTATCTAGTAAGGTATTCTTACTTGGTTCATTGCCGAGAACTTGTGCACTGCTGGTAGATCTAGCACATAAACAACAATGAGAATTAAAGGAATTTGGTATAAAAGGGCCTGGTCAAACCGTAATACTCGAGTAAACCAATTGAACAACAATAATTTTGGAAACAAGGAAAAATAATCACTTTACCTAAAAAACCAAGGTCGACATCATCACCACAGGCCCGATATTCCCAAAACCCGTTTGCTACCCTTCCAAGATATCTGTGTAAGTAGGTGTGAACCGATGTTGAGTAATAATTTTAGGTAAAAAGAGGAACAATGTAAGAGAACTGGACTAAAATTTCATGTAAATAAAAGTTAATAAAAGAAAAAATAAGACCATAGTTAAGGGACACTTATTCTAGGTTGAATTTTGGGAAAAATATCCTAATGGGCACCACTGGATATGCAACTATAAGGAAAATGGAAAAGGAAAAGGAAAAGACATTAAAGAGGAAAAAAGTATTTTTGGCACATTTATTTATGAAAATAAATGAAAATATGAGAAAAGGAAGGTAAAAGGTCATAGGTTTCATGTGAGGAGAAAAATGAAGGAAAATAATGGAAAATGAAGAAAACAGAGGCCTCATTAATAAAAAGGCTTTCGAGTATCAATTGGAAAGCCTTTCCTAGTTCAAACTTTTTTCAGCTCAATTTTGGGAGCTCTCTCATTATTTTCTCTCTCTCTCACTCTTGGATACTTAGAGTTTTATTGGAGAAATTCAACATTGTGCTAAGGAGGAGGAAGAAAGAAAAGGAAGGACAAGGAATGAAAGGAAAGAAAAGATAAAGGAAGGAAAATAATGATCTAGTAGCTTCCGTAGGAATACTTGCAGGTAACATATTGCATGTGTGATTTCCTAGATGGTTTGGACATGCATGGATTATGCATGTTGGTATTTGGTTATTTTGCTGTAAGTTTCACGGTTTTTCTGGGTTATGAAAATGGCTTTTAGCCTCTCCTTTCCTTCTCTGGATGCCATGGTGTGTTGGTATTTTTATCTCAGCTTTGAGCTATGGATTTTCTAGATGGATTCAGAACCTGGAGCGGAGGTGGTCTCAAGGTTCATTTCCAAAGGCATAGGAATCCCTTGACTGGTTTTGGAGTGATACATGGTAAATCCTGAGGGATGTGTCTCTGTTTAGGGCCTAGTGGCCCAGGAGACAAAAAATTCCTCAAGGATAGTGATGGATTCTGAATGAAATTTTCATCTTCTGCTCAATTTTGTGATTAGAGCACCGGATGGGTGTGATCAAATTATGGTGAGGGTGGAGGTGGTTTAACCTCTGGATTCCCTTGGTTGTATTTTTGGATGAGTTTATCCATGAGATCCCACATTCATGCTTGGAATATGGCATTGGGGTGATTGGTTGGAGAGAGATTTGGCTCAACCATGTCTATGTTCGGGTGGAATGTGGAAGTGTCGAACCTGGTCGATATTTTCCTATATTTAATGGAAGCTAAGTTATCTTGATTTTGTACCTATTATTATGTGGATTTAATGGTTGTATTATCACTGTTATTTCGATGGTTTTATGTTGTTATAAGCATCTTTAAATGACTGGTTCATGTCATGGTTACTTCATGTATTCATTGGTGAATATTAAAATGATGGATGCAAGACCTAATTGATGTTATATCTGGTTAAGAAATAAGGTGATGATCATTCTTGTAATGTTTCATAAGTGCTTTCGGTCATTTATGCTCTGTCTTGTATCATATACATGTAGATTACATTCATACCAAGTGTTTGACAGAATGTCAGTCCCAGTTGGGGATGGTGAAGCTTAGTCGTGGAGTCAAGTTTTGGTTTACTAGTGTTGTCACTATGTATTTAATGATTCCTCGAAGTTAAAGGGAGTTCTGGGTAGTGTCTAGGATTTTGGGCTTAAAAAGTTCCTTAAATCCCATTGAGGCAGGCACAATTCTAGGAAATTTAGTCCCTAGAAGTTGGCATGCAGGCTCATACGTGCATCCAAAGCCTTCTAGACGCATGGATGCAGGCCTGTGCATGCATCCAGGGGGTTTTCTCTATGAAATATCAATGGGACCCAGGGACAGGTCAGGTGGATGACTGGGATAGCCACTGGGGGTCTTGTGGTAGGTGTTAAAGGTTTGTGTTATGGTTTCCACTTCGATTCTTCTTCCTTAAGGTCACCAAGGAGGTTAAAAATGCCTTAACAACCTCTCATCTCATGTTTACCCTGGATGACTGGTTACTTGGGTAGGCTTGAGGGGAGTGGTACGTTATAGGTGGTGTTAGAGCATCGTTCACCCCTTGGACTGGATGGGAAATGTGTGTTGGTCATGCATTCATGTCAGTTGCATGTGTGTTAATCATCCTTGTGGTCTATATGCTTGTTGGATATGCATCATATCGGTCATGATTGTAGTGATGTCACCATGTGAAAGAGGATGTTGTTGTTGTGAAGTGTGTCATCATGAGTGTATGATTGGTTATGCATTTCTATGTGTTTTTTGTGCATACATGTCAGTTTCATATGTGTTTTGTATGTTGGTGGACTATCTGCTTGATGTGTATGCATGGTGGCGGTCATTATTGTAGTTGTGTCGCCATGTGGAAGTTGATGGTGTTTGTTTTTGGATGTGATCATCATGAGTGCATACTAGTTATGCATTTTTTATGCATGATAGTGTTTATATGTTGTTATGCATGATTTTTCTTGGTTATGGTTGTTGTTCATGAGGTCATTGTATGTAGTTAGGTCATTTTGGTATGTTATGATGCTAATGTGTTCATTGAGATAGAGTAGGAGATGCATATCATCAAAGTGAAGTTGTGGCACTAAAATAACATATCGGCATACATGTATTGTATGTTTGGAATGAAGGTATGTTGGTTAATCGTTATTATAAGCATGAGGGTTATATACATGTTTTTCATCTTATTGTTGTTGTGGTTACATGTATGAAAAATGGTAGTGGATCAATTTAGTTATATGCATGATTGTTATGTGTATGCCTTTCATTATATTGGTGTTATGGTCACATACATCATATATGTTAGTCAAATAATGTGATCATATGTACATGGGTTGGTTAGTCATGCATTGTATTAACTTGATGACTATGTTATATGTTGTTGATGATTATATTATATGATTAACTTCTCATAGTTATATGTTAGTTAACTTGATGATTAGGCTTATGGAATTAAGATATTGGTGTTATATGTATTGTGGTAATTTGGATTGGCCTATGTAGATGGTTATGGTTATGAAATTCATGCATGAGTTAACATGTTTTGATATTATGACATTCTAATCTAGACTGGCTGTGCATATATGATTGTTATACATGAATGCCAATTGTTTGTGAGTTTATGATGTGAACATGTTAGCTAGCTACTGTTATGGATATCATGACCTTAATTATTTTCGAGTGTATATGTTGTGAAGTTATATCGTGCTAATCTAGGTTGATTGTGCAGACAAGATAGCCTCCCCTAAGATACATTAAGGTATGAGTTTGCTTATATCGACTACTTGATGCTTAATTGTTTGATTATGTCATCTTTATGGTGTTGAGTGTTTGGTGTTTATTATGTTGTTTAGTTGATTTATCTAACATGGTACATTTATAGTTAGTTTTAATGTTTGATTAATCGCATGGTAAGAGTATGTGTTTATAAGATTGCACGAAGAAATGATATTTTTTAATATGGTTGCACTAACACATATGTGTTGGGACATATGATATGTACTTGAGTGTAAGTAGGTGATAGTTGTAGCATTATGTATTATGATTGATGAATGTGAGTTGATTGTGGCTTATGACATGGTTGTTAGTCTTGTTAAAAGTTGATTTCAATTGATAGATATGTTGTATTGATCTTTGGTACATACGACTGCCATGTGTGTTTAGTTACAGGTCAGCATGCTTGGCACAACAAGGTAAGATAACTGGTATATTGTTGTATTTATTTATGTGCTGGAAGTTGTGTGGTTATGGCAGTATGATGCAGGGATTGCATGACAAAAGAGACTGCCATGAAATATTAGAGAATGATTAGGTTGAGTTTCCTTCGGAAGCACTGGGGACCCATGGGGATTGAATCATGGTTTTTTTTGCCAGCATTGTGATTTTGGTATCATGTGGCTTATTGTGCTCGATTTTTGGCTTTGTTTATGTCTAGTGTATGGCCATACCACCTTGTTGCGTTGTCATTTTGTTATTGATTCTCATGGTTTTTTTTTTTGTTTCTTGTTCTTTCCTTTTGTTTGAGAGTCTTGGGAATTGGTTTGGGAAGAGGAAAGTAATGGAGCTCAAGGAGAGATGTGTGGTACCCAATAGGTAATGAAAGACACAGACGAAGCTCAATGGATGAGTAAGCACAATGAAAGGTAAGAATATGGCAGTTGGTTGGACTGGCTGGGTCCATCATGGTAAATGGATGGTGGTGGTACAAACATGAGAAATGAAATAGAAAAGGTAAAGAAAGTGTATCTGAGGTGTTATATTCCTTGGCTATGTTGGGAACTGTTGTTCTCAATGTTTTTCATGTTGTGCATGAATAAAGGAAGTTATCTTAACCTAGACCTTATGATATCTAGAAATTGTGTTGTGATCATGGTTATGTTCATGTTTATATATGTATACATGTATGTATGTATGTATGTATGTCATGTCTGACAGGGTTGTCATGGATCATGATTGTTTAATGCTAATGTTTATATGTATATATGTGTGTATGCACGTATGTTGTCATATGACAGGATAATGATTGTCTTATGTTGATCTTTCTATGTATGTATGTATGTATATATGCATGTATGTCATTGTCTGACAGGGTTGTCAGGGATTATTCTTGTGGAGGAATTATTTCTTATGAAGGTGAATGGCATGAAGAGGTTCCTAGCTATGAGGAATAAAGTGGAAAAGTAGCCTTGAGAGATATATGATGTTAGCATCATGTGGATATGAATTGATATGATATGATTGTACTATGCCTATGCTTATGTTATGGACAAGTAATGTTGAGGGGTACATCAACGAAGTGAAGGTAGTATGATTTTTAGCATGCTAGGATAAGCATGGATAGTGGAAAGACACTAGAAGCAAGGTTTATTGTGAGGTCAGTGTGTGGTATATAGATGTGCAATACTACTATGGTGTATATGTTGTGCATGTTGTATATTCAATGATTGTACCTATGGTGATGTGTACATGTAACATGTGTAGTATTGTGTACATATGATGTTGCATTCCTGTTGTATATATGGTGTTGTATGTATATTGCATATGCAGTGCTAGGTATAGATGGTGCTATGTACATGTTGGATGATGCAGTGTTGTGTACATACCGTACTGTGCACATGTTGGATATGGGGTGTTGTGTTCAAGTGGTGTTGTGTGTATGCTTGATATGCGGTGTTGTGTACATATGGTGCTATTTAAGTGTTGCATATGAAGTGCTATGTACATATAGTGTTGTGTGTGTGTTTTACATATGGTTTTATGTACATATGGGGTTGTGTGCATGCTTGTACATGTGGTGTTGTGTATATGTTGTACATGTGATGCTATGTACTGATGGTGTTGTGTACATGTCGTGCATGTGGAATTGTGTACATGTGGTGTCGTGTACATGTTGTGCATGTGGTGTTGTGTACATATGGTATTGTGTACACATTTTACAGGTGGTGGGGTGTACATTTGGCATTGTGTACATGTTGTGCAGGTGGTGTTGTGTACATGCAATGTTGTTCACACGTTCTGCAGGTAGTGTTGTGTATATGTGGTATTGTGCACATGTTGTGCATATGGTACTGGTATACATGTCGTATTGTGTACATGTCATACATGTTGTGTTGTAGGCATCTGGTACTATGTAGGTTAGTGGTGTAGTCCTGGGATCGTGACATGTGTATTCATTTTTTTGTATTGTACACTAGGTGTAGGTGTATGTGTATTGTGTTGTATTGTACATTGAATGTAGGTGTATGTGTATTGTGTTGTATTTTACACCTGGTGTAGATGTATGTGTTGTATGCCAATGTAGGCATATGTATTGTATTGTGTTGTACACCGAGTGTGGGTGCATCTATTTTATGGTGTTGTATGTCGTGTATGGTTGTATGTGTGTGATGAACACTGTGTGTATGTGTACTTGATTAAAGAGAAGCAAAGGCACTGGGTACTTTCTGGGTGTGGCAACCGATCTGGTCTGTGTACAAAAGAATAAAGGCAGAAGTAAGGATCAATGAAGGATAAGTATCAATATTTTATTTCAACTTTGTTATGCATGTGATCTATGATTTTAACTTATGATGATTACATGTAATTTATGATTATGGTTGATGATGATTTCATGTGATTCTTGATTTTTATTTATGATCGTTTCTTTTCAAGCTAACTTGATGTGATATGTATATACATGGTTATTTGGTCGAGATGTTAGTTGACTTATTGTGATAGGAAGTAAACAAAATTGCAAGTGTACCTTATGGACGAGCTGCAAATGAGGTATGATTTGAGTTTATTTCAATTTATTTTGAGTCTAATAGGGATTATTTTCTTGGTACATAAAATCATGGAAGCTCCTGGTTGCATGGTTGAAAATGATTGCAAGCATTAGCAACAAAATAAAAGGAATCAAAACAGGAAAAAAAATGTTGGTAAAGAACTTTAGGATATGGGCCATTATAGAAGATTGTTACCCAATAGTGTCCATTGATTGCAATGAGCATGCTATGAATGATATGATGGTTTTGAGGTAGGGATATGCCATGGTTTTTAGGAAGGTATATGCCTTGGTTTTTGTATCTTCCAATGCGAGGAAGCCTTACCAAGGGATGGATCACCAGGGATAGCGGATGCGAGGGAACTTGGATGGTGAGTGACTGCACGGAAGGGGATGAATGGATTTCCTGAGGGATTGAGTATCAAAGAAGGGAAGGCAAATGATGGATTTTTTTTGGTCGTTATCATTTCTAGATGGAATCAGATGCACATTGGGAGTGTGCCCTGGTACAATGAGCTAATAACTATTCACTAAGGGCACAATAGCACATGATTGTAGCAATGGACATTGGATGCAGCTTGGGCTGTGGTATTGGATTCTAGAATTCCTGGGAAGGAGGTGAATCTTGGTTATACTTTGAGGGTGGAGGTGTTAGACTCTATATTCCCTTGTTTTTGATACGAGAATCATATCCTTTTATTTTTTGGTTGAGGAAATGTGCATATGTGCATATTATTTCAAATACCGTAATGAGTTGTGTTATAAAGATCCAATACATTGTATCATTGTCATGATGCCTTTTTTTGAGTAGACTATTCAATGTAAATACTGCAACGAGCTGTGTTATAAGTCTCCATGGGCAGTATGTTTTGTTTTCAGTAGTTTTCTAGTTTGTAGGTGTCATTGAACACCGAGGACGGTCTTCCCCCAAGGGGGAGGGTTTTTTATATACCTTGGCTAAAAGTTCATGTAAATAAAAGTTAATAAAGGAAAAAATAAGACCATGGTTAGGGGACACTTATTCCAAGCTGAATTTTGGGTAAAATATCCTAGTGGGCACCACTGGATATGCGGTTATGGCTAAGGAAAATGGAAAAGGAAAAGGCAAAGGAAAAGGCATTAAAGAGGTAAAATGATCACGATAGATATTGGTGGCCACCCATTTATTCCACTTGGACCCACACCATTGTTTCTTTCAGTTTTTTAGTTTTCTTAATTGTAGCACAGTTTAATATTTTTGGTAGTTTTTTGGGTCCTAAACTTCCAGAGCTGTTTCGAGGCCCTAAATGACATTTTTTGCAAAACCCAGGGCCATCATGAATCCTTGCTCAATGTTGGCCACCTAAAAGTTTTAGTCCTTAGATACATATTTCTAACGAGGTATTGTGTGCGTAAAATGAAGATTGTATGCCAAAGTTACGGCGACAAGAAGTTGATGTACTAATTTACCCAAACTAGGCCCATAGTTTTGGCGCTTCATATCCTAGGGTTAGGTTTTTGGATGCTTATGGTTTCCCATTTTTTATCAATAATAAATAGGCCTCAAAGCCTCATTGTAACATAGTTCAGAGGCATGTAGCCGCCACATATCTTCTCAAAGATAGGCTACCATCACCCGAGCTAGTTTATTTCCTTTTTGTTTGCAATCATATTTTAGTTATTTGATATTAATGAAATGAAGTTTTATTTTTGTCGCATCTCTGATTTTATGTTTATTTATGTATTTTTGTGCATTCATGCATAAGTAAAGATCATAAAAATATTTTTGGCACATTTATTGAAAGTAAATGAAAATAGGAGAAAGGGAAGGTAAAAGGTCACAAGTTGTATGTGAGGAGGAAAATGAAGGAAAATAATGGAAAATGAAGAAAATAGAGGCCTCGTTGATAAAAAGGCTTATGAGGATTAGTTGGAAAGATTTTGTGGGTTCAAGCTTTTGTTAGCTTAGTTTTTGTAGCTCTCTCATTATTCTCTTTCTCTGTCACAATCTTGGATAATTAGAGTTTTCTTGGAGCAATTCAGCATTGTGCCAAGGAGGAGGAAGCTAGCAAAGGAAGGACAAGAAGTGAAAGGAAAAAAAATATCAATCAAGGAAAAGTAGAATATAGCAGCTTCAACATGAATACTTGTAGGTAACATATTGCATGTGTCATTTCCTAGTTCACTTGGACTTGCATGGCTTATGCATGTTTGTATTTGTTTGTTTTACTGTCGTTGGCATGGTGTTTCTAGATTATGAAAATTGATTTCAACCTTGCCTTGTCTTTTTCGGATGCCATGGTCTGTTGGGATTTTTATCTTGTTTTCGAGCTATGGATTTTCTATATGGATTCATAATCTGGGGCGGAGGTGGTCTCAAGGTTCATTCCCAAAGGCTTAGGAATCCCTTGACTGGTTTCAGCAGGATACACGATAAATCCTGAGCGAGGTGTCTCAGTTTAGGGCCTAGCGATCCGAGATTGGATTACGGTAAAGCCTGTGAGACATGGATACATAAAATTCCTTAAATATAGTGATGGATTCAAGATGGAATTTCCATTTTCTACTTGATTTTGTGATCAGAGCACCGGTTGGGTGTGATCATGGTATGGTGAGGGTGGAGGTGGTTTAACCTCTGGATTCCCTTGGTTGTGTTTTTGGATGATTTTATCCATGAGATCCCACATTCATGCTTGGAATATGGCATGGGGTGACTAGTTGAGGAGAGATTTGGATCAGCCATGTCTATGGTGGGGTGGAACTTGGAAGTCCTAAACCTAGTCAGTATTTTCCTATGTTCAATGGAAGATAAGTTATTTTTTTTTTATACATATTATGATGTTTATTTAATGGCTATATTCTCACTATTATTTCCATGGTTTTATGCTGGTTATAAGCATGTTTAAATGACTGGTTCACGTCATGGTTAATTCATGTATTCACTTGTAATTGTTAAAATGATGTATGCTAGACCTACTTGATGTTATATTTGGTTAAGAAAGAAGGTGGTGATCCTTCTTGTAATTTTTCATAAGTGATTTTGGTCATTTATGCTATGTCTTGTATCATATACTTGTAGATTACATTCATGCCAAGTTTTGGACATAATGTCAGTCCCAGTTGGGGATGATCAGGCTTAGTCCTGGAGTGAAGTTTTGGTTTAGTAGTTTTGTCACTGTGTATTTAATGATTTCTAGAAGTTACAGGGAGTTTTGGGAAGTGTCCGATATTCTGGGCTTAAAAAGTGCCTTCAATCCTATGAATGCAGGCACAATTATGGGAAATTTAGTCCCTGGACGCTGGCATGCAGGTTCATGCGTTTGTTTAGAGCCTCCTAAATGCGTGGATGTAGGCCTGTGCATGCTTCTAGGGGGTTTTCTCTATGAAATATCAGTGGTACCCAGGGAAAGGTCAAGTGGATGACTGTGATAGCCTCTGGGGGTCCTATAACAGGTGTCAAAGGTTTGTGTTATGGTTTCTACTTTGATTTTTCTTCCTTAAGGTCACCAAGGAGGTTAAATCTGTCTTAACTACCTCTCATCTCATGTTTACTCCGGTTGGCTGGTTACTCTGGTAGGCCCAAGGGGAGTGCTGCATTAAAAGCAACCTGAAACCACCAGTATGCCAAACCAGGGATGGGTAGCTCACCTCAGGGATAACAGGTGGGGTGAACCAAAACGTTGAGGTAATACAACTGTAGAGCCAAGCTTCGACAAGAAGAATGGTGGTGTTGGGAAGACTCGGGAGCGAGATGGTTGCCATAAACCACTTCCCCTTAAGCAAAACCATTTGATACAAACCCTAACCCATGGACGGTGAGGATCGTCCCACCTGGAGCACACCAAATGCCTCGAACTTGCTGAACATATTCCTTCTAGAGAATTCTTAACACCATTGAAGTTAACCATGATCAGAGGTAAGTAACTTGGGTACCAAACGAAGCTACCATGCAGGTGTACACTAGAGTACAGAGTTGTCACATCATCAGAGCTTATTTCATATACCAAGGGAAAATCATACACCATATTATTAATAACCCATGACTATATCAAAATCCCAAGATTAAAGTTCCAATCCAATACAATGTACATATAATATACAATATACCAACATTCACATTGTTATCACTGGAAAATCAGACAAGCAAAGGAGATCATGAAATGTCAAGCAAAAGGATTTACAGGATGGAAAAACATTACAGAATTTGGAAAATTTAACTTTCTCTAAGGCCAAAAGGAAAATTTGTTAAGTCACGAATAGAAGACACTAGCACAAAACTATCTATGCACCCTTTTCTTCGATAACAGTGCAAATATCTGCGGCTATCCTTCAATAAGCTGCACTGTTCTTGGTATGGCAGAAGGTCACCATCTGGGACCACTTTGCACACTTCAAGAAGAAGATTATCCACTTGAGGCCACCCAAGGATAGCCACCTTGAGACCTCAAGTGAGCACACAATGGAATCAACCACCACTCTTGGGTCACTATCCACAATTATACCAAGAGAGGGAATAAGATTTTAATTTTGCCTATAAAATACCACCATGCAATTTAGAACACATTGTTATGTTGGCCAAATTTCCCATGAGAAAACCAACAATGTGTTGTCCAAGCATAAAAGGAGTGAAGGGATTCATTTTTTGGCCATCCAAAAAATCAATCCCAAAGGAGAAGTGCATCAGTTTTCTGTTATCCGATCACTCATTCGAGGAGAGGAGAGAGGCTTGAAAACATCTTAAGGGAAGAGCCCTCCTTTCTTTGAGTATTAGAGCTCCATAGCTCTAAGGACTCACTGTGAGTGTTTTAGCGTTCTACGTATTTTTTACCACCACCAGCTAATAAAATGGGATTTGTTCTCTATTGATATTATTAGTTTGTTTACTCGATAATGAACTTGTGTTATGATGTGTATTTGTTGTTTCTTGTTTCCTCCTCTTTTGTAGTATGCTATGTTTTATAAATAGTTTTTCTACATGTTATAATGCTTCACTAACCACCTAACAACCCATTTTTTCCCTATGAAATTTCTTGTAGGATAGAAATCACCCCTACCAAGCACCGATGCATTTCATACACCCTCGTACTAAACACACCAATACATGATTTCTGACTCCACTTATTTTTCCTGTTAATCTAAGTGGTTGTTGTTTTGCAAAATCTCTTTTCTACTCAGGATTGTGGCAGGAGCACCTCTCCTCTTCCTCAGCTTCTGTCATTCACCCTCTGTGAAGAGATTCAATTCAAGAAAGGTATAATTTCCATGCACAGGAAAACTGTGCACGTTCAGCTCAGACAAACACGCACGTCCACACACCTATGTAGAAACAACCCACGTGGAAACCAATGAGCCATTTTTTCACTGATTTTCTCCATTTTTTGCAAGTGTAAAGTGACTGCCAGCCCAGAATAAATCTTCCATCACTGTGTTATGGTGTTTCTTGACTGTTAGGACATGTTTTTAGCTGAACTTTAGCTTAGTTATTGCATAGTTCTAATTTTAGCTTATTATCACAAATTCACATAGTTTAATTAGGAGGCAAGTAAGTGGTTTTTAAATCCACACATTCTATCTGGATGAAGTTATTATTGATAATAGACACCAAACACATAGGTAATTAGCAGGAAGTAAGTGGCCCATATCCACGTATCTTTAGCTAGTTTTCAATTTTTCCACTTTTTGCATTAAGTTTAGTTTGAATTTTGCATTAGGATTCAGGACTAGGATCAAAGTATCTAAGAAGGAAAGTAATATTTTTTTCCCTTGCACCTCTTGGTGATCATGGGACGCATATGAACACTTTCTTTTGATAGTTTTCCATCTCCCTATACTGCAAAATTTAGTCTAAATAGACAAAATTGTAAGCGACCCATTATCCATGCATTATTTACTTTCTGAAAGGAAAAATCGAACATAGTTTAATTAGGAGCGAGTGTAAAGGATCACCTCATATCCACATCCTATAAAAATTGTGATCATACACTTCATTACACACATAAAGATTCAGTAAGTTAGGATTTTTGGTCCTCTTCTTACCACCACTTCACCAAGGCACAACATAAGCAAAGTAAGACTCCTTAAAACTAACCATTAATTGAACTCATGAAAATATACCCACAAGGGCCACAAAAGAATTAATAGTTCAGGTTAGGACCATTGGGGCTAGGCATCCAATAGTCCACCATGGTAATTTTGCATTCTTGAAACATAGAAGTTGACTATTTAGGGAGCTTAAAATCTATCTATCCGCCCACAGAACATAATTCTAGAGCACCACAAAGACCCGATTCAGAGGGGGTTAAGCTTAGTCCCAGTGCGTGTGATACCATTTGGGGCTACGTGACCCATCAAGTGCTTGGTACTGGTAGCTGAATACCAAGAATCTTAAGACTCAAAAAATCACGTGGGACGATGGTACTTTAGTGGAAAAATCTAGGGCATCCTTCCCTATAGGTGATGGTGCAAGCAGCAATAGATCCTCTTTCCACTACCTTGGTCAATTCTTCGGCTACTAGAAGGCGTCATTAATTATTTTGGGATGTTAGCCCCAGTACCCACCGGAAGATATCTTTGCAAGGCCTAGTTACATTTTAGAGTGTGAGGACGATTAGATCTTATAGGATTTTGAGTATCATACGCGAAACAACCAAAACCATATTTTTTGATTGGTCGATCATCTAAGATTAATCTAAAGGATAAATTTACCTTATATTTTTCACTTTGTTTTATGTATATGATCACATTTGGCTTTGATAATAATCTCTCTCCCCTAAAAAAAACTAAAAAATATTTCCAAAATTAAACCAAGTCAACACCATAACGAACCCAACAGGACCTCGTCGATCTAGACGTTTTTTGGACCTCCTGCCATTAGAGGAAGGAGTGCCAGGTATTTCGCCATTCAGGAGTTAAAGACGACACACATCCACCCTTAATTGGTTCATCATTTATCGAGGCATCTTTAGTTGGAAACCCCCAAGGGTCACCCAACACCACACCTGTGGAAACCCCCTCAGGGTCGCCACACACCACTCCTCCCAAAACCCTAGAGGGAAGAGGAGCGCTACCCATTGGGGGAGCAAAAAAGACACAGAACTGGGTACATCAAAGGGTACTATCACCCAGACACCCCCCATACACAGCCAGATTCGTGTGTTTTTACAGTATACAATGACACCCAACACTCAGTTACCTTTCCTAGCATCTTTAAACCTACCATATTTATCAAAGTTAACAAATGATCCCATTACACACAATCCCAATTGGCATCCCATGCCCATGAATCTCCCTTCAGACATTTAAAAATTCGAAGGGAAGCAAGCGGAAGACCCTGGAAATCATGTAATTACTTTCCACCTATGGTGTTCATCAAACAATATTATTGATGATACTATTTGATTAAGACTATTTCAGTGCACCTTAATTGGACCAGACGTGAAATGGTATATGGAGCAGCCTTCTGCTTCACATGGAACCTTTAGCACCCTCGCTACTACTTTCCTCACATATTTTTAGTTACCCATCCACCATGATTCAGGAATGGAGTTACTAACCCATTTTAGGCAAATTCCAACTGCCCATATCTCGTACCATCTCCATGAATGGCGACGGCATCAAAGTTTGTGCAAATCCAAACTCGACGATTGATTTTTATTGGACCTATTCTTGAAAACTATCATAACTGATATTTCAAAGGACGTGGCAACCCAAGGACCTACTTCCAAAGAGGATTCCAATAGTAAAGCCCAAAAACTTGAGCTGATATACACTCAGTCAGGATATATTTATAACATCTTGCCTAACGTCCCATGCCTGCAAACTTACAAAGAATTTCTATGTGCATCGAATAATGCAGACAGAATGATAGGGTCACTCACCCAAATTCACCTAGGCAGTAGTATCCTGTACCCTGGTTATTCTTATGGACCTAACCAGAACATCCCACGACCAGGCTACCATCAGAATCATCTGGCACCTTTACAACACATGACCAATAGGGTATCGTCATACCATCATCAACAGGAGGATCGTACCCTCCCACGCAGGGTACCTAGTAGACAATTAGGAATGCTAATGGAAGAGCTCCCCCCTAGAAACCATATACAAACCAGGGACACGGATTCAAATATTCCCCCTCCCCAGCACAAAACCCACCGCTGCAAAATAATGCATCGGTGAACTTTGTGCAACCTTCTCTGTCCCAACTGTGCCAGTATTACGACCAGGAGAATCGTAGTCATCCTCCTAATGTGGTAAGGAAAAATTCAAAAAATAAACAAAAGGGAGAGCCTAGACAAGGGGGAAATAATCAACAACACCCTCCATGATCTCAGACTGGGGGAAACCCCAACCGAAATCAAAACTAGGAGCCAAATAACTCCCAAGGGCAGAACAAGAGGGATAATATATGGAAAAACTACTCTTGTGATATTTCTGGTGAGTATGGCCATTACACTCATCACTAGCCCAAAATCTCCGAGCTAAAGAAGCTTTAGGATAACTATGGACATAGGGGACCTACAAAATAAACAACTATAATGCAAGAGCCCTTCCCCCACCAAGGGGAAGTTAGTACCCAACAACAACAACCACCCCCAAATGATTTCAGAAACATTAAAAACCAAAAAATCTATATGACTGGTGAGGAAATGTTATTTTAGACACAAAATTGAAGTTATGATACCTTGCCAAACACCAGTTTGTCAGGGGCTAGCATGAGTGCGCCTACCACACCGTTGACTATATCAAAAATTCCCATTGAACCCCTGCCAAAAATGGCTAAGTTTCTAACAAGGTGAGTAGGAAACCACTCCAAAGCAGCCCATAATTATAGCATCGTGGATGATTTAGCTCAATCTCCTGCTGCCATGTCAACTTTAGAGGTCTTGCAATCTTACCCAAAGCAAAGGAAAGCCTTAATTTCCACATTAGGCAGCATGGACCTTGCTGATTCGCGCCAAATTGATTTTGACTTAGATAAAGCCACCGCCGAGCTTCCTTCACTGGTCGCCTTCCAGATACCAGTGTTAGTCTAGAACATCACTATGCACCGATGTATCATTAACGAGGGTGAATCTACATGCATCATGTCAAAAATATTTTGGCAGAATTTAGGATCTCCTAAACTGAAGCCATTCAACATCACACTCAGAGCATACGATGGGCCCCCTTCTGCTCCCGTCGGTCTCTATCAAAATGTCCTGGTATGCTTGGCAGAAAAGATGGTTCTTATAGAAATTGAGGTCTTGGATGCTTAGCTAGACTATAATATACTCCTTGGGCGGCGTTATATGTATGCCATCTCTTCCATAACATCCTTCGTCTTCTGGATTATGACCACAAGGATTGCATCATCACCATCTACCAATTGACATACCATGAAAAATGACCCATGAGTAACACCGATGTCATGCTACCCTATGTAGACACATCTACGGAATCGCTCATGTGGTACCAAGAATATGGCCCAGCCAATTCAAACTATCATCTATCCTTGGATCATTCCTAGGATATCCCCCTGTTATACTAGAATCATTCGTTGATATCACAAGGGCCCCAGTGTGCATGATGTCATTATCAAACACTGAAACCAACCAGGAGACATCAACTAGTAGTAATGAAACTAAGGCGACATGCACAACTTTTCTACCATACACCATATCCCAAACTCCATTTATATACCCTCCACCTATTTTTGTGTCACAATACATCTTGGAAATGGTAACATTGCCAAACATGTCGTTCACGATACTTTTCTGGTACCTAGTCCCACCAACCATGTTGGGAGCCCCTGGCATTACATCTACAGGAATAACCCCCATCCCTCCTCAGGAGGTGACACCAGATAAAGAGATTCCCGTAGCAACTCCAGTTAAAGTGACTAGGAAAATGACAAAAAAGGGAAAAAGATAGAAAACCCCATCATGCCAAGGGAACTACAACCTTGTGAATTGTGTGACATTGTAGGCCATCCTACCAATATCTTCTCGGAGTTGGATGAATTGAAACATATCCTAAGCTCCGAATGAAATTCCGTAGCCTAGGTTCCCGTAAAAAGGAACCAACCACGAAAAAACAAGACAAAGAATTGCGTACCAACCACGCATGCACTATCTGCAACAGTTATGGGCATTACACCCATCATTTTCCAGAAATTCCGTGATATAGGGATGCCTTACATGCCCTAGAACAATCATATTAGGAGGATCCACCCATGTAAACAAATGGGGAAGAACCCCCATTCATATTATACCTCCAAGAGGCAAGGCAGTCACCTAAAAGACTCTCGTTTGTCCCTCCTCCTCATGTCCAACGTTGTGTAGTATGTGACGAATGCGATCATTTCATTACCGAATGTGCAACCCTAGAGCTGTTTCAAAGATGGTATCCTGTTAACCCAGTATACTATGTTGAACTTCAAGAAATCCAATATTTGTGTCAGATATGTTCTAGAGATCACCCATTATGTCATTTCCATTACATCCCTCGATTTCGTTCAATGTTAACCAGTTTACACACGGCCATAATGTGCCTCTCCCTAGGAGATGCCTCAAATATAGAATCCATGGAAACCTCGACAACATAAGAGACTATGACAAGTTGATCCATTCTCTTTCTGTTAGCAGAAAAGAGGTCGTTTGGGGGGCACATAGTCACCTCCAATTTCCCTCCACGGAGAAGACCAACTTGTGTGTTATGAAACACACGTAACCACTTGGTTGATAAATACCCAGACCTAGAATCAGTACCTAGATGGTATCCCATCACCTCAACAAAACTGAAGGAAGGGAATGCCTAAGAAAGACATTCTTGTCTAGTGTTTCAAGACAACCATCATGCTCAACATTGTACTTACATCCCTCGAGTGCGCCCACTAATCGACATCATAAGTTCGTTAGAAACAAAACGTCAAGATATAATCAGTCCAGATATTAGAGAACCTAATGTAAGGAAGACTGCCCCCATGCAGCCTACCCCATATCAATACCAAAACTTTGGGCAAGTCAAAACGATGCACCATCCCAACAGGACCCATGTCCATCTTGGGGCAGCATGTGGGCTGCGCGATAGAATCGAGCACCAGGTCAATCAGTGTAAGGAACTGGAGCCCTTCATGAAAAAATTTCGCATGGTATCCCCTATCCCATAGAAGCATCTCTCTAATCGAGAGAAGATCATAAACTACTATTGCAGGATTTGCTCATATTTTCACCCTACAATGAATTGTGAGTACCTCCTAAGGCTAAGAGCAGAAAGAGTAGCGTAACTCTAGCATCCCAAAAGGAGATGGACCTCCTAAAACAAAAAATTTGGAGATGGAAATAGTAGAATCATTCCCCTACGCCGGATCCTTTCCAAGCGTCCACTTTAGGGACCAAGAGTAGTGTTGGTTCACACACCATCTACTCGATCAACACCGTGGTACCATGCACCATTTTCATCGGCCATAACCATGAAACAAAGGAATTCCCCTTAATGGAAACATTAGGCACCTCTGCACCCAACAAAATTTGAAAATCCAAGAAAGTGTGAGTAATTTTGGTACGCCTCATGAGGAACCTAGACTTTCTCTCACGCAAGCTGCCCCGATGGAAATTCCTCCCCCACTGAACATCAATGAAACAAAAAATCATATATGATTCATATCATCGTGTATAGGAACCATGAATCATGCTTTCTACTCATCAATCATAGGTGTTGATATCGCTACAACTACAAGAGTAGTTGTACCAATGACGGTGCAAACCTAATCTATCTGCACCCTGTCAACCTTGTCTAGTTCCAGCCTATTGACTATGGAATCTTATTCATGTCTGTCAACCAGCTCTGTTGGGACTGTACCACCTCCTCATGGCCTTATTTAGACTCAATCCCCCTTAGGATCCTTATTCCACTCACATGAGGATATTTTGGAGGTTACGACGAGACCTGCTTATCTGTGGGATGAAAAGCATCACTGCCGTTTTTTCTTCTTGAAAAAAATTTCGACCCTAAAAACCCAGGAAACCATGAGATATGCACTATAAAATCAAAATATTTCATTCCATATGGGAAAGTCAATTGGTTCAAAAATCCCATTTTGGTGCTTGACGCGTTCGAAGAAGGGAACATGTCTAACATTTCCCTTACCATCAAGGTAAATATCTCTAGAAATCCTGAGAATGTTGAAGAAATCTCGTAGGGGGAAGAATGTTCCCCAGAAAAAGTAACCTCTTATACCCATTTGTTGTAAGAGTATAGATATATCTTCGCATGGGAATACATGAAAATTCCAGGGCTTAGTCCCACTATAGTAGAGCACCACATTGACACCTGGCCTGACGTACCACCAGTACACTAGAAACAACATCAATTGCACCCATCCAAGGAATAAGAAATTAAATGAGAAATCGATAAGCTTCACAAATTTAGGTTTATCTACCCCATCACTTACACATCATGGGTTTCCAACCCTGTTCCTGCCATGAAAAAATAGGGCACCATCTGCGTATGTATTGATTTTTTCAATTTGGAAAAAGCCTGTCCAAAGGACAATTACCCTACCCCATTCATCGACCAAGCTATCGACGCTTGTGCGGGACACGAGGCCCTCTTCTTCATGGATAGTTTCTCTGGGTATAATTAAATACAAATACGACACATAGACCAATACAAGACAACCTTCACCACCCCATGGGGCGCATTTGCATATCAGGTTATTCCATTCAATATTAAAAATGTTGGATCCACTTTCTAGCAGGCCATGAATTATATTTTTCATGACTTGACCCACCTTATCCTCACCTAATAGGATGACCTCACCGTTCGATCCAAGAAGTGATATGATCATCTCGAGGATCTAAGGATCTACGACTAGTATTCTAACGATGGTGGAAATACAACCTACGCTTGAATCCCCTCAAGTGTGTCTTCTGCGTCACTACAGGACAACTTATAGGTTTTATTGTGTTCCAACAAGGGATTAGATTGGACCCCCTCAAGGTCTAAGTTATCAAAGAGGTACTACCACCTCGAACCCTAATGTAACTCCAAAGCTTGCAGAGAAAAGCCAATTTTCTGAGATGCTTCATCCCAGATAATGCCACTTGCACTCAAGGATTCCTATGCCTCCTTCGTCAGGACATCCCATTAAAATTGGACGATCAAGCCCAAAAATAATTTGAGGTGCTGAAAGAGACATTATCTTCAGCACCAATGATTAGTCCACCAAATTGCAACAAATATTACACCCTGTATCTATCAACATATCAGACCACTTTGGCAAGGTGTTAATCTAGGAGGGCCCTGATGGTAAAGAGCATGTAATTTATTACGTTAGTAAAAACTTATCAGGCCCCATGTTAAGGTATGAGCTCGAAGAGAAGACTTCCCAAGCATTAATACACATATTCCAAAAACTTCGCCACTACATTATCTTAAGGACTACAATAGTTATCACATATATCAGCCCCATGAGATATCTTCTCACTTGCCGTTTGATGAACCATAAATACGCTGACTGGATAGTTATATTGCAAGAGTTCGACTTACAGTTTCGCTCCCCCAAAAGTAAGAAGGATTTAATACCTCCTCATGGGAGATGTCCATTATCGGAGGGGCATCGACACCATTTTATGTCAATACCTCACCCACGACTAAGCTGGGAAAGCCCTTAATGACTGTCATAGCAGATCTTGCGGTGGCCACCTCTTCGGAATGGCTACCGCCCAAAAAGTTCTACGAGTAGGATAATTGTTGTGCTCAACTTAGTGTTCCTAAATTGAGGTCATAAATTATCAACCAGGGTCAGTAAACTGCTGAAGTATGGTGCACTATATGTGCCTAGGTATCTATTTCTCACTACGTTGTGTTTAGTGTTTTTATGATGTTTTTGGTTTTATGGTTTTATGTAAAGAAGGAAAAGAACTAAGTGTTGGTAAAAGAAGTGGATTGTTACACTAAAACAAAGCAAAACCTACTCTAAACTGTGTATGACACTAAAGAACAGAAAATGCAAAGCTTGATAATGACTCCTAGTAAAGAAATAAATCACAGCATGAACTCAATAACTCATAACATGAACTCATCCCATTCATTCATTAGGAATATGTTGGAATAGTTTGAGACAAGAACAAGTTTCATACAAATGATGTTCTCCTAAGGACACAATCATCTTACAATATTACAAAGAATCTCATCCATGGCTAGAGGTTTATTGGAACACAATTGAAAAGAGATTTGTAGCACAATAAGATTTCTACTCTAAATTAACTTGTAATGCTAAGATTACTCCATTCTGCAGCTCAACTTGTCACTAGTAAACCTCATCCAAAAGTTAGAGATTTTCTAAAATAGTTTTTGGAAAGAAAGGTTTAATTGTGAATTTGCAAAGGATTGCAAAATAATCAAGGCCTTAAACTGATATTACTAACTCCCGTCCAGATGATGATGTATTAATAGAAAGTCAGAAAAAAAGTAGTTTTGTAAATAATGAAGGCTGTGGAATCTAATGTTAACAGTTAATACTACTTAAAGAAAAATGGATAACACTGAACTAGGATGCAATTGATCAAACTTGAAACACAGTGACCACAACTAAACTAAAATGCCATTAGCCTAAATTGAAATACAGTAAACAAAGTTGAACTAGAATGCCACTAATCTAACTTGAAATGCAGTGAACTAAAATTGAACTAGAGTGCCATTATCAAACTTGAAATATAGTGACAGAATTTAAACTAAAATGGCATCTACCTCCGGAGTGCTACAACTAGACTAAAGATGCAATTAATCACTAAAATGTTTCAGCTCTGTCTCATTCGGAATTAGTGGTATTTTGGAATAGTTTGTAGAACAGGACCGACTGCAACATGTTATGTAAATGAGCATGAAAGCATACAATTCAACAAAACACAAAAAAGCTCTAAAACACCACAGCTGTGTCTCATCCGAAGTTAGTGATATTTTGGAAGAGTTTATAAGATCATGACTAGCTGTAACAACTGATGTAATTGAGCATAAGAATGTAAAACTAACTCCTAAAATACTACAGTCACACCTCATTCGACATTAGTGATATTTTGGAAGAGTACGTAAGAACGAGACTAAACTGTAGCGTCTAATGCAAAGGAACATACAACTCAAAGTTCAGAAATTCAATTAAACTAGGAATGAAACGAAGCTAAATTACTTATCTAAATTATATGAACTAAGCTCCTCAGGTAGCAGGGGCCCTCTACCACCAGAGTAGCACGAAAATCTACTCAATATTGACTGAGCTCGTGCAATAAAATGATGTTTCTTTCATTAAAGGAGAAATTCTTCAAAACAGAGTATTTACAGCCTTCAAAGATCTAGCAACAAAAAAAAAACTAACCAACAGTTTCTCGGTCTCCCGAGTCATACTTATAATGAAGTTACATAACTACTCTTTGAGAAAAATGGGGATAAGTGTCTTTCCCACTTCTAATCAAATTAAAACTCTTATTAATAGTCTTGTGCTTTACTACAGACATCTGTAGAGTCCGTGTTTTGATAGGAAACTTCTTCTCTTCTACGCGCATAACCGCTTTGATACTTTAACTCAGACTTCGTGGGGAGCAAGAGATGATGGGGAAGTGTTGTGGATTTCACCCATATGCCTTTTTCTTTGCAATGACACCTGGAACCTACATAAACATGAGGATGGCTGCAGAACAGACGACTGGCTACGGAATGCCTGTATTCTGTAGCCGAGTCTTAGTCAAAATTACTACACCAACAAAATCATAAAAACATAGCAATTTAGTCATTATATAAATTCTTAAAGCAATTTTAATTAATCCTATTGATCAGTTAAGCCTGTAATTGATGAGGGACAAAGAAAATGAAGTAGAATGTGGTGAAAGAGAAGAACATCTTTGGGGCTCAACAATAATTTTGGCCCACCTTATTCCGAAACTACCTATCAGTAGTCAAAAGGTGTGAGTGATGTCAACATTTTGCTCACAAAGCAAGAGCGCCACTCGCTCCCCTACACCCGATCATAGCAGCTGGTCCCTTCTACAAATGGGGGATAGATTTCATGACTTACAACCCAGTGTTGTCTAGCAACCACAATTACATTATTGTAGCTGTCGACTATTTCACCAAATGGGCAGAGGCCATGCCCACATACAACAAACACAGAATAAACTGCTGAACGATTCTTGTTCAACCACGTCATCGCACGACTTGGTGTACCAAAAGAGTTAGTCTCTAACTATGGAAAAGAGTTCGAAAATAATATTTTCTAGGAGCTAACTCATCACCTTGGATTCACACATGAATTCTCTCTACCATACTACCCCCAATCCAATGGACAGGTAGACACTATGAAAAAAGTGCTCAAAATGATGTTACAGTGTATGGTGAATAACCATAAGAAAAAATGGCATCACATAATTTTCTCTGCCCTGTGGGCATACCAAATGGTAGTAAAAACCTCAACAGGGTTCACACCCTTCCAGTTGGTGTACGGGGTCGAATCCATGATTCTGACAGAATGCGAGATTCCGAACTTCCACGCCACCATTGAACTTCTCGATGACACCCAACCTCTAGAGCAACGCTTGGTGCAACTAGAACTCGTCGACGAAAATCAACGAGAGTCGCACCAACACAACGAGGCCCATAAAAATCTAGTAAAAGCATCGTTCGATTGCAACCTCACCCCTCGATCATTTACCAAGGGAGAGTTATTCCTCTACTACGATGTTGCAAAAGAAGCCCTAGGACCTGGGAATTTCGAAATCCTGTGGAAAGTTCCCTATGTCATAAAAATTGCCTCCTCAAGGGGGCATACATCTTGTCAGAACCCGACAAAACATTCCTAAGAAACCTCGTCAATGGGCTCTACCTAAATAAAATTTTCCCATAAGGCTTAGGAGGCTTCAACCCTAGAGATAACATGGATGTAGCAAAATTTGTTTTTTGATCACAAAAATCACAGAGTTTTTCTAAAAAGTGCTTTGATTTCATATATGGATCATCCCCCAACCATTACTTTGGATGCACTGATAGAGGGGGAAATTATGAAAATTAGGGCACGACGGTTGGCGCGAGTTTTGGGCACGGACTCGCGCCAATCGACCAATTTTTTGAACTGGGGTGCGCCCATTGGCATGACTATTTCTAAAACAGTCGTGCAAACCGCGCAACTCTTTTTAAACTCAAAATGCAAGTTTAAAAGCCTAAATACCACAAATATTAGCTTTTAATTTCGCTAATAATGTCCATATGAACATGTTTACAGGTGTAAAGTGGCAAAATGGTGATTGAGTGGAAGGAAAGGGAACATAGTGAAGAAGATGAGCTTGCCATAGATAATGAGAGATGCATGGAAGCTCTCAGAGATTGTGGAATGGAAAATTTCTTCATGACACCGTGCCTTAGAGCTCAACTGGAGCTGTTGCAATACTTAATTAGTATCTAGGATGAGGATCAGGAAAAAATCATTCTTCGTGATCAGGAACTCGAAATTGATGTTTCAAACATTTACTTCATAATAGGACAGTCACGAAGGGGGGCAACACTCGTCCTAACCGACACCCACCCCATCATGGAAAACATGACCATGGTGATCGACAGGGTATGTGAAGCGGCACGAAAAGGATCAGGAAGCATGAAAGTGGATATCCAAACTATCCTGGACTTGGCACTAAAATTAGTGCTACACACCACCATGTGAGCTGCGGGATCGCAAGCACCACACAAAGCAACAAAAACACAACTCCTTATTGCAGCAGACTATCTAACACTGACCCTCTACAACTTGGAGAGGCAGTGACGATCAATATGAAACATCAAATGATGAAATGCAAGAAGGGAAAACTAAAGCAGTTCAGAGATGGATCCATCCTGGTATCGTTCATCCTAGAACGACTACCAATTTTCTAGCGACAGGAAGTGATAGTCCCAACACCACCAGCACAGGAGCCACGGATGGCCCATTAGGCAGCACTGATGCCAAGGTCAAGGGGCGGCCAACAGATGTCCTGGAGACCAAAGTTCTTTGATTGGCTCCGCCGACAGCTGATTGTCATGGAGGACTAGCCCTACCTTAGCATAGATTTGACTGGTGATCTGGACCTCCCTCTCCCAGAAGGAGAGGATTGGGATGAAGCACTTGGTATGACCCACTTTTTATTTTTGAGTATTATGATTTTTTTTGTGATGTATGTTATGACATTAAATCCATGTGTTATGTAGATGTTGGACCAGAAAGACCTACAGGTATGTATCCAATAGTGAGGCAAGTACCTTGCGACTTTGATATTGCCCCTCAAGGTGAGGGAGGCGAGGAGTAGGAAACCATGCACAACCTAGAGGGAATCTCTCATGGAGTCCTGGACTATCTGCGATTCGACGATGTTCCTTGTGCATACCAGAGACACACTATAGGGGTGTCAAACCAAGTTCACCGCTTTCTGAGGTGGATTGCACGAACAGTGACATGCTATCATGATCATCACGCCGATTAGACACCTAGGATTTATTTTTGCATATTTTTGAGAGACATGATGTCTCGGGATGTAACAGAAACACACATATTTTTTGAAACTTATGGTGCACACCGATGCAAACCATTGATATATATATATATATATATATATATATGGATATTTTTCATGTGATGATGACTTTAAAAATTATGAAAATGTCTAATACAATGTTAGCTAATGTATCCGTTAAATAGTCTGCAAAATAAGTAACGACCCAAAAGAAAGGAAAAACGTTCACAAAGCACACCAAGCTAAAAGATTTCATTTTTACGCAAGCTCGAAAACAAAATTAAACTATGCTTGAAATTGGTTTCATTTTTACGCAAGCTTGAAACAAAGGTAAAATATGCTTGAAAAACGAGCATGCCCCCAGCATGGTGACTCAATTCGAGGTACATGCCCCCTAAGCTTCAGTCCAATTGCAGTAAATGAAAAGTAGATGGAGTGAAGGTTCAAATTACGAGATCAAAGAAAGACTCGACTAGGATTTTACGAGATCTGATCAAAGACTCGAATTGAATAGGAATGTGTTTCATTGTTTTAACGAGGTTGACACATTAAAAGAACTATCCTCGTGAGCTAATTCATTTTTTAACTAGGTTGACATAGAAGATGAACCATCCTCGTAACACCTTGTTTCATTTTTTAACGAGCTTGACACAATAAAAGGAACTCTTCTCATGAGCTTGTTTCATTTTTTAAGGAGCTTGACACAAGAAAATGAACCATGCTTTGAAGACAACTCATCATGTATAAGAATTCATGGATTCTAAGAGGTTCACATCTGATGGAAGAACAAAAACTTGGATATCAGGACCCAATGCCCCCAGCACATGATGCACAACGACACTATCATTGAATGTGGGCATGGGACAAGTAGCCACATAATTAAATTTCAGTGGGGAAGATACAACCGGTGGATAAAAATCTGGCAGAGATGATGGCGGGCTAGCTGGCACCTCAGGACCAAAGAACGAAAGCTGATCAATGGTCACGATCCAACCTTTGTGTGGAAAACAGATCACACAAAAGAGGGAAGAGACAAGTGCACCCATGACATAAGCATAGTAGCACCCCAAGAGTAAATTGAAATCCAAGGGGCCTGGAAAAACCATCACATCTATATAGATGGTTTTCCCTCTCAAAGTAATCAGGAACTTTGTAAGGATCCCTAACGGTCGACTGGTTCCTCTATTAAATGCTAACATATTATGTGTAACAGGCATAAGTGGTGGAGAACCAAAAGATTTCCAAGTAGTGGAAGACATAATACTAATAGACGTGCCTTCATCTATAATGGTGTCGGGTACGACCACATTGAAGGCCTGTACTGTGATCTCAAAAAGCACATAAGAAGGAAGGAAATATCCTATGAATCGACTCCAATCAAAGGAAGCGACCAGACTACTTGGAGGGGGTACCATAGAAATGAGATGGTCGTCCCCTTGTGTTACTAGAGCAAGAAGAGGATCCTTTGTGATATTCCCAATTAGCCCAAAATAATGGGAATATATAATTTTGTTTCATTTTCTTATTGCAAGAATAAATGTGTAAAGGAGGACAATAAAAACTCCTAAAAATAGTGAATAAATCAATGCCCCATGTGAACAAGGTTAAATCTGGGCTATCTTAATAAAACATCCTTATATGTGGAAGGGATTGAGCTATTTGACTAGGTCAACCATGACCAAATCAACAACACTGTCTAGATGCACTGAACCTCCTAGATGCACAATGCAGTTTTAGATGGAGGCTACACATGTGAAAGGAGCTAAATCATTTAGATGGTTTAGGGTTTTGCAAGAATTTTATCTTATAAAAGGAAGAGGAGGACAACATAAGAAGGTTATTGATGATTATCAGATTTCTGAAGATTTTTTCTGTTTAGACATTTCTTATTCTCTTGGCTATTTAGCAGAGAATAATGCTATTTAGCATTGGGTGTTCCTGATCGGGAATCCCACCTCCTTCTTTGAGTAGCCCTTGAGGGAGTATTGCATTTCTTGTCCACTATCAGGCATTTGGCAAAGCTCTTCTTCCAAATAAAATGCAGATCCTATTGAGGGTTTGGTTGTCTTTGTAAGCTGCAACAAGTGGAGGCTAGATCTATTCAAATCTAAGCCATTCTAGTGCCTCTTTTCAATGGGAATTTCTATCCCCCTGGAAAGAGAGTATTGGATGATTGGAGCATAGTTTCAGATCTTGGCTTGAGGCCAAACCATGTTATAGAGCCTACAACACAGTTAATCTTCCTGGACTATGTTATTTTCAAGAGGGAAATTTGCAGGGTCTTTTGGCACATTTTGGAGGAGAGATCTCTAGTGTTGGGAATCTGCCCTTCACAGTGGTGATCCGTGGATTAAAGATCTAATCCATGTCATATTTAGATCTTATCTGAATACTGTTGTATTTTCTTTAGAATTTCTGAATCATTCTGCAGATCTGTTGCTTTAGATCTCAGATCTACTCCATGTACTTCATTTTTTGTTGAAAACCCCAAGGGGCATTTGAAGAGGAGACTCTGTAGTGCATAGATTTGAAATAGATCTATCCTTTTGTACACATATCTTCTGTAGATCTGAAGTGTAATCTACAACTCTTTTTAGCTAATAAAATAATGCTGTCAAGCTTGTACAGTCATATCATATGGTTGCAACCCCTTATTTTTGAGCATTTCTTCATGTAAAGTCTTCTATTTTCTAATATATGACTCATGGGCTTCAATATAATTCTAATTTGATGATGTATATGACATTATTGACCCTCCATATTGGCCTCCTATTGCTATTAATATAAACTACGTTCTTTTACTGCAGTATTTCTTGTATATGTGATGTAGTCCCATTCTTGGGCATTTTTCAGCCATACTAGGTGTGGGAGACTTGTTTTCCTCACATAGAATGATTTGTTTCTGATCTCCTCTTGGATTTAGATGTCATATTATCAGATCTAAGGTATCCAAGGGTTGGTTTTGACTCCTATAGCATCCATTTCTGAAAAATTCCTTTTTCAAACATGCATTGCTAACGGTCCCAATTTTGGGATATTACATCCTCCGGGACCTCCATCATGGGAGAAGGAGGAGCACCTTCTTGAACTATAGGGACGAGAGAATATTTCTCCAAGTCTGAGGAATATAAAGAAATAAGAAGAACATGAGGGGTATGTGAGCCACTCTCGACGGAAAAGATTTAATGTACCATAGACGGGACCAGGTCGACCGATTCCACGACCAATGGTTGGTCGGGAACATATTCGTGAATTTGAATTTTCGAAGGGATGGGATTGACCAAGGTTGACTCTTGAGAAATCATTGAAACAACTAGCGGAGTAATCGAGGAAATTTTCTTGTAACCGATCGGAAGGCAAGGTGCAGAAACAATAGGGTTGTGCAACACTCTCGTGGCTTCATCCATATACGGAAAAAGGTGAATAGGATGATGTCCTTCACACAACTTACAAGGATTTGTAATCTTACCCTGTTTCTTATGAGTCTTATCATTGCTAGTCAAAGATGTACCACCACCATGATTTCCAGAAGCCAAAGGCAATGATGGATGAGTGTTGGACCATGCTTCAAGTACCTTGGGAATGCTAGGGCAGTCTCGAAGAAGATGCTCACCTTTGCACAACATGCAAGGGAATTTCAATTTCCATGGAATGTTGGATGGTTTGTCAACGAAAGGTGTTTGAGGCGTAATGGCCGCAGAGCTGGCCTCCCTCTTTTCCGACTTCTTCTTTTCATCTTCTTCTTCTTCTTCTTAGCCACTTGGTTACTAGAATCCATAATTTCACCAGGAGAAGTAGAAGAGGAGGATGAAGAAATAGGTGAAGAAGAGGAGAGGTCCACCTTAGAATCAACATGATGTTGTTCAGGTGGAGGGGACGATTGTACAATGGTTGGAACACCCGAGATCATAGAGGTGGAGAATAAACAAATAGGAAACCCAAAAAACTAACTCAGGAAGGGATAATGTTGCCATATAAGGAGCACCAACATTCCCAAAAGAACGAAAAGGACCTGGATTACCTTCGGTGGGGATTCCTTGTTTGGTAAACTCTAGAAACGTTGTCATTGAAAAAAACCATAAAGCCAACGCTAAGGAAGATAACTTTAACCAGGAATATTTCGTGGGCAGTTAATATTTTAAGACATTGAAACAAAATTTTGTTGTTTCATATTTTAAGAGTCGAGAAATAGACAAAAGGTGACTCTATCACTTTTAGGTTGAAATGAGCGTGAAAGGATAAGTGCTCGATGATATTTTCACTTTTTAGAGATTCAAAAAAAGACCAAAATGACTACTCAAGTAATCTAAGCAAGAGGGTGTAACAAGTTTCTGTGAATTGCCATACACACCTTGGTGATTAAATGAAAGAGAAATGACCAAGGACTTAACATATGTGCAGGTAGTCTCCCTGAATGCTGTGTTCGGTGTATCACAGTTACAGGGTGGCAGAATCAACTTCCTATAGATAAAAGGATATGAACCTAAGAGGGTCTCCCTTTATATACACGATGGTACGAGGAGAACAAATCCGTACTAGTGCTGTCTAAAGCCAGGTGGCGAATGATAGCTACTAGGTTTAAAGATGCTGGAACACGTCTGTAGCCTAGACCACTAAAAATGTTTGTGTTAGGTTCCAATGCTTCCTTAGGTTAATTCAATTTATTTTACAATTGATCTTGAATTAGCGTTTCAGTTTCAAGGCCCTACCTAATTGTGATCTCAAATTTCATAAATGCAAGCTATATGCAAAAGAAAACCATTTTCCATTTGATGAATGCTAACTACGAAAAGGATAGAGATCTTTCAGAAAGCAACAAACATTGAAAACATACGAAGAAGTCTCATAATGCATCTAATACAATAAAAAAAGAGAAATGAAAACTCTTTCCTAGTTGTAAGTGCTAGTTATGTGAAAGACTTTTTCATTCCCAATGCAAATGAAAAGATGCAATTTTTTTATTTTTCAATGAGATGAAGCACACAATGCACTAATTACATTAAAAAGAAGAAGCAAACACTAATTCTGAGTATTGTGAATGTAGAGAGCTAAACTGAATGATTCAATCAAAGCAATACAAACACAAAAGCACTCAAGCTAATGACGGAATCTTTCAAGCAAAGTGAAAGCTTTCTAAATGACCCAAAACGAGAAATGTAATCTATGCTTGAAAACAAAGAGATGGAGAGTCAAACAAACACAAAAGTAATCGTTCAACAAACCAAAACTCAAAGGATCAAGAAAGACTTAGGCAACTGATCAAGGAATTGAATTGACAAGAAGAAAAAGACTCGACCTTCAACCTGAAGGCTCAATGAGAGAAAGACACCTAGAACCCTAGGAATACGAACTGCACTAATGGGAAAATAGACAAACAACTGAGAAGAACAAGTCTAAAGAAATCAAAACAACTTGAAAAATACTAATTGAAAACAAAAAAAAAACCAGAGTCAAGCACAACTGACCAAAAACTCAATAGGGAGGTCAAACAAAACCCTATAGGGTTCGACGCGACTGTAAGGCGGTAATCCGTGTCAAACAGGGGTTGGCGCTACTACAAAAAAAGAAACAAATGCCAATTGGCACGACTGTTAAAAAAAAAAACATGCCAAGCCAGATATCTATGGGAGAATGGGAAAACCCGTGAGCAGAGGTCATCTTGACACTCTGGAGCTGAACAAGAGGATTCTAAACAATCAAGGAAGTCAGAAAAGATAGACAAGAAGGCAAACAACCAAAGTCGACTTGACAAGGGTGAAACGAAAAACTCACACTGATCCCCAGTGGAGTCGCCAATTTGTTATGCAGGTCAATACTCTCTACAGATAGAGACAATCCCTCCAGCCCTAGAATGGGTCTAGTAACAAAGGGACAAGCTAAAGTGTAGGTTCCTAATTAATAAATGAAAGAGACAAGGTAGATCAGCCTACTTGGAGTCCAACGTTGTCATCACTGTAGAGGTGGTGGCCTCTTGATCTCTATCTTGAAAGGTCATGATCCTTTTGAAACGATGCTTGGATACTTGCACGAAGATCAGCAAACAAGAGCAGCATACGAAACAATGATCTCATTCATAATTACTAACTAGTTAAGGAGGGTTAAACATATTGCATCAAATAAAACACATTAACGCAAGATGGGAACCAGAGAATAGTCATGTATATATATTAATAGAAGAAAGAGTTACAACCAGATCCTTGACGTCGCAGCCTCCTTCAGTGAGGTTCAATCGAAGTGCGTCTTGATGAATCGTCGGGGAATTCAAACAGGATGAAGACACAAGTCTAATCTCTCTCAACGAGGGTCTCTTCCGTTCTATCTTTTATAACAACATGTACAAGAATCTCTTAAGCGTTTCAGCTATAATATGTTCAGTTCAGCTAGCACATCAATGGAAGATGGCTATATTTATAGAGGGATAGGAGGAAGTTGGGATCCCTACAATAGTGGAAGGGCGGCGTTATCCCTTGGGAGGTATCCCTAAAAGGTGGAAACAAGAGACCAAAGGAGGGAGGCCATGGTTTTTCAGTTGAACCACTCCAAATGAATTGCCCATGAAGTTTGTTATGATGGAAACTTCGCCTCTAATTTTAAAAAACATTCCATAAATAGGTTGGTGTGGGTAGCTCACTGGGATAGAGCACCAATGGGCACGAGGCCCAGTGTTAATTTCCCAATCAACGCGAGGGCATACCAATCTACTAGTGCCAAGGAAAAAACATGTGTTTTTGATGGTTTGTTCAGGAAATTGTCAACAGAAGGAATGTTGTCCTCATGGCAAGGGATGCAATGATGGTCTTTGCAAGGCATGAAATTTTGTTTTGGTCACAGAAATGAGTCTCCAATGTTCAGGATGGGGATTGCAGGGACAGTGGAAAAATGTTGTGTAACACCTTTGTTGCCTCAGCACAAGCGGTAGCCACAACATACTCGGTAGCAGCCGAGATGCTACCATCCCCCAAGGGTCCAATTTCATCACCATGTCCTCTACCCGGTGGTTGTCCAGGACCATCACCCTACCCCCCAACCTAGGGCTGAGCACCTCCACCTGGAACCCTTCGAATGGGATGGTGTCCCACCAACCAAGTAGTAGGCTGTCCAACTGATCCCACACATGCAAGAGAAACATAGATATTTTCAGTGTCACCAAAAAACAAATATAAATATATACATCATAAATACTCAACAGATGCAGAAAAAACATAAAACATCATACTTGCAGGTCCCCACACGTAACCAACAGGAAGACCAATATCCGGATCTCCCCGAAAGTCCATCCCAGAGTATGGAAAATCAAGGAAAATCTGGGGGTTTTCCTCAAAACATGCTTCTATGGTCGCATTCCAATAGCAACCCACCTCCCCTCCCACACCTCGAGGCATCACCAGCGCCCATCACCTCATCTGAGGGTCTCGATGAAACCCCATAGGAACTAACACAACGGGTTGCAGCAACACTACCCTCTCAAACATAATGCTACATAGGATGCTAGTATAAGTGAATAATTTGGAAGATCCTCCTTGAACCTTCCCCAACTACGACACCATACCGTCATAAACATGATGTGCACAGTAAAAAAAATGCCTTGCTCAAAGTCGTTGTAGAACACCAATCTAGGGTCCTGAAACATTGTGTGGCGATGATGACCCAGTCAATCATATGATCATAGACAAAGCACATCGCTCAGGTAGATAGGTCACTGATGATATAATAATTCACCCCTCTGAAAGGGGCACCCCACCACAGTGCGAGAGTGGATGGGGAAGTGCCTCACCCTGAGGTAGAAAAATGGTCACAAAGTATATATTTGTCTTCGGATGGATAGGAATGTCCCTCCCTCACAAAACCATCACCTTGCACCTCTTGTTCCAACAACAGAATAGGAAGTGCATGAGGCGATCCTGTGACATCACAAGGTCATTCTCAAGAAACATGAGAAGACCCCACTAAGCCAGTAACCTGTGGGTATTGGAATCCTATGCCAGAACCATACGAATATCTGTCCAATCACGCTCTCTCCACAACATCCCGTCACCAAACAAAAGCACAACAGTGACGTCAAATCTTAAAAAAATTCATTTTTTTTTTCAAAAACCGCCTTGGCTTTTCACCGTGCCTGTTTCTCATACAGGCATGCAAATCGCGCATCTGTCTCACAGATAGACACATAAGTCATGTGAAAAACCTCCAATAGGCACGAAACCTCCACGTAAACCCTCAAATTCTCGTGGAGTCTCCACGCCTGAACCTTAATCGCCGGGAAGATCAAGGAAAAAATAAGTAGGGGTCCGTACAAACCTAATTTTTACAGACGCCCACACAATAAAACTGAAAAAATTAAAATTTTGGACGTTTAGGGTCCTACCTGGCACTAACGGTGGAAATCCCTAGTACATAGTCCGAGCACAACAGCAAGAAAGGTTCAACAGCAAGCTCCGACCTCACAACTCTCAAATGACACAAATGAACTGAAATGAGCCATATTGACCTATATATCGCCCTTTTCAAATTATTTGATGGACCATAACGGGAGCTCAAAAATTCCAATTGCAAAACTGAAAACAATGCAGTGATCAACACCTCATAATGCCCAAAGGAGGCTTCACACATTCATGCCTCTAAAAGAATCATTTTTTCAGTTTTGACATGTATGCCCTCTCTTATCTTTTTTCATTCAGCAAATTTGTCAGTATATTTGAATGAAAAATATTATTTCACTTGGGGTATTGGTTGTAGGTGTTACACAGAACGACAAACCACATTTTTCCCCAGCCACTGAAGGTTCCATAGTAGGTATCATTCTACCCCCAACATGATAAAGTCACAGAGAAGCTTTGCATATCCTGGCATCATTTATCCACAAGAATCAACCATAGGTTCCAAACACCCGACCATGTTTATCATCTCCCCACCTTGCACATGATAAACATTCTCATCGGTCGATAGAGCCTCCCCCTCCATGGGGTCCATCACTCAAATAGGCCATGCATCAAAAATATGATGCCATGGCCATAACACCCGAGTTTGAGAAGCACTTCATGTTCATCCATCCATCATGCATCATGTAAAGTTTTACCATATCACGATAAAACCCCTTTCCCGAACTACCATTTTCACAAGAAGATCGAACACACACCACCACGTCTCACAGTTGGCCTACCATACCTCCATCAACATAGCCTATCTATGATATTTTCCATCCACTTCACCACCCCCGCACCGAGACTAACCAATGGGTCCCCACCCTTAACAAAAACACCTTCCTCACATCATCAATGAGCGATAATTTTCATGTTTTCAGGGAACCTGTATCTATGCTTGTACATCCAAACCCATTTTATATTCTTTTGATAAGTGTACAAATATTTTTTAGGAGAACACCCCCTACCCATCCATCCACTTTTCTCCCTTGGAAACAATCCCTAATCACACTTGGTTAGAGCTTCAAACCTCTCATTGAAAGTCACCATGACATTCATAACAAACATATACCCACCCTGGATGTCCTTCTGGCTCCAGGGCTTTCTGATCCAGATTTATGTAGGAACACCACCGAATAAACATATAACCATAAATACAGAGATGCAATGGAAATAACACTTCATTTCATTAATATCAAAGAACTGAAGTTTGCTTACAGACAGAATGGAAATAAAACTAGCTAGGGCACTGGTAGCTATCTCTGAGAAGAGACGTGGCGGCTACAGGCCTCTGAACTGAGTTACAATGAGGCTCGAGGGCCTATTTATTATTGAGAAACAATGGAATACCCTAAACATCAAAAAACCTAACCCTAGGAGATGAAGCGCCAAAACTATGGGCCCCGTTTGGGTAAATTGGTGTTTCAACTTCCCAGGGACGTAACTTTGGTGTACTATTTCCGTTTGACGCACATGATACATCATTAGAAAGCTCTATCCGAGGACTAAAAATTTCTAAAGGAATATGATTCCAAAATGGAATGATATTCACTAGAGGCGCGATGCCCAAAAAACATCGTTTAGGGCCTCAAAATGGCTCCAGAAGTTCAGGACCCGAAAAATTGTTAAAAATAGAAAGTTATGCCGAAACTGAAAAACTGAAAGAGACAGTGGTGGGGGCCCAAGTGGAATAGGTGGGTGGCCACCAATATCCACATGGATCATTCATCCCCCCTTAGGAAGCAGTGGTCCTTATTGCGTTAAGTTCCTCCATGAGTTGGCCAGCTTTGACAACCCGATACAGTTGGATCTTCTGTTGGCAAGTGTTCTTGATTTGCATGTCCATGATACAATCTGTGGTGGCCTGTTCCATGTAGTCTGGGTTTAACTCTGTTGGTGTGAGTTTTTCTGCAATGTCCAAGGTGTCCAGTAGAGGTGGGAAGTAAGGACGAAAGCGATCCACATTGAACACTGGGTGCAGACTAAGGAATGGTGGAATAGTAAGCTCGAAGGCATTGTTCCCTACAGCCTTGGTGACGGTGTACGACCCGTATCAGAGCGGGCGAAGCTTGCAGTGGGGTCCAGTGAGGCGCTCCTTCTGAAAATGTAGCCATACTTTGTCACCCACCTGGAAGTTGTGTGGCACCCAGTGTTGATCATGGCACTGCTTGTACTTTGCATTGGATCTGTCCAATATATCATGAACCTGTTGGCGGATGTGTTGAATACACTCGATGAAGCTACTTGCTTTGTCAACTTCAGACTGGACATGAACTGAATCGGCCTGAGCAGCTGCAAATGGCATGGCTACGTCAATGGGACATAGTGGCTGGAATCCCAAGCCCACCTGAAAGGGGCTATGGCCAATTGAACTGTGGAGAGCCCGGTTATAACTATGTTGTACATAAGGGAGGCTCTCGTCCCATGTGCGTGGATGCTTTAAATTGTACATGCGCAGAATGTGTACAATCATTCTGTTGACGACCTCTGTCTGGCCATCTGTTTGGGGATGGAAAGCTGTGGACTTGGTGAGCTTTGCGTCCAACATTGACCAGAGGCTGGACCAAAATGTGCTGAGGAACCTGCTATCTCGATCTGATATGATAGACTGTGGGATCCCAAAGTGCACCCACACTCGTTCAAAGAAGAGTTTAGTAGTGGCTTCTGTTGTGATATTCTTCTTACAGGCCGCCATAATGGCCATCTTCGAGAATCTGTCAACGACCACGAAAACATAGTCTTTTCCATTCTTAGTAGAAGGCAGGCCCGACATGTAATCCATGGAGATGGATTCCCAAGGTCGACTAGGGGTAGGTAGTGGAGTATATAGGCCTTGCTTCTTGATGATCGGTTTGGCAATGGCACAAGCAGTGCAGGATCTGATGTGCTTCTTGACATCCTTTCGAAGGTTCGGCCAATAGAAATACTTATGTAGTATTGCTACTGTTTTCTCGACCCCGAAATGCCCAGCGACTCGACTGTAGTGTGCTTCCCATATCATCTTGGCACGCTCGCTTGAAGGAACACAAAGGTGTCCCAGGTGACATAAAAGTGCATTTTGGAGGTGAAAATTTGGAACTTGCGTGCCCCCCAAGAGTGCCTTGTAAGTGTGGCCGAATTCTGGGTCACTCTCATAGAGAAGCGGCCAATCAGAAGTCTCGTGCCCACAAGAGTTGAGCACGGTGGTGAGTGCCACGATCGGTGGTCGGCTGAGGCAGTCTGCAACATTATTGGTGCTACCCTTCTTGTACTTGATGTTCAAATGAAACTATTCCAGATATGTGGACCACTTCTGATGGCGATCATTCTGCAACTTCCCTTGTGTCTGTATGAACTGCAGGGGCCGGTGGTCTGTGTGGATGATTGTTTCCTTCCCCAAAATGTAATGCTTCCATTGTCGACAGGCTTGCACAATGGAATAAATTTCTTTGTCATAGGTGGGATACTTGTGAACTGTCTCAGATAATGTCTCACTGTGATATGCCACTGGATGTCCCTGTTGAGTAAGAACTGCCCCAATAGCATAGTCAGAGGCATCCTTCTCGATCTAAAATGGCTGTTGCAAGTCTGGTAATGTGAGCACTGGGGCAGAACAGAGGAAATTTTTTAATTCTGTGAATGCCTTCTGTTGAGGTTCCGACCAAAAGAGTTTTTCTCTCGCTCCTCCCTTCGTGACTTGAATCAAGGGCCAAGTGATATGAGAGAATCCCAACACGAATCTATGGTAGAAATTAGCGAGACCCAGAAAGCTGTGAGGCTATGTTATAGTGGTTGGGGTTGGCCAATCCCGAATGACTTGGACCTTGGCTAGATCCATATGCACCCCCTTTCATCAATAATGTATCCCAGATATTGAACCTGGGTCATGCCAAACGTGCACTTCTCCAAATTGGCACACAACTTGTGTTGCCGCAGTGTTTGGAGGACTTATCGGATGTGGTGAAGGTGCTCTTCCCAAGTCTGGCTGAAGATCAGAATATCATCCAAGTACACCACTACAAATGAGTTGGTGAATGGCCGCAAGATGTCATCGATCATCCTCATGAAGGTGGCGGGAGCATTCGTCAACCCGAAAGGCATGACCAGCCATTCGAAAAGGCCTTCCTTGGCTTTGAAGGCAGTCTTCCACACATCAGAGGGTTCAATTGGTACCTGGTGATACCCAGACTTCAGGTCGATCTTGCTGAAATATTTTGCACCTTTGAGTTGGTCCAGAAGGTCATCAATCCATGGGATTGGGTACCTATTCCGGACAGTGATCTTGTTCAGCGCCCGATAGTCAATACAGAGTCTCCACGTCCCATCCTTCTTCTGTACCAACATGATCGGGCTCCCATAGGGCGATGAAATTGGTCTGATGTGACCTTTCTACAACAGCTCTTGAATCTGCCTCTTGATTTTATCATTCTCTAGAACAGAGCGCCGATAGATCAGTCCATTGGGTAGTGGCGCACCTGGGGTCAGATCAATCGGGTGCTTGACCTGACAGTGCAGAGGAACCCCTGTGGGTGAGATGAAGATGTCCCTGTACTCCTCCACAACCTTATCCATTTGTTGTTGTTGTGTAGAGGAGCCCTGTCTGGAGGTCGTGGCCATAGTCTTCTTCTTACCCTGGGGGCGAATCATCAGGAAACGAATTTCCTGGTTTGGGAAATGAGCTTATTGCATTGTTTTGTAGTAACCAAAGAGATAGCCGCAGGAGGTGGTACCTCTGGTATCATGTACAACTTATTTCCCAAAGTAATAATAACAGCACGAGGTCGATACTAATACACAGCATGACGCTTCCACAAGTATGGTTGTCCTAATAATATATCAGAAACATCAATAGGAGCAACGTCACATAATACCTCATCCATGAAGGACTTGATGCTATAGGGAAGGCAGCACTGCTGGTTGACGCGGAGATCTCGTCCTTGGTGAAGCCACCCGATGGTGTATGGATGTGGGTGAGCTGTGGTCGGCAAGCCCAACCGCTTCACGGTGTCTACTAAAATGAGGTTCTTTTGGCTCCCAATGTCAACAATGAACTATACAGGGGAGCCCTTTACCCACATCTGGGAGTGGAAGAGATGTTCCTCCTCCTCTGGATCTTCCGGTTCCTCCTTCTGGATCTTTGTAGTGGCAACAGTGGCATTGGGCTTTGCGTCAATAATATGTTTCCCTTTTTCATTCCCCTTTTCAGGTTCTGATTCAGAGTCAGAGCATGCATCTGACTCAAAAGCCCTCATCTTGGCCACTAGCGACTGCTTGGCCCGACACTCACTTGTGTTGTGAGTGGAGCTCTTATGGAACTCACACCACTTTCCTGTGTCCTTATTTGGCTTTGCGGTGTTGTTATTTTCTTGTGGCTTTGACGGGTTGTCTTTAGCCACCATGCCTTGGCTCTATCCTTTGTTCTGTGGTTTGGAAGCACCTTTCCCTTGCTTTTGATTCGCAGATCCAAAGTCTCGCTTCTTCTATTTGAATTTTTTCTCAATCTTGGCAGCATACCGGTATGCCATACCAAGCGAGGAGATGTCGAGGAACTCCATTTCCTCCTGAATGTATCTGTGCAGATAGCTGCGATACTTTAGCACCAAATGTTTCTCTGAATCTTTGATACCCAGATTTGTGCATAGGGTATGGAACAGATTCGTTAGCTCATGCACATCTTGATCCCTTTGTTGTCGCAGTGTGGTCCATTGTATGTACTTGTCCTCATATCTCCCCACGAGATAGTACTGTTCCTTGATGGTGTCTCAGAAAGAATTCCAAGTTGGTATGGTTGAGAACAGAGAGGGTTCTGTCTGGTCCTTGTTCACACAGTAGGTTTCCCACCAGTCCTTAACATGGGGGGTAGCTTTGAGGAGTGCAAAAATAATCTTCTCCTGGTCTGAAAAGTCATGAACAAAGAAATATCCTTCTGATAGATTCAACCATCTATCTATGACATCTGCGTCTATTTGACCCTCAAATATGGGAATGTCAAAATTTACTTGTACCTTAAAAGGAGTCGCACCTCCAGAGTGGCTACTAGATGCAGATGCGTCGCCGGTGGGCAACCGTTGAAGGATCTGAGAAAAGTTATCCATCATCGCGTTCCTTTGTTTTTTGAGGGCCTCCTCGAAGAAATATTTTGATAGGATCTCCTGCTCCCTCATCTTTCTTTTCATCCCCCATGGGCGTTTGTCGAGGTTTGCGAGGCTGATCTTGCAAAGGCTCCACCAGATCAAGCCCTAGCTCCTTATACCCCGACCTCGTTGGGGACATGCAAAGAAGGATCGAGAAAAAGCAGACTTCTCTGATACCACTGATCCAGATTTATGCAGGAACGCCACCGAATAAACATATAACCATAAATACAGAGATGTAGCAGAAATAACACTTCATTTCATTAATATCAAAGAACTGAAATTTGCTTACAGACAGAATGGAAATAAAACTAGGTAGGGCATTGGTAGCTATCCTTGAGAAGAGATGTGGCGGCTACAAGCCTCTGAACTGAGTTACAATGAGGCTTGAGGGCCTATTTATTATTGAGAAACAACGGAGAACCCTAAACATCCAAAAACCTAACCCTAGGAGATGAAGCGCCAAAACTATGGGCCCCGTTTGGGTAAATTGGTGTTTCAACTTCCCAGGGATGTAACTTTGGCATACTATCTCTGTTTGATGCACATGATACATCATTAGAAAGCTCTATCTAAGGACTACAACTTTCGCCATGAATATGGAAAGAAATGATATTCTCTGGAGGCACGATGCCCGAAAAAAGTCGTTTAGGGCCTCAAAATGGCTCCGAAAGTTCAGGACCCGAAAAATTGCTAAAAATAGTAAGTTATGCCGAAACTGAAAAACTAAAAGAGACAACAGTGGCGGCCCAAGTGGAATAGGTGGGTGGCCACCAATATCCACATGGATCACTTTCCTCATCAGAAATTGTTATGACTACCGCCAAATAGCTTTTACAACCTCTGAACTTGGGCCACTAAAATCCTATCATCAATTTTCAGCCATTTTTCACCATCATGCCAATGTTAACCTATCATCCCCCACCTCATATATTAGAGAATCTGGTCCCTTGCATCAATAATTCTCTCGATTTTTTGAGGCTTCCTTCTTGTCGACTTAAACAACCATTTTCCAAAAAGGAAGCAATACCTTGGATGGCTCCTCACCTCAATAGGGGCATCCTCGGATGACTATGGGAATCATAATTTCCCATTGATGTCATCGATCATCCCTACATTCAACTACAACACAAGATTTCATGTCAAGATGGTGTCATACTTAACAACCATTGCAATTTGTCAGAATTCGTTGAAGACCCGTGCCATTATAGGCATCTGTTTCAGTAATGCTTACACGGGAAGGTCCAAGTCATACACCCATGCATACCATGAGCATTTATTCTAAAATATTCCATACCAATATTATGCATGTGGGAACTACATTCAACCTATTTTCAAAGAAAAATGCCCCTGAGGGTGTCAGTAATCGTCTTCATCAACCAAATCATCAAATCGCTACCATATAAGTGACACATATAGAACCTCTATCTGTCATATAGGGTTTAAATAGCCAAAGAATCATGAGCATGGGACATGCCCACATCCTATAAATATTGTATTTATGCTATCTCTCGTAGGTTTCCGAAAGAACGTGGTCCCTATTTTACTCACAGCAAGGGGTCTCCAACCTTAGGCTGCATGCAAGTTACTCTCTCTCTCTCTCTCTCAACATGGGTCATACAAAACATAAACTATAATGTATTTTGACTATACAAGTATTCATAGACCTCATACATTAGGGGAAAATGATATCATTGGAAAATCGGACAAGCAAAGGACATCATTAAATTTCAAGCAGAAGGATTTACAAGATGGAAAAACATTACAGAAACTAGAAAATTTAACTTTCTCCAAGGAAAAAAGGAAAATTTATTAAGTTGTGCACAAAAGACACCGGTAGAAAGCACTCCATGCACCATTTTCTTTGATATCAGCACAAATCTCCACAGATATCCCTCAATAAGTCGTGCAGTTCTGGGTATGGCGGAAGGTCACCATCCGGGACCACTTTGCACACTTCAGGAAGAAGGTTCTACACTTAAGGCCGCCCAAGGACAGCCACCTAGAACCACCTTGAGACCTCAAGTGATCACACAATGGAATCAATCACCACTCTTGGGTCACTATTCACAATTGTACTAAGAGAGGGAAGAAGATTTGAATTTTTCCTATAAAAGACCACCATAAGAAGAACACTTTAGAACACATTGTTATGCTGGCTGAATTTCCCATGAGGAAACCAAAAATATGTTTTCCAAGTAGGAAAGGAGTGAAGGGATTCATTTGTTGGCCATCCAACATCTCAATGCCAAAGGAGAAGTGCACCAGTTGTCCGTTATCTGATCACTCATTCGAGGAGCAGAGAGAGGCTTGCAAAAAACTTAAGGGAAGAGCCCTCTTTGCTTTGAGTATTAGAGCTCCATAGCTCTAAGGACTCACTGTGAGTGTTTTAACGTTCTACCTCTTTTTTACCACCAACAGCTAATAAAATGGAACTTGTTCTCCGTTGGTATTATTAGTTTGTTTACTCGATATTGAGCTTGTGTTATATGTGTATTTGTTGTTTCTTGTTTTCACCTCTTTTGTAGTATGCTATGTTTTTTAACTAGTTTTTCTACATGTTATGATGCTTCACTAACCATCTAACAACCCATTTTTTCGATGTGACATTTCTTGTAGGATAGCAATCACCCCTACCAAGCATCGATGCATTTCATACACGCTCGTACTAAACACACCAATACACACATCATGCAAGTGGTGTATGCATTGTTCACATTTGTCTATGTTTATAATCGCTCGATGATGTATTTTAATACCAGATAGAGGTATGTATAAATATACATATGAGTTAGGAACATATGTTGGATGATGCATGTAATATTGGTAATGCAAATCATGGTAAGTTTTATATATGTTTTTTTTACATGTGGTAAATGGTGTGATGTATTGGGAAGCATGACATAATATTTATGGAATATTTATAGTAGTATTGAGGATAGAAGGTTTAGATATATCTCAAAATTAATTATAACCTTTTTGCTTTAGATTTAATTAAGAAATGGAATAAAATTAAATTAAAATAAAATGTTTCTAAAATAATTTGATAATGAAATGTGTTATGGTTTTTGGGCATGTGGTATTGATAAGTCATAGCATTAGCTCATGGAATTGTAACAAATCCTATCCACAAGTTAATAATATTCATAATAAATTGCGGTGAATATCCATGATGAAGAATATTGTTATATTGTAATTATTAAGTTTTTATGTACTTATTAATTACATTTAGATATGATTGGAATCATAATTTTAATTTATATGGTAAAATGGATCTTAATTTATTGCTAGTATTTATATGTTATATATTTTAATTTGATATGTATATTATAATTTTATTCTATCTATAAAATGTATTTTCAATAAATAAAAATTAAATTATTATTTTATTAATTGAGGCATCATTTAAATGTTTATACTCATTTACGAAGACTACAACATCTCATACTCAGCATCATATTACTTTTAACCTTTTATTAAAATTTGCACCACTACAACATCACCCCATACTAAGTTGTAGAGCACGTCTAGGCACAATAATAAATGATATTTTTATTTATTTTGAAACAAAATTTCTATAGTTTTATTTTAATTATTAATAATTATTAGGCCCATTGTAGAGATTTAATCTCCAAAAAAATATTCTAAAATATTTTTAATAGTAAGAAAACATAAGAGGTTGAGATTTATTTCAAAAGTGGATATGTTCTTTTTTTCCCTTTTAATTAAATTGATTAATTAAAAAAAATCTATATGAACATGTGCCATGCAAACATGAGTTATGGTTTTTTAGGCATGCAGTAGCCCATAGTATTGCAACATTTAAGATCTCCATGTAATAAAGGATGGTTAAAAATATTATTACATGGTTTTTTGAGAGACACACACTTATATATATATATATATATATATATATATATATATATATATATATATATATATATATATATATATATATATATATATATAATTTAGTGATGTATTATGTAGTAAGTGTTTTGATATCCATCTACATTTACTAGACATATAATGTATATGACTGTACTAATTATGATATATAACAATTATTAAAAATTACAAATATGATTTACACCAAATAAAATTAACATGTGAAAAGATTAAGCTTTGTAAGGCCTATGAAAAGATATATTGTTCTAAAAAATAAAAGAAAAATACCCATATTCAACCCCATGGGGAGGGGTTAAGGAGTGGAAGCCACTTTGGAGGAATTAAACTTCCCAAAGGGGCTTGTACAATTCTAGTGATAAGCATCCTATTGTGGGTAGATTCGTCTTCTTCCAACTAACAAAAAACTCATCCCTAAATAACACAAAAATTAACTTAGACATTAAACCCATCAAAGAGGAAATTAATAAATTAATTATCTTCGACCATGAGTGCCACAAACGAGCCTTAAATCTTATAGTTGTCAGTATAGAAGAAAAAAACAATGAAATCACATTAGAAATGGTTAAGGAACAATGAAAAACAAAATCTCAAATTGAAACAACCTATCTCATGGAATAAATAAGGGCCAGAAAGATACTTCAGCATAAACATAGACTCATCTGTGTTAAGGTGAGTTGTCATGATCATAAAATGGATATACTCAGGAAATCCCCTAGCCTAAAATGAACATTAATATTTATAAATGAATATCTTATTCTAGAAGACAAAGATAAACTTAGGAAAGAAGTCCAAAAGGTCAAGGATGCAATAAAGGTCGGGAAATGGGCAGTCACTAGGAATAGCAAAGCTATTATTAGAGACATTGTCTCAACCACGAGTGATAAATAGGGATTTTCATCACACCAGATCCTCTTTTGGAACTGCAATGGATTTCCATGGTGTAAAAGGTCCTATGTTAAGTTGGATCTCGAGTGATCTTGACCTTATTCTCCTAGTTGAAACCTAGGAGCATGATGAGTCTAGGGTCCCTCACCTCAAAAATTTCACTCTTTGGTCTAGTTGGAATAAGAAATACCCCCGGAGGGGTTTTTGTGGTATAGCTTGCTATATAAGTAACACTTGGTCCTCTCACATCTGACTTCATAAAATTGACCCTTTCAATCAATACATTTGGATTGAAATCTCTGATTCTACCACCAATAGGATATTTCTTGCAATCTATTATTTCACTCCTATCAACTCTACATCCTATAAGAAGAACAACTTGGATAAGAATTTTCCTTTCAATTAAAAAGAAAAATATATCTTCAACATGAGAAATGAGGGTAATATCCTTTTACTCAGAGATTTTAATGCCAGAACGACTACTAACCAAGCCATTTTATTAAGCAACAACTCTAACCCTGACCTATTGTGGCTTGATGAAGATAGTAACTTAGCTAATAAATTCAAGAGAAAAATAAAGACATTATTGAGAACTTATTCGGCACTGATCTCCTCAAACTTTGCAGTTCCTAGGACCTAATTATTTGTAATGGTTTTAACAATTGGCCTCTCTCTAGTCAGATTACATGTTTCCGTGTGTTGGGTAACAGTGTCATGGATTATGAAATTTTTGACATCCTTGTCCTCAACCATATTACAAACTCTGAGCTTCTTAATGGATTCGAGCCTGACTCTGACCACAAACCTCTATCCCTAACCCTCAATCTTGCTATGCATACCACCTACATGCAAGAGACCAATGAAATAAAAAGACACATTCGCTTCGATAGAAGTAAAACTGACCACTTCTTAAGGGATTTAGAGAGGGATTTAGGCCACATGAATTTTAATAATAACATTAATCAAATTTATTACCATTTCGCTACTATTGTTTCCAACACCATCAACAAGTTTTCTAATACGATTTCATTTAAGTCGTCTAATAAAACTTCCAATCCATGGTATGACAAATATTGCAAAATTGCCAAGAAAGCAATCAAAGACGTTCCTAATGAAATCATTAAGCTGCAAAATTTCAATATATACAAAAATATCATCAAGAGGAAGAAAATATCATATATTAATAAAAGACAGGATTATCTTCTCCACCTTTCTAAAGTCGCACCCAAATTTTTTTGGTGGAATTTTATTGTCCATAAAACCAAAGATAACCATTCTATCCCCTTAGAAAAATAGGACAACTATCTTAAGAATGTATATGACTCTCCCGACACTATGGGCACCACCTTAATCACTCCAATTAAGGAGGATGTATTCTCTCTTGAAGATATTAAGTTTGGTATTAATAAGATCGCTAATGGGAAACTAAAGATGTTGAAGGATACCAAGCTGAGATCCTTAAAATAGGAAGATCTATCCTCATTCCTTATATCCACAAGCTTCTCAATTTGGTTGTAACACATGGCTTTCCTCAGCTTTAGATGCAAAGCCTTATTGTACCTATATTTAAAAATGGGGACAAGAGTGTTCCATCTAACTACAGGACCATTATGGTTAGTCATATTCTCGCCAAGCTTTATGGGATCATTTTGGATAAGAAGCTTAGCCTTTGGCTTGAAAGCTAGACAAAAAGAGCTAAAGGACAAGCTGATTTTAGGAGACATCACTTGACTATTGACCATCTAGTCACTCTTAGAATCATTGTGGAGGAATGGAAAAATAGTAAAGTTGATATCTTCTATTGCTTTTTGGACTTTAGAAAATCTTTTGACATTGTCCCTCAAGATAAGATTTGGGAGAGACTTAAAGAGATCATGGTCCCTCCTGAGGTGAGGATTGTTTTGATACGCCTCTACGAGACCGTCAATGCTAATATTAATTCCAACGAGGGGTGGTCTAAAGACATTAAATGAAATATTTGAGTTAAACAAGGGTGTCCCCTATCCCATACCCTTTTTGGCATATACATCGATAAGCTAGAGGAGTGTCTGGAATTTGCGAGGTGGAAGGGCACCGAGCTTGCTGGTGTTCTCATTACTCTTCTCCTCTATGCCGATGACATCGTTCTTCTTGAAAAAAGCCATCATGACCTTGACAAGCAACTCCAGATTCTGTTGTGAAACTAACTCCAAAAATAGAAGAAAAAAGATATCAACGCCTTAGAAATAAGCCACTTCGAGGGGGAAACCTCCAATACATTACATGAATGAACAATTCTTGGATGATACAAATTAAAAAAACTCCTTTCTATATATAGGAGTCCATGGGGCCACAATGTAATCCTAGTGGGACACAATGTAATCCTAGCAGACCTAACAATAATAATGTAAGGGCACAATAATAACAATATGGGGGTTACAGGGGTACAAAAATAACAATAAGGGGGGATACACTAACATAATAAGGGACTACACTATTAATATACGGACTTGACATGCCCCTCTCCTTCAAACAAGTGTTGTCCTCAACACTTGATTATTTCTTGATGCTTCTGTATAAAATTCTCATCCTCCCATGTGGAATATTCTACAAGAAAGTTCTTCAACTTGCTAAGATACTTTGAAATTGATCATACTTGTCGAGTTCTTTTTTTTGTGACTACTTCAAAACTTATTTCGATGTGATGTTGATCTTCCTGTTGTTTCATTAGATTCTGCACCAAAGTTAGGTTATCCTTTGAGAGTTGGAGAACTTGTTGTTGATGCTCGATGTGATCTTCCACTGATTTATCATTCATATTAGCTATTAATTGATCCTTCAAACCATACAACTTAGCCTCAATTTCTGCTTTTAAACCATCTATGTCATCTCCGGTTTCTCTTCATAAGATCGAAATTTGTTGCACTTGGTACCGTAATTTTGATATCTCATACTGCAATTATTCCTCTTCATGCATCATAGTATAGCTTTTTGAGGGCTTAATAGGTATGAAATTATTTTTTGGAGGCATTATATAACTCAATACTGATAAAAATTCTAAAATATTCCCTTGGAATCACTTCAAAATGCTTTTTCGAATAAGCGTTATGCAATTTTAAAAACCAAATACACACTTTTTTCTTGCTTTTGAGGAGCTCGATATTGAAATTGAATTATCTACACAATTGCAAATTCTAAATATCTGAAATTAGGCCATGTAGTACCTCTTTGAAGCTTCTTTCAAATGCCACAGGTCTAACCTGATTTGGATTCTTCAAGGCAAAGTCATGTCCAATCTCCCATAATGACCTAATTATGGACTGGTTCAGTAGAGTGAAATTGTACAGAATGCCACATGTCACTTTTGGCTCCTTTAGCTCTGAAATTGATAGATAGGAAACTAAAGTCCATTTAATTCATGCCACTTTTTACAGAATTTCAATCTGATGCTTAGAGAGAGAGTTATGAATATTTTCCCACGATCACCTCTTTGAGATGAAATTTGAGAGCCTGAAACAATCCTAACTTCCACAAATCATATCTCAAAAAATGTTGCGAACCAAGATCTGAAATTTTACAGGAGCTTCTTCAAGATTTAGGCTTCTCTCTGTGCAAATTTCAGCTTCTGAACCCTCGTAGAAAAAAATTTATAGTGAAAATTCCGCGATGACCTGTTCAAGTTAAATTCAGGAGCCTGCAAAAAGACCTAACTTCCACAGATCATATCTCCAAAATTATTGTGAACCAAGCTTTGAAATTTTTTGAAGATGTTCCTCAGGAATTCAGCTTCATACTCTAGAAATTTAAGCTTCTGAACCTTTGTAGAAAACAATTTATAGCGGAAATGCCACGATAACCTGTTTGGAGTAGTGAAACCCTAGAATCCAAAGCTCTGAAACCAAATGTTGTGAAACCAACTCCAAAAATAGAAGAAAAGTGTTATCAATGCCTTAGAAATAAGCCACTTTGAGGGGGAAACCTCCAATACATTACATAAATGAACAATTCTTGGATGATACAAATTACAAAACCTCATTTCTATATATAGGAGTCCATGGGGCCACAATGTAATCCTAGCCGACCTAACAATAATAATGTAAGGGCACAATAATAACAATATGGGGGTTACAGGGGTACAAAAATAACAATAAGGGGGGATACACTAACATAATAAGGGACTACACTATTAATATAGGGACTTAAAAGATTATTCATGACTACTGCTCCAAGATGGGCATGACAATTAATACCGACAAGACTAAAGTCATGATCATTAAATCCAAAAATATCACCCATGGTAGTTTCATGTATAATAACCAGTGCTTAGAGGAGGTTTCTTCTTATAAGTATTTGGGAATTGACTTCCCTCATCATCTCAAATGGAATTATAGCATTGAGAAAATGATTATTAGGGGCTGGAAAGTCTATTATGAGCTTGAAAACATTTGTAAGTCGGTTCGTCTTTACATTTGGAGTAAAAAGAGGTTCCTCTTTGAGACCCTTGTCAGCTTTGTTATATTATACATATGTGAAGTTTGGGGTTGCAGTATATCTAGAGAGTCATGGAGGAAGATTGAGATTATTCAAAAACAATTCATCACCTACAACCTTAAGATCAAGGGAAACACTCCCTATCCTATCCTTTGGATCAAATTTAGTTTGTCCCCCATTGAGAGTATGGCTATGTTTAGATATATGATGTATAAGAAGAAGCTTAACAACATGGAATATAAACGACTCCCTAAAATTGCTTCTAATTGCAGTCAAAACCCTCACCTTCGCCTCAAGCACGGGTGGCAAAAGGATGCCCAGTCCTGGCTCAACCATTGGGGAATTAAGGAGGAGCTCTGTATGGGAAGCAAATATAATATAAAAAATACTATTACCTCCAAGTTTAAGGATAAGCTGTGGGAGGATCAGGAGCTAGAAGGTAAAAGGAAGCTAAGATACTATAAGGAAGTGATCAACGCCACCCTTGATAATCAGAATTATCTCTCTGTGTTGTCCAACAATAAGAAAAATATGAACATCGCTAAGATAAGAACTAATTCCCATGAGCCGCGGAGTGAGACCAGGCGATGGTCTATCCCTAAGACCCCTTGAAACGATAGAATCTATCATATTCATGATTCTAAGCAAGTGGAAGATGAAAATCACTTCCTTTTAGACAACCCCACTCTTACTCACATTCACTCTTAGTTCCCTACCATCTGCCACACTTCCAATCTGCTTGACCTATTAAGCCAACCCACTTATAATGATCTTGGAGCACTTATTTCCCTTCTCTTCGACCATAGAAACAAGATTTTGAAGAATCAAACTTAGATTCTTTCTCCTGTCTTAAAGTCCGATAGATCACATTAATCTTAATGAACGATAACCATCATTATATATATATATATATATATATATATATATATAATAAAAAAATATTTAATAAATTATATACTTACTATATATATAATAAAATTCTTTATATTTCCTACCTAAAATAAATTTAAAATTTAATAATTAAAAATTATCTAAAAGAAATTAATTTATGTAAAAATATATGAAAATAGATATTATTTATGCATCCACCCAAAAATTATGTTGAGTATTCTCACATATCAAAGCAATGTTACATATAAATATATTTTACTTAATATAAAGATATAGTGACATAAGAACAAAGTAAGTCATTTTTTTAAATATTTAACTAAAATAAATTTTCCTTTATCAAGTAGAGACAAATTCTTCACCTTTTAATTAAGAAAACCAATTGTATAGCTTTTACTTAAAAACAAATTCTATCTCACAATAACTAATAATTCCTTAACCTAAACACTTCAGAAAATAGAATTTGTTAAACATTTCATAAAAGACTTTTATATTATTCTCTCTAACATTGACAAAAATAAAAATTAATAATTTTATTAAATATATAGTTATATTTATACATATGATATATATATATATTTTTTTTTGAATAATTTCATTAAAGAAATACACTTTATTTTAGCCGTAAAAACGCACTAGTATGTCTTGCAAAGAACTCAACATCTCATGAGAACAAGGACTCTACTTAATGCTATAAAGAATTATAAAAGTAAACGACAATGAAATACATGGAGTTCAGTGAATGTTCGCTCCAGTTACAGCTGTATGATTATTCTTCTTTAATAAAACCCTATAATGAAATTTGGAGTGAGGCAACCAGTTATATATATATATATATATATATATATATATATATAAGACTTAATCGGTGATATTAATGAACTCAAAATCGTTTAAGAAGAAAAAGGGAGGACTCAAAATCGGACGAGTTGATATATTCAGCAATTCAGCGGGTTTTGTATTTTGTGTTTTATGTTTTAGTGTAAAATGTGTTTCCCTAATATCATCTAGTGTAGATCGATTTAAAAGTATTTTTAATAACTATAAATAAATTATTTTGCAATTTAAATTTAAATTTTTAGTAAGTGTATGATTTAAAGATTGTGTTTTATTTTGGAGTTGTCTAATGATACGGAGGAATTGTCTAGACTGCTAAAATTAGTTGGAATTTGGGCCAAAAAAATTTAAGAAATCTTACAGTGTTTGAATCATGATTTTGATGGTGGAAATGGATTCAGCACCATAAAAAATTTTTAGGGCACCCAAAACATTAAAGTTTGATAGTTTTAACGTGAATTTACAAAAATCTCTGTGAAATTTTCTTAAAATCTTACCAAAATTTTCATAATTTTCAAGTCGAAAAAGCAATATAATTAAACTACGACTTTTATTTTTAGTAAAAAATATTTTTCATTTATTTTAATAATTATATTTGTATTTCAAAAATATATTAATTTTGCATTGCACTTTATTTTTAATTCATCATATAAGTCCAAATTATATAATATCAAGTTTACTTAGATTAACCATATCATATATATTTAAAACAAAATATAATGATTATATTTTATTTTTAATATATGATATAACTCAAGTAATATCAAGTATATTTGAGATTACTTCTCTTATAATACGCTCAAAGATTACTTGGGTTACATCACATATTAAAAATAAAATACAATCACTATTAAGTGTACATGTGGATGCATTTTAAAAATAAAACTTTGAATTATTTTAATTAATTATATAAAAAATATTTTAATATTTTATTTTGTGTATATGTTAATAATCGTGATTTATGTTAATTCATCGAGATATGGTATGTTACAAGTCAATATTTGAGAAAAGAAATGAATCCAAATTTTAGCAAGACTAATCTTTTAAATCCAGTAAATGTAATGTTTTTCTGAGGAGCTAGGGGAAGTACATATGAGGTTAATAGAGAAGCTTCCCATAAGACGGAATATATGTTTGTAACCACTTCCTACCTGATCTCCAAGATCTGTTATAAAGATGGAGTTACCAAAAACTTTGTTTTTCAAAATTTGTGGAATTTAATTTTGAAGCCACCATTGTGCTCAACTCATCCAAAGTTTTTCAATGATATAAAATGTGTTTGGATCGAAGTTATTGATCAAAAGTTATACTTGATTGAAGTTCGGCCTATTAAAATAAGTCTCATCATCCAACTGGGCACATGGCAACCGTGTGGACCTCATGTAACCCTGATAATTCATTACAATGGGTTTCACAGGGCCAGGTCCATGCCAGGTTGACTCGACACTCACTTTGCTTTATGAATGCAATGCTTAATGTTTAGTTAAATAAATAGGCAGTGACATCCCCCCATTGTTGCCACCGGTTTGCTTATACCACAAATCAAACCTCGACAGTAAGTGATGGGTGCCAATAGGGTTTCATGGCAAAACTGTGGCCAGGTTGACCTAACCTCCATCAGCATGTCCGTTCCATGTTACAACATGCACTGGATACAATGGTGAGTATTGAGTGGTAGACAAGGTTTCAACATTCCATGTTCCACCTCAAATCCACTCTCATCCATTTGGTTGTTGACTAACATTTAGCCACTTGTATTGGCCTCGAAATCCTTGCACATATAGACTTACTATGATTGGTTGATCACTAATATCAGACCACACAACATGGTTCATATGCATTGTGGTTCCATTCTTGGCCCTTTGGTGTTGGCCCCACCCACCTACTTATAGTTTTAAACTCTTCCACCTACCAGTCGCGGTGACATAAACATATGGAAAGTAAAGAAGCAAGGTTGGGTCTCTGAAATGGGAAGGGAAACCTCCACCCCGCCCTTGAATTCCTGTGGTTTAAGGCCCAAGGGTCCAAGGCTCGAGCCTAAATATGTTCATTATAATAAAGGGGTGGCCCATGGCACCCAAATTTCGGGAGTTATGGCCCCAAGGCCTAAAGCCCCAAACTCTTGATTTCAATAGGTTAACTAGTACAAGAACATGTCTGAGATATACATTCATTCACTAGATTTGGAGATAAATTGTGTGGACATAAATAAAAAATTCCTTGCCATCCATTTTGTGCATAATAATTGACAATATAGTCGAGGCATGCGTTAGATTCATGAGCACATAAACTATCATTCTAGTCATGGGTACACTAGTGAAACTCATAACTCAGACATTCAATTACATTTATCAATAAACAAGATCTTGAACCATTCACAAGATAGCAAGAATCATCACAATCCATAAAGAGATTTGCATAATTAATTTAAACCTATCTCGATCTTTAGATATGGATAGAAATTGCATGAGGGACTTTAACTCTCCACTTGACCATATGCCAACCACACTACAACCTTTTTTACAACTAACCATCACTGAGAAAAGTTTGAGGGGATTATTATTAAGGGAAATCACACTAAAGGCTTGGTCACACACAGGATATGGATTCCACTGTGAGGTAACCTATCAATTTCCCTCTGACATAAGGCACCACAGTTACTCAATTTTTCGAGCTCAACAAAAGGCTTCACCCAAAGTAACATGCGGGGAATTTCTCAGTTCAAGAGGTTGAATCCACTGAGATTTTCACTAGTCATTCATCTTAAACACAATCTAGTTAAGTCTTCCAATTTAACTCCAACATCTCCTTTCTCCTCTTTCTCTACAAAGTTTATCCTAGGTCACTCCTTTTATCTTCTACGATTACTCTATTCCTCTATAGGCTCCTGTTTTTCACTGCTACTCTCTTGATTTTCCATCAATCCCTTTTCAATGCTCAAATTTTTTGTCCCCCCAAGTTGTCTTTTCATGTGCTGCCAAAAATTTCAATCCTCCTTCCCTAATTTTACGAAATCAAGAAAACGTGGGTATTCACTCCCATCCAATCGCGTATTTTCCATGTGTTAAGAGGTGGCTTGATCTATTATGCCACCTCCTCTATCTTTAAGGGTGAGAACATCATCCTCCCTTCTCCACTCTCCCACTTGTCTCATCTCCCTCTCTAATTCCTGAAAGTGTTGGTTGGTCACTATTTTGGGCGAGGTTGAGGCAATTAAATGAAATTGCGTATGGGTATGCTCACGACACACAATAGACAACCCCTCAGAACATTGGATCCATGTTTCCACTCCTTCATCTAGTGAATTAAATTTACATTTAATTTGTTTTACGTTTACAACATATGTTTTCAGCTAGCCATGACCTACACACTAACATTACATATTCACAATCTCAATACTACAAAATAAAAGAGTAAAGTGAAGGATTTTCCAATGTTAAAATAATTTTAAATACATCCTTGATGTATTTTTATATTAATATTTTAAATTATGATTAATTAGTTATAAATAAAATGTTTTTATGTCCATTTTAAATTAGAATATATGTAATGTAAATGATTAAAAAAAGAAACTAAAAATATTATTTTATAAATAAGTGTCTTTTTATATAAAAAAGTTATATATATTTCTTTTTGTAAGTCAATATGTTTCCCAAAATTTCTTCTCACTCTAGCCAAAACCCCCACCTTCTACTGTGTTGAAAATGGAAACAAGAAATCTTGAAAATGACATCAATAAAGATTTTAATTTAATTTTCCCTTAATTAAATTAGAAAAAAAATTGTTATAACACATCACATGTTAGCTTGTATGAGTTAACTAAGTTAGGATGACTTAGTTGGTTCAGTTAATTCGAGTTGAGGGTCAAATTAGAGGCATGTAGAGAATCTCCTACATTATAGGAGCCCTTGTTGAGTTTATTTTGAGTTGTAATTAATTAACTTAGTTTATCTGAGTTAAAATAAGTTTAACTAGTTATAACTAATGAAAAAACAGGAGAGAGGTCAAAGTGTGAAAATTATATTTAATTCACATGCATTTATCATTTAGATAATTGATAATTCACTCATAAATAACTCATGCATGTTAGTTATGAGTGAGACCCACTTGAGATTGGAGTTCAAGAGAATAATACAAGTTTATTTCGAGAAGGTGAATCGAATTTGCAGATCTACTCTTCAGGACCAACAACAAGATCAATATGTCTTTCTGTGAATTGAGACTCAAATATTCCCTTCAGGGTAGTTAGAATTACATAGATTAGAAGGACATGATTGAAGTAATGTTGGAAGACAATGGGCTGAAGGAGTTCATAGATAGTGATATTAATCAACCTATATCACAAAATGCCCAAGATCTGGAAGCATGGAAGAAGAATGTAGCGAAGGAAAGAAGGATTCTATTGGAGGGAGTTCAAGATCATACTGTCTCAAATATCCATGGGAAGGAAACTACATATTCTATGTGGAAGGCCTTCATAATTTTTTTTTAGAAAAACAATGACCACAGGAAGCTGGTGCTGAAGGAAAATCTTAGGAAAATCAAGATGGAGAAGGACGACTCAATACCAAAATACTTGATGAAGTTCACTCAATGTCAAGATGATCTTGGAAGTGTTGGTGTTACAATTGACGAGGATGATCTGGTGAGCCTAGCACTTCTAGGCCTTCACAAGAGCTGGAAAAACTACTAGGATTCAGTAAATGGGAGGGAGAGGCTACGAAAGTGGAAGTGATTTTGGTTCGACTTGGTGCAGGAAGAGATTAGGAGGAACACTAGAGACATGACCTCTTCAAAGAAATGGAAAAGGAATTTGTATTAGTTGGAAAAGGAAATAAAGCTAAGGGAAAGAAGTCCCAAGGTGAAGAGGGAAAGAAGAAAGAATTTTCCAACATAAAGTGTTTTCACTGTCATGAGTTTGGGCACTATGCCATGAAATTTCCATGGAAGAAGGAAAGAAATAAAGAGCATGTAGTTGCAACAACAAGTGAAGCTCTAGATTCTTAATTTGAACTTGTTTTCACTCTCATTTAATGCATGGTAATCACTGTAATGGGATGTATGTGGTATCTCAATAGCGGTTCCTTGTTACATATGAGGGGGAATAGAGATCTCTTTGGGGACTTGGAGGAGAAACACCATAAGTAGAAAATAGAGTTTGGAGATGATGGGAGGTATGGCACGACCGATATCGGTACAATTAATTTTCATAGGGAGTCTGCCTCCCCTCTTAGAATCATAGATGCGATGTTTTTTCTAGGACTAAAAAATAATATTGTTTCCATTATGGTACTAGAAGACCTAACTAAGATGTGATATTTAGAAAAGGAAAGGTTTTCCTTAGACACGTCACCATGTGACAGACGAAACAAATCAATGTGTGAGTCAAGAACCTATATGCACTTGAGGTACAAGATGCATGAAAATATTTCAAGAGCAAGGTAAAGGGTATAGACTTGGTGGTTGAGAGGGAGCATGAATTACCTCTCAACATGTAGCCTCAGAATGTTGTGGAGCAACCAAAATTGGAGAAGAATAGAGGAGGTCGAGTGGAGACATCCACTCAAGTAGAGATCTCTAGCAGGGTGGAATTTTGATCCAAGTGGGAAAAGCGAGCATATGTAGAAGAACCAATAGTCCCAAGAGTGCATAAATTTGGGTAGGTTCCATTGAGATGTTTTATCTCATGGATCATTACCTTGTTATGGGGGCCCACAATATACAATAGCAGTATGGATCAGTGGTAGTGATGTAGTGAGATTCCAGAGTGAGAGATGAAAATACTAGCAACAATAAAATACTGGGGAGTGCACTGCAAAGTTATCAGTAGTGCAGATGACATAGTGGAAAGTCAGCAACAACGCATAGTTTTCAGTATACAGTGCAGTAGCTAGTAGCAGTCAGAGACTTAGGTGACATATGCATCATACTGAACACATTTAATTCAATTTATTTTATTTTGATGATTTTAGTTGCAGATGTTGCAATCGCAACAACAACAGAGAGAAGCATTGCATGAAGTACATTCCAAAGGTACCAAATCACGATAGAGTTTAATTCCTTTCTTGTTGAGAGGTAGTGCTGAAAATGTCAACAATAAATATTGAAAATGGCATCAATAAATATTTTAATTTAGTTTCCCCTTAATTAAATTGGAATAAAATTGTAATTCCACATCACATGACAACTTGTATATGTTAACTAATTTAGGATTACTTAGTTGTTTCAGTTAATTCGAGTTGAGGGTAAAATTAGAGGCATGTGGAGAATATCCTACATTATAGGAGCCCTGGATGAGTTTATTTGGAGTTGTAATTAATTAACTTAGTTTATCTAAGTTAAAATAAGTTTAACTAGTTCTAATTGATGGGGGAATTGGAGAGAGGTCGAAGTGTCAAAATTATATTTAATTCACATGCTACGATCAATCAAATAAATGATAATTCACTCATAAAAATACATGCATGTTGGTTATGAGAGAGACCCAGTTGAGATTGTAGTTCAAGGGAAGTGTACTGTTAGTTGTATAATCATCCAAATTTACAGGTGGTGCATGGAGTCAGAGGAAGAGTCTTGATGTATTGCACAATCCTTATTGGCGAATTTCCTTGTTAATAGGGCCTATAGTACCCAAGGAAACAACACAAGGAAATAGGGATTCCCGAGGCCAAGAAATTCGTTAAGTATTGAACCAAGATTTCCTAGGAATTAGTGAGATAGATGGAGTTAGTGCAAAGGTTTATCAGGAAGAGAAAAAACATTGTAATATTCTCATATTCTCTGACTTATGCTATATAACGATAGCATGGTTTTAGTTGAGGCTTTACTCAGGTAAATATTTTTGTTGTGCGATTGAAATTATTTCTCTTCCTTGTTCATGAAATTTTACGATCGTAATTGGTTTCCTCAATTTGTAGAGCAGATTCAAGTATTTTTTTTTAGAATATTACAAGATCAATTGAATCTACATGGATTTTCTACATAATGGAATAAAAATGGCATAAGGATGCCCAATATTAGGTAGACAATTGGTAGATAAAGGAGGAGATCATCTTGTAGAATAAGGATAATATTAAAAATATTATTACTTTAACCCATGAGGTGTAAACTTATTAGTTTTTGTGGGGTTTAGTCTTACCAGGCCATTGGTTCAAATCTCATGGGGAGCGGGAGGGGTGGAAGCCACACCAGGGTTGAAGATGAAAAACACTTTATACATTTTATCTTAGATTCTCAGCTTATAGTAAAATTGACTTATCTTTAAGTGCTTAAGGTATGATAAACCATATTGGTATTAGTGCACATTATGTCATCATCATCATCGTCGTCTTCATTAATATAGAATTGGTATGTGAGATTTATAAATATATTAGTTGTAAAATATATTTTAATGTTATTTTTTTTGTTGGCTTGACCCATGGGGGATTTGAACCTTGAATATCATGATCTACATACCCCATAGACCATGTTTTAATATTAATTAATAATAAAATATTTCAAAATTACTTATAAATAAAATATATATATATATATATAATTTTTTTAATAAGATGTACAATTTCCTTTGTTTTCAATATGATTTTCTTCTCTTTCACACACACATGATTGATGTAAATTTATCTTAATTTTAAATTTTTTAAATTTATCATAATCATGCCACCATATTGAAGATGAAAGATACTTTATACACTTTATCTTGGATTCTTATTTTATAGTCAAATCCATTTCTATTTAAGTGCTTAAGGTCCGAAAAACCTTATTGGTCTTAGTGTTCGCTCCCATATTGGTTTGTTGTCATCCTTAAAAACCATTTCTGAAAGACATTCAACTCTTGCCTGAGATGTTTTTTTGCATTTTGAGCTCTCATTCTTGGAATTCGGTACATCCCTTCAAATTAAGGGGTAATGTTAGACATATAATACTTAGGATTAAGCTTGGGTTAGTTTGTATTAGGGTGATTTGTTATTAGAGTCAAAGAAGACCTAGAAATTGATTCAATGGTTTCTTGTATGTATTTATATGTACATCATGTACATCATTCTTTGAGATCAATATCTCATATAGTTGATTTTGGTTTCCAATCTTGTTTGTCTTACAGACTCTTGACCTTCATAGAAGTTGTCAGAACAACCAAAAATTTGGTTTTAAGGTGACCAAAAACTCTAGAACAATCAATGTAGTTCCTCGAACAATTTTGAATCTGAAAGTGCTTGTTCACAGACAACTCAATCAATAAAAAATGAAATCTCTCTAGCTACAAATCTAGCTCTAACTGGTACATGTTCTGGCTCAGGCTCACTTTTAAATCACTGAATTAGACTCGCTTTGTCAAATATTTGAAACTGCATCATACCCTCAACAATTCCCCCCTTTTCAGATACGAGGTGAGAAGATGAAGTATTCTTCATCACTGTAAGGCTCGTCATCACTCTCGAATAGATCCTGTGATATGAATTATAAATCTTCTTGGCTGCTTTCAACCAATCCCAAGAATCAATCCATCCCAAATTTAGTTTCTCTCTTGTAGTAGTCTTCTTTCTAGAACATTTGTTTGAATGGTGATTTAACTTTCCACAATTCTCACATGGGTGAAGATAAAAACACCAATATTTCACATGTCAAACTCTATTACAATGTTGGCATCAATCATTTTGTTTTGGAACAACACCATCCTGAAATCCAACACTACAAGATTTTATAGGTCTAGAAAAATTAGAAATATGAGAAGATACATCAAAGACATCGTTTTTATACATCAAGCTAGTTCTATTTTTGTTATGTGTAATTTCTTCACATGGTCTTATAAATGTCTTGGGAAAGACAAGATTATCATAAGGAGTTTCAACTACATGCAAATTTTCTCTTGAAATGACTTCATTACTTTTCAGTTGTTGTTTGAAATTAAGATCATCTCGATTTACTTGAGACTCAATTTGAAGAAATTCAAATGTCTCCAATGCATCATGTAAAAGAAATTTAATATCAAGAAGACTTACTTTGATTAAATTTACAATTTCATCAACAGTAGAACTAGTGGGGTTGTGCAATATATCTAACGCATTTTTAATGTGAGTAATTTTATTCAATTTTGGGTATTGATTTCAACCGAAAATTCACCCATTTTACAAGGTAATTTTAACAAAAAATATTATATACATGGAAAATTTAAGGGTGAATTTTTTCCCTTGGGTGAAATTAAGAGGTTTTAAATTTTTATTGGGCAAATTTTTTGTATCATAGTACACTATTTCAAATCTTCCCAAATTTATTTTAATAAAAAACCAGGTGGAGGTTAGCCCACCTTATTTTAAGAGGGAGGGTAAGAAAAGTAAATTTAACCCTTCAAATCAAGAGTTACAACCTTCCATTCACCCCAATTTACAAGAATGAGTATTTATGATAGTTATTTCACCCTCCCCATTTGGTGTAATAAAGGTTTTTTTCTTTCATTCACCCGTATTTCATGGTATTGGGATTAATCTAGAGAAAATGACCGTCATTTTTTGGAACAAATGGTCATAAAAGAATCATTCATATTTATTTAAAAATTAAAGAGTCTTATTGTCATGTTTATTTAAGACTGAACAATGTTCTTGGCATCTTCCAAGTTTGCATCCGCTTAGTCACAATCATATCTAAAGCATGAGGGTTGTTTGCAAAGTTGTAGAATTTGAATTAAGAAGTCAAGATTGAGCACACAATGGTACATGGTTGTTCACAAAGTAGTGTAATTTGAATCAAGAAGTCAAGATTGTGCATAAAGTGGTACAATATCTTTCGCAAAGTAGTTTATTTTGAATTAAGAAGTCAAGAATCAGCGTACAATGGTATAGGTAAGTCTATGTATTTGTTCTATGTTGCAATTCCTCTTGCATGCTCTCATTTTTCCTGTTGTTTTTTTTTTTTCATTTTTGGGAACCATAACAATTTTTGTTTAGAAATGTATTAGGTTTTCATAATAAAATAAATATTGTTGATTATCTCTGCCCATTACGGAACCTGAAAACATCTATTTTTCCTTTTATAAAGTATTTGTGGTATATATAATTATTAATTTGATATATAATTTTCATTTTCAAATATTATTAAGATAATCGATTTTTTGAATTTTCAATCTCATTAAAATAAGTGATGTCTAATTCTTTCTTTTCAGCTTTGACCCATTGTTAAGTCAACATCTATGAAAAAATAAAAAATTTCCATTCGAAAAAGATAATCCCTCACGTTCCAAAATAAATACAACCCAAATTCCAACGTTTATTTTGTTACCCTTTATTTTCAATGTACACTCTATGAAAATTATATTTCTACAAAGAAATGATAAAATATTTGTTACTATTTGAATACCAAGGTGCTCACACTTTGAAAAAATATACCATAAGATTGTATGCTAGAAAACGCCCTATTAAAGAACAAATTTCGCTAAATTTTTAAATTTTTTATCGATTACGTTTCTACCAGGAATTGATATATTTATTTCTATTCTTGGAATAGTAAGGTGTTGGTTGTTCGAAAAAATAATCTAGACACAATTGAATGGATTCCTAAAGACACATTATTAAAAACATAAATAACTAGCTATATTTAAAACCGACGTATTATTGAAATAAGGACTGTCATCCAAATTTTTAATATTGAAATGAAAGAGGTTATATTAAAATTAGAATTTATGAAAATGAATAATAAATTTTAAACTATTTACTTCAAATTAATTTCATTAGCAAGGTGAAGACGGAGGACATATTTTGAGATATTCTACATGCATTCTATGCCCCTAGAGATGTAGTGCAATATTTATTTATTGGGTGTTCATAGACATCAATGAAATTTGACATCCTATTCATATATACGGTAGCCATGAAGAGGAGAGAGATTTAACATTTTGAATACATTTAAAAAAAAATCAAAAGCATTAAAAAATTACACGTGGTATGTGTGTGTGTGTGTGTGTGTATATTACGAATCTATTAGGTTTCTAGAGGGATTAAATTTGTTGTTTGCAAATATTTTATTCAAAATTTTCACTATAAATGAGGTTTTCCTTGGGAGTTAAAATCCTTAGAGCTTAAAAACTGTCTCTCTCCCTCCAAAAAATCCTATATACTCCCTTTGCTATACTGAAATCCAATCTAAACCAATACAAACATGTACTTGTACATCAATTTGATCACATGTGTACAAATTTGTTGTTAGTATCAAGTATTGTAGTTAAGCTTCTAATTAAAATGTTGATCCTCATATCCCACGGATGAAAGCATACATGCAAACAAAAAGAGAATAATTATTTCTCTAAATAAGAATTTGAGGTGTTGTACATATGGAATTTTATCTAAAATGCTCAAGAATCACTTCCATAAAGCAAAATATTCATGGATAGCCTAGTTTTCAAAACCATGGGGCATAAAGGAACTATGTCTTTTGGAATTTTCCCTTATACAATTATATTTATATATAATTAAAAAAAAATTAATTTCAATCAAAATAATTATTGGAAATGGTCTATATTTATTTTAATTCTAGTTTGCTCATGTATAACAAGTGATTTCTTATTTTAATCAAAAAATATTACAAGGTTAATGAGTATGCTTAAGTAGATGGGGAAGAATATATACCTCCATATTCCTGCATAACATTAGCAAATAAAGCATATGTTACATCCACAATTCATTATTCCCTAATAATATCCTATAACCATAATATTGATTCACGTAGCATGTTCATCACAAGCTATAACACTATGGATGTTTACTAGAAAAATCACATCCAAAAATAAATAGAGATAATGATACTTAGTAAAAATGTTGTAGCATCATATAAAATTATATTTACAATAATTACATTGCAACATATAACATTGATTTACCATTATGAAGAAATAGTAAACCTTTAGCAATATTCAATATTGAAATTATAAAATACTCTAGCAAAGTGCATCATGCATAAAAAAACTAAAGGAAGAACTTATCTATTTGAAAGTTGAAGTCCAACAACCATAGACTCTATTGCGCTTATTATTTTTATAATAGGCCACCCCAATTGAGGCTGTGATACCATTAAGTAAAGTTAGAAATTTTTTATTTAAATCATTCTATCTTAGGACAAAAAAATACCTATCCCATTGTCTCACAGCTAATATTTTTTCTTGGAACAACACAACTATTTTCGTGACACACATTGCTTTCCTTACATATCACAAGGATAATACCTTCCTTATCTACTCATTAGTCCCTCAAAATTCTCTAAGCTCTCCCTCTATGTGTGCATAGAAGGTCTAGATACTATCGATTAACTCCAACAACAATTATTTAGTTCTTGACCTTTTTCATGTTTTAAAGGCTTCCTTGCTTGGTAGTTCAACCCACACTATGGTTTCCTCCTTAGATTCTATCCATGGCTTCTCGATCACATAGCTTGATATATTTCTTGGATCCCTTTTCAACCCAATTTTTGAATCTCTCTATGTTTTCCCTCTCCAGAATTCACTTATTTTCCAATAAATTAGCTTTTAACCATGTGAATATCTTCCTTATATATTTTTATAATCTATACATATTTCAATAGTTCTCATCAAATGAATTCAAAATGGCCTCTATCATTCATTGATCACCCCCCTAGTAGGAATCATTACCTCTACAAATTCTTTCATGGATGTTAGCACCAACCAAGAGAGAATGAATTTACCTTTCCCTCTATTTCTTTGTCTCTTATAACTTACTTCTCTTCCATTTGATTTTCCTTCTCTATTATGTCTAGCCCCATACATATATCTTCAATGTTTTTTGCATGAGTTCATAATGGTCACACACCATTCATGTGAATGTAGAATGGCCTCCACTATTCACTTTAGAACCAAAATTAATTATGGAATTTAGGTGAGAATTATATTGGACTATGTTGCTTGTCTTAGTACAAGAATGACCAATAATGAATCTTTCCTTCCCTTCAACTGTTCACATACTTTCCTCTAATACTACATGAATCATTTACTCTATACAATCAATTTCATAAATATAATCATGATTTTTTTTCTCGGCCCATCAACCACATGTGTGGGGGGTATAATAATGAATGAATAAATACAAAAATCACCCTGTCCCCAACACCCCACGAGACCTCATTTTCTCCCTTATTGTGGGGACATGATTTTTTTTCGAAGAAAATGTGAGAAAAATCTAGGTTTTACCACTCCTCTCACAATTCCCATGATGAAGGTACTTATCCACTTGATTTCATAATTGTGGAAGGTGTACATCTCCATAACCATCATATGCATTCAATGATTGGTAATTAAGGTTTCTATATTTTTAGTAAGGAACATGGTGATGAAGGAAACAAAGTAAAGTTTGGAAAAATGGAAAACTAAGTATTATTTGGTATGTAGAACCCCCTAGTATCATCTCACCTTTCCCATCTCCTGCTATCATAACCCCCTTTTTATGTGCTCCTACCTCACATAGCTCTATTATTTTACTAAATTCAGTAAAGATACTATTTATATTATTCAAATCACCTTGAAATTTCTTCCTCATGGTGTAAATAAAGCATGGTAATTAAAATATCCATGCCAAAAAAAATTGAACATTTAATCATAATTAACTATATTTAATAAATGGGATTCAATACTAGGACATTCTATCATATCCCCTTTGAATAACCCAATCATCAATGTTGTCTTCTCATTAACAACTCTTCTTTTCCTCATTCTTTAGTTTTAATTGCAGTTCCATCATATTTACTATCTTGGAATACCGCCATAATTCAACATTCCAACATATGCCTACGCCGAGTAATCAAGTAAGCATACCTATTATAACAATTATTAGGAAACACTTATCTTATGTGGAAGATTTATCAATTCCATGATGTAAGCATCTATGCAAATATATGTATGTATTTTTATTTAATACTTATCTATATGGATATTCATCTGTTCCATATAATGTATTCCATAGGAAAGAATTAATTTCATTATCATTTATAACACACCCTCAAGATTCTAGCCACCATCCCACATGAACTTCTAAGTTTACTCCTCCTTGATACACTCGCCCTCTAGGTTTAGATGTTCCCTTATCTACTAAACAATCCCTTTGGTGATCCATCTTGTCATGGATTTCTCATGTAAGGAGAGCATTAACTTACTACTAGACATCCACTAGTAATATATAACATGTGGCAATCAGAGGGTCCCTTTGTCATAACAATGTCCTTCTTTCAAGGCTTTCCATCGTTAATAGCCATAAAATATCATGTATCATATGTCACATACATTTACAATAGATATATTTAAAATAATACAACTTATAAGTTCAAAGGATAATTAATAAAGAATACCACATTTCATAAGTATGATATTCCTTCTCATAGTGTTTGGCTCTTGTGTGTCATAGCACCTAATCTTTCTTTCTGACAAAATTGAACTTATTTTCATATTTGAGACCATTATACCTACAACCTAAACTTTTCAATATACCAAATAAATTTTATTATGTATGTCTATAATCCTTTCTTTCAATGTTTACTACCATCGATGAGGTGTTCTCATAATAATATTAAAAAAATAATAATTCAATCATTTTCAGTTGTTAATCATACTCAATGAAATGGATCTGTGATTCAATGTACATGTGTTAATTAACATACCTACCATTAAAATATGAAACTAAATATTTATTCCAATAAAATGATGTTCCAATACTCATGATCACATCTACTCAATCCATCCTTGTCGCTTGATTTCAAAATCCTACATTTCTATATCATGTATTCCACCACCATTTGTTGGAAGGTCTAGCCAACACCTCAACACATCATATAGTAACCCCCCATCTGTACCTCATACATACTACAAGAAATTTTTTTTATCTACTATATATTACCTTAGGAACCCTATCCTTTATAGGTGCTTCACATTATTTGCAAGAAAGTTATAGTATACAACACCAATATAAGCATGGATACAAGTGGACACTTGTGTAGTACTATATCCTTCCACATCCATTGCTAATATGGTATCACACATTAGCTTTATTGGAATTCACTTTCACGTGTTATACAAATTCATAACATGATTATGTTACCCATTCACTCATTATCAAGTGACTGAATCATGAGATACTAATTCATGGTTGAATCAAAAGGATTGTAATAATATTTCCATACCAAAAGATTCTTCCTTCATCATAGTATACCTAGGTATTTCTGGCATAACTGCATTTAATAATAAACAAATAAATGAATATATAAAGTATGCTTACAAGAATTATTACTCTATAATTTCAAATCATATATATTGGAATGCTTAATTTTCATACTTAGATAGTCTCCTTCAACATTCCTGAAATTTGTTATCCAAGATGACACAATTAATCATTGTATTTAACATCTTATATAAAGGCCATCCAATGAAAAATTATCCACATTACATGAAATACCTATCTTTTGTTAAAGTATCAAATTTTCATCCTCACATCCGTCTATAACAAGCGATTGGATTTGGGCAAGATATCTAGCTCAAGTAGAAAAGGATGATTTAAAACAGAAGATTTCAAATGTTAGGTTTTTGTCAATTTCACTAGATGAGGTTACAACTATTGATAATACTTCATGGATCTTCATGAGTATCTATCTGTTGAATGACCATATTAGGCATTCAAATCTACTTGGTATGCATAAAATGAGGGAGAATTCTATAGCTGAAAATATTTATGAACTTGTTATTAATAGTTCATAAATATTTAATGTTTGGAAAAATAATAGTATGTGTTAGAGTAGATGGAGCATCAATAATGCAAGGATATAGAAATGGCATTTTTGTTATACTACAACTATCAAATTCACCATATATTTTAAGTATTAATTGTATGGCTCATAGGATGAATCTTGCATTTAAAATAGTAAGTTTAATTGATTTCAAAAGTTTAAGATCTTGTATGAGAAACTTATGCATACTTTTTCATAGACCAGAATGAGTTTCAGAGTTTAAATTTTTTTTAGACGGTGTTACAAATGTAAACATGATATTAAAATATGCTTATACAATATTGAACTCATTGACTGGAGAATCTCAAAGACTATGCAATGAATACCAATCATTGGTAGGGGTGATGTATGGACATATCTTCAGTGTAGACAAATATCAATATCTTCTCTTTTGATTTGATGACATAGAGACATTATTAACATTGAATGGAATTATTCCTATGCTAGATGAAATGAATGTTCTTGTTAAAATGTCTCAAATTCACACAATGTATATTGCAGAGTACGAAAATGCAAGAAAATTAGCATGTATTTCATTGAATAATTTGTATATGATGCAAGAGTCTTTTACAGGTCCTTGATTTTCAAATTGGAATACAATCATTAATATAGAAATACTAAAAAAAATTGAATTTTTATGAAAAAGGGATATTATGTATGGAGGTGTGTGGATATATGGTTCCCTTTCATTATATTGATAATACAAGACAATTCACCAAAGAGTACCTTGTATCAAGAGACGTATTCAATAAATTGTTGTCATTTTTGTAATACACAACTTGATTAAAATTGAACAATCACTAACATCATAAATAAGAGAATGATTTCCTCGATTTGAATTGTTAGATGCCATGTATATGGTGTATCCTCAATATTGGAATAATCAACGATGTAAAAACACTTTAAAATATGACTTTGTGGCTAAATTAAAAACTTTGGTGCACTATTTCTTCCATAAATTCCAAATACATGCAGAACATATTCAAGGTATTTTGGATTCATCAATTTGTTTTCAACAAGCCATGTGTTTTGTTGAAACAATGTGAAAACAATTTCATGTTTTGTAAAATCCTCTAGAATATTGCATGATAACAAGATTACGAAATATTTTAGGAGCTAGCTTATACTTATAATAAAATATATCATAATATTTCAAATTAGAAGAATTGTGTCAAACCATGATTTTGGGATCAGTAGAGAATGAGAGGATGTTTAGTGTCCTATCATTTTTGAAGTCAAATTTGAGGAAAAAACTTGATAAACATATGGATATATTTCTAATATTATATGTAACAAAGTATGACATTAATAATTTTCCATATGAAATAGTACTATCTCTTTGGTGATCAAATTGTGATAGAAGGGGTGAAGACATTATAACAAACTTCTCAAATGAAATTGATATGGAATATGATATTTTGGAGGATCAAAATTACAGTTCATATGGGAAATATTGTGTTCAGAATGAAGAAAATAAGGACCAAATTGAGAACTGGTAAATTTATATACCACAAGTTTTTATCTACTCCAATATATATATATATATATATATATATGAAGGCCCAAAGGAAACTTATTTTTGTATGCACGTTCCATAGGTAGTGTAAGAAAAAATGGATGGGATAGTAAAAATGAGGCGATACCTTTTATTTGATTAAATTTTTGTTCCTCTATTTTTGGTGCAAGTTCTAAATTATTTATCACAACAACATTACTAATATATTATATTCCAATTTTACATTGCGTTTGAGGTAAGAACATGTTATATACTTTGGATTCTTTATTGTAACATTGAAGCCACATTTACTTGGTGTAATTTTTTTTAAGATTGATGTCTTGATAGTTAACTATTACTTTATCCCTTTCTTGTCTGTGATAGGAAATGAAGCAACAATTTGATGAGGTGAGGATTTGTCTTTTCACATAGGTAGTGTCCTTGTATTAAAGGATAAATAAGTACTTTAACAATGATTTTACAAAGCAAGAATGGGTTTATTTTAATTAGATGATGTTTTTTTTGTGTATCTCTAATATCTTGGTCACTCTTAATGGTTTGTTTATTTGTTGCATTTGGATCATTTTTCCAAGTTTGAAATTTTTGGGTTTATTTTGGTTTAAAATTATGATCTCTTAAACACTTCTAATTTTTATTTTATGTTTAATTGAACCCTTTTTAAGGCATGATTTGTTTCATCTTATTTTATTGATTTAAAGGATTCAGTAAAAATGTCTTTTATAATTTTTTGTCATGTTCATTTGAGAATGATATGATATTAGGATTAATATATGACTTGATTTATTATCTGGGCATTCAATGTGTTTTCCATAATATTTATTATTTTATTTATATATTTGATTATTTAAGGAAATATGTTATTTTATTTTTATTTTTATTTCCTTTCACTTTGTGGTGTCACAAAATAATCTTCACCATTTAGAATCTAATAGTCTATTTTATATTTTCTTTGAAAAAACTTATTGTTTTTTAAGAAAGGAAAATGAGCTGTGCTTAGTTAAGCAAAGAGAAAAATGGTCTATCCACTAGGATTCTATGTGTTCATCATAGGAGTCCTATTGTCATGAGACTAACATTCATCTAATGTAATTATACTTTGATAGCAATAAAAAAAATCATCACATGTAATTAGTTGAGAATAATAGAACGTTTAGTGTAGTACCATTCTTGAAGTGAAAAATCCCTTGATCATCATAGTTTTGTGAAATATTTTTCCAGGTAATGAACATGCATAGAGTATTGTTTATATTTGTGTTATATTATTTAACTCGCCAATTGTAGCTTTTTAATGAGTTTGTGTTATTACCCTTTTTTTTTCATCATGTAGGAAATTAAGTTTCAATGCATATTTATCTTGCATTCATTTTAATTTTTATTTTGTGCGATTTCAAATAATTTTTTACCAATTCAACAGTATTGGAGTTGAACCATAGAATAAAGTGCAATAATGACTACAATAGTTATGATCCAAAAAGTAGGTGAAAAGCCTACATATTATGATGAAACACCATAGTTTAAAGTTGTTGGTTTATTTGAACTCAAGGAATTGGAGAAGTATCTACCTTTAAGAAAAGTGATGTATAAGAAAACAAAAGAATTTGATGTAAATATTCATGATTTTGATATTTCTATTCATAGAACTTATTTTTCGTGTGAAGCCTATAAGATATGAATTACATAGAATATGAAAAGATTATCTAGATACGTAAAGACCAAGTTTGAGAAAAATAATTTATTTAGTTCAACATCACACACCTTTGGGGGTGCCTTTCCAACTAATTTCCCCTTGGGATGTGATAATACCTTTGTGGTAAAACATGATAAAAACATGCAAAATGATTTGCAATATTGTATAATAAGAACCTAGAGCAACATTACCTGTTATTTTTCTTTTCCAAAACATGGAAAATTGGTATATCATAGTTTAACTAAATATTTTTCTTATTATTATATATGTTTCTATACATTTTTAATGAATCAATAATATTCTACAATTTTTTCTAATTTTTTAGAATATTAACCAAGAGTTTGAAATACTTTATAACCTATTGTAAAATTCACCAATATTTAACAAAATTTTATAATTTAGCGAAAGATTCGCCAAAACATTATATATGTATATTATATTAATGAAAAAATAGGCTATACATGTTTCTATAAACCATGGAGATTCACTCTTTTATTATACAAATAAATTTGGGGGGTTTCTTAAAAATTTCCCTGATCAGATAATAAATAACGACATGCTAAAATAAAAGTGAAGATGTTGCAGACAAAATGTCCTCTTCTTATGATAATTTCCAAAAAAATATCTTCCAAAATTCTCTTCACAAATATTTGAAATTGTGACCTTGTGATATTTAACATACCAAATGAGATCTTCTAACCAAAATATCTTTTCTTTCCTCGATTTTCCACTAAAAAAAATTATAATTTAAACTTCACTTTACATACACATGAACTCGCATAGTCAATTCTTTCATATACCAAGTAGCCAAAATATTATTCGAACAAATCCTTTTCAAATTTTCAAATATGTGAAGTACTCCTCTAAAAGAAAATATAAATACCTTTCTCCTTTTGTTTTAAATAAAAATTGGCTTAGTGATTTGATGGTGGGCTTAAAAAACAATCCAACAGAGAATTAGGTTCAAATATCATTATTTCCACAACTTTTAACTCCAAGTTAATGAATTTCAGAATTAGCCACTTTTACTTTTACTTTCTCATTTCACCTTTATTTAACCATTTTATTTTTCTCATTTCACATTTCTTTTATAATTTTATTTTTCTTAAGCATAATAAAAGAAATGAGAAAAATTTTCTTTAATCAAAATTTTGATACAGTTTCCATTCACTTGATACTTACCAACTTTTTCTCCTATTAACATTCACATTTATCTATTTCTTTCTCTGTTCACTTTCAACTTTCTGGCTCTGCTTCTCTCTTTGTTCACTTTCACCTTTCTGGCTCTACCTCTTTCTCTATTCACTTTCACCTTTCTGGATATGCTTCTTTCTCTATTCACTTTCACCTTTCTAGCTTTGCATTTTTCTTTGGTCTCTTTCACTTTTCTTGCTCTTCCTTTTCTTTATGCGACAACACTATTTCTCCATTACAAACTTCTCCAGGTAACTAGTTCTTCTTTCTTCAACATAAATTCAACTTGTCTATTTTCCTTTTCAATTCAAATATGCACCAAACTCTCTACATGTTCCCAATGATCTGTCTTTTTCACAATGCCATAGAAGGACTCCTCAAAAGGAGTTCAAAATATGTGAAAATAGAGGTGCCTAGGAAATCCGCAAAACAAGTGGCTCAACAATTAAATCAACAAAATGGATAAACCTCTGCTCCGATACCACTATAAGACACACAATATTGGAAACCAAAATCAACTATATTAAATATCAATCTCAAAGAATGATGTGTATGGTGTACATATAAATACATATAAGAAACATTCGAATCATTTTTTGGGTCTTCTTGGACTCTAATAACTAATCATTCCAATACAAACTAACCCAAACTTAATCCCGAGGATAAATATATTAATAATAATAATATAGATTGTAATGTTATTTTTTTTATTGGTTTGACTGATAGAAGATTTGAACCTTGAATCTCATGATCTACATACACTCTCGACTATATTGTCATATTAATTAATAATAAAATATTCAAAATTAACTATAATTATATCTATAAAATAAAATAATAATAATAATAAATATTAACAAATAAACTTTAAATAAAATATTGAAAAATGAATTATAAAATAAATATATTAATATTATATATATATATATAAGTTTTTTTAATAGGATGTATAGTTTCCTTTGTTTTCAATATGATTTTATTCTTTTTCACTATGTAAATTTATCATAATCATTTATTTTGAGGTATAATTATTTTTATAAAGTTTTGTACTTGAAAAAAAAAGGAGGAATTTGATCTTCTCTATACGTAGTAAATCTATAGTTAAGCTAAATTTATGCTCATTACAATAACCAAAAGACATTTGATACGATTAGAATTCCCCCATTATTGACTACTAATAAATAATTTAAAGTGATAATTTTTCTTAAATAACAATAATAATTAACTTGGAAAAAATTAATTAGATTTTATTGATTTTTATAATTAAAAGAAAAAAATATTATAATAAAAAATAATTTTAAAAGTATTATTTGTTTATAAGATTGAAGGATTCCCATCCACAAAATTATTTAATTATTAAAATTTATAAAACTATGTATAGTTGAAAAATATTTAAAAATAATAAATAAATATATAAATTTTTGAAAATGTTATATATATATATCTATATATCTATATATATATATATATATATATATATATATATATATATATATATATTTTTTTTTTTCTTTTCAAATTAATTTATAAAGATAATTTGCAAATTGGATGGGATTTGTATTGTATGAAAATTTTCACAATTCGGTGAGGATTATTTAGATGCATTTAGATTCAAGTTAATAATATTATGACATGGTTAAGGTTAAAAAGTAACTAACTTAGATCCATCTTAACTTTAAATCTACCAAGCCCTCATAGGGATACAACCTCTTTGCATATTATGGTATTTCCATCTCAAGATATTTGAACCCTCTAGGCCCTTGGTAGATCCAGAATTAAGATGGATCTAGGTCGGTTTAATCCACCCCTTTAAAAAGGCTATATTATACATGAGTACCATGGGTAATACCATGTTTTCTCATAAACCTGGAGATAAAACACCATTGGTAGCTTGACCAAGTCAAATTTACTTTAACTACTCAAGAAAAATTAATAAATAAAAATAATAAAAGATTATTTTATTTTAACATATGGTTATTTTTATTTTATTTTGAGGGAGTTAAAATATTTACATTACATTACATTAATGTTTTTATCTAATTTTAATTTTAATTTTATTTTTATGTATTGTGAACAAGTCAAAATTCTTACAATAGAGGACAATACAAGATGCTACAAAATCTCTTGCATACTGGGTTGCAGAGTGCCTCTCCCCACAAAAATAATTACTATAAAGTTTGTAAATATATTTATTGCTTGTGTATGTATATTAATAAGGTTAATTTAAAGTATGAATGAGTAAATAAGGAGATAATATTAAAATTAAAGTGAAAATATATAGAAAATTGTAATGAAAAAAGGTTTTATATTGAAATTTTTTTAATTAAATAATTTAAAAACATAATATTTTGGGTTTTGATGTTTGGATGTTTTGGAATTAATTGTAAATAAACATAGCCATCCTAGATCCATCTTAACTCCTCATCTAATAAGTGTGTAGAGGGATCAAATCTATTTTCACTCTAAAAGACGTTTGCACGTCACGAGATTTGATCTATCGTCCCTTGGTAGATCCAGAGTTAAGATGAGCCTATGCTAGTTTAATTATTAATACTTGATAATTATAATTATAATTATAATTTTATTTTATTTTTATTTTTATTTGACGTAGTCAAAATGTTTTAATTAATAATTATAATTATTAATTTTATTTTTATATTTTTTTAATTTTTTAATTACATGCTATTTTTATTTAATTTGACTTTGTCAAAATATTTACATAACATAACATAAAAAAAACCTTACAACAACTCTTCCATACTAGGCTGGAGAGCATCTCTCAAGGCAATAATGGTTGGAGTCAAGTCATATAAATGACCATATGTAAATATCATGTATAAATTCCCTATATGACATTAGGGCCCAGACTTGAGTAATAAATTTCCAGGCATATATTTTCAACAAATATGTTTTTTATATAGCACAAGGTAGATTTTCCATGGTAGCCTCGAGATATTAAATATTATTTAAAAAATTAATATAAAGTTTTAAGGTTGGTTGAAAATAAGCATGAGAGGGGGAACAAGTCCGTTAAAGGGGAAAAGGAAAAGGGGTCCAAGGGGTTGATAAATAATCCTAAGTTTACATGTATCTAATAATCATATTTTTAGCATGTGACTTATTAAAAATATTGACCACTGATCATTGAATGTTAGTGGTTATTGTCGGGGAAAACCACTTTCCATAGTTATGAGAACATGTGAGTTGAATAGTTTTGAGGGGGGTAAGAGTCTCTGTCCCCATATGAATTCAAACCTTGTGTATACATGAACAATCTCTTTCTCACACATTGTCTTCATGTAATGAGAATTAATCATTTTCATTCATTCCATTAGATTGATTCCTTAATTCATTGGATTCTATGTATCTGTATGTGGGAGATTATAATTTGAATACAAAAGTGACCAAGGACAACAGAGGAACAAAACATGGTAAGCCTAAAATAGAGATGGAAGGCTATAAAGGAGAATAAATGGTAGATGAATAGGAAAAAATATTTTTTTGAATAAATTGTTGCTCATTGTGTGCTCAATACCCAAGGTATGATGCAGATAAGTTTTGGGTATGTATTATATTATTTCCACGATTAGTCACCCGCATGGGGAGGGGGGGGGGGGCGATAGGCCACCCTGTACATTGCGCCATGTGCAGTAGGGTGGTCACAGGGGGGGCGACAGCCCCCCCTGTTCAGGGTCTGGGGCAGCACCTTGGGAAATTTTTTTTGGACCCTATTTTTCGGTGGGCGGACCTGCCCATGGTTTTGTGCTTGATTTGCACATGATTTTGGGGTATGATGGTTTTCGGCCCCTGGTATTTTGTAGATCCGATCAAGGGAACTTCGGTTATGTTCTAATCCAGGGTTAATGGATTTAGGTTTATGAATGCTTCAGCATTTTTGGCTCGAGGGGTCCTGACCTAGGTTCAGAGGTTAAGGTTTGCCAATAAACCCCTATACTACTGGCCCTTTCGGTAATGACCTGATTGTGCAAGCCAAAGTCTCACACGAAGCAGTATGGGAGGGTACTGGAACCAAGTTTTCGCACCCTGAGAGAGAGCAAGTAAGTCAAACGGGTCCGCAATTATCAGATCTACCCAGCCAGAGGTTGTTCACAGGATTTTCAATAAATAACCAGAATACAATTTATCATATCTAAACAATAGGTTCGCAACATGCATACTATCATCTATAATCACAAAATAGTATATTTGCAGTAGATTAATAGATCACATATACATTTACCATAACACAGATAGTTCACAACTTACTAATAGATACATCATCACATAAATCAAGTTCGCATCAACCATAATAGGATAGATCCAGATAACATCAGATATCCACAATAATTATGCACATCTAAATCATTACCTAAAAATCCTCTTACATTCCCCAATTTATCACTTGGGCACACAACCAACAGTGTATGCACACATCAGGACTAAGGATCTTCGCGCACATAGCTAGCAGGAGTTATAACCCAAATAGCCCTACCACAGATCTAACAGTTCGTACTTCGCATCAATCTCTATTCATTCCTACGTATGACTCAAAAAAGGTTCATCTATTTATAGCGATTTGGCCTATGCATCCAATGGTCCGCAAATCGTTACCATTTACAATGCGTTAGAGGCTTTGACCCACCCCAAAACCCCTGTGTTAGACTAAAGAATACAAAATTATACAAAAATGGACAAAATTCATAATCTTTGGGAGAACCTGCTCCAACAGTCCCCCAACACATTCTTGTGACTCATCCTGAGTCACTGTGCCGGTGGGGCTTCAACCTGCACTTTCAATACTCTGATCTCCTCAACTAACAGAGGTAGGATGCCTTCGCTTTGGACAACTACATTCTATGAAATGTCGACCAATTTCTCGAACAACGATCCTTCAGTCGCGACAGTGACACTTTCCAAAGTTTGGTTTAGCTGCTTGATGGCAACATCCGTATCCTCTGAAAGTTTGAGAGCTTGATCAGCCCACAGATTCAATCGATCGCTAAGGATATTCTTATTTTCCGAAGGTCATCAATATCCATATGGAGCACTTGGCTGGTGCGCAGTTTTTGCAAGCGCTGAGCAGGTACTAGAGTGGGCAAGGTGGCTTCGATTGTCTTGAAATCTTCTTATTTTTTCCGCAGGTCTTGGTTTATCCCTCACAAGATTGGATCATGCTGGACCTTAGTCCATAGCTGCATGACAGTCTCTAGTAGCTGGGATTCCTGTGTGATCTGCCCCGTGATGACATTCATAGCTGCGGTGATCAGTGCAGTTCACTGGGCCCGGACCTCCAGAGGTGTTTCAGGCTGTAACTTAGCCTGCAGATCTGCGATCTGCTGCTCCATGCATGTCTTGAAAACTTGAACTTCATCTCAGGAGGCCTTGAGTGCTACGACCAGTTTTTCTACTTTTTTCCTGAGGGGCGGCTGATGTCGAGATCTTTGCGGGAACATTTGGGCAAAGTCAGTGAATCGTGTATTCGAGTTCTGTGTGCTTCGCAGTGGTGAGGCATACCTCAAAATTATTTTCAAGGATGGCTTGTTCCGCTATGCCCAATTATTGGTGCACTTGTTGGTCTCGATGGTGGATTTCTTGAAATACAGCGGTGTGGAGACCCTGCAAGGCCTCATGGGGGTGCCGAGCTAAGTTCATATGGACTATTGTACTGGCCTATATTTGAAGTCCTAGGTCGGGTGGGCTGAGCACCAGAGCTACGCCAGGGAGAGAACAGAGGCGACTGCCATCTGTAACTAGTGCTGCGCTATTGAGAGTGGATGGTAGGCGTACTTGGGTCACACTAATCTGCAATGTGTTTGTATTTAATTGTAGTGCTAGCAGCTCAGCCTAAATTGTGTCAGCCACGACCCACTATTGTTTTTCGATGGCGCCCCATCTATCCACTACGGCCAGAGTGACTGCATCAACAATTTTTTTCAGGTCTGCGTCAGTCAATGTGATTGTTTCGTCCCGTTCCTCTCACTTAGATCGCTACTTTTTGTGGGGCATTCTGACAAGCTTGCTTGTGTGCTTCGTGTCGCGATGGGAGGCAGGTCTGCTTGTATCTAGACCTTCTATACCCAAACCGGTCTGTCAGTCCGTCTGGGTCTCCGCCTCGATGTCCTTCTGCTGCTGCGCATCCTTTTTGGTGGCTGCACTGATGTCTTGTCTGGTACTCTTGGGCGTAACTCTGATGTCTGGGATGACGACAGGGGGTTTGAATTGGGATGTACTGGTGCTTCTAATGCCCTTCACACCAGTTTTGAAGCCAATTTTCCAGTTAGGGGGCTAGAGCGCAATGACGTTGTTGATTTCTTCGTCCATCACCATGTAAGGAAGTGAAGTCCAGGTTTTTTATTTGTGCGCTATGATCTGAACATTGTGTAGAGTGACCTGAAATGTGGCAATACCCTTTTATTTGTCGTACATGACAAGGGATAACCGTGGTCGGGAGTTAATAGCTGAGGCCACGCTACTCTAAAAGAGGACCCAGAACATCCGGTTGTCCTCAAGCCATTGCGGATTCGTGGAATCCAATAAGTGTGCATAGTGAGCCCCTTCGCACATGTCTAAGGTAATCTCAGGGAGGACAGACTCTACAAGAGCTTCCTAGGAAACTACTGCTATAATAAATAGAAACCAAGAGTAACAAAAGGCGTGGCCATGCTCCTGGGACTCACAAATGTTGGTTAGAAACTCATCGCACATTGTCCGGATAACCGAATGACATAGGTTGGAACAGAGGTGACCTAACACTTCCTCATCATTTTACATTCTAACAGCATGATGCCCAACTATGTACCTTTATCATAGATGATCTTGATTATAAATTCCTGAGTATTACGGTCCACATGATACTTTTGGCGCACGAACTTAGCACTATCCACCTCATATTTCTCACCCATGCGCTCTAGGGGGTTCAGACTGCTCATGGGGAGACCAGTAATCCGATGCACGAGCGCAGTGTCAATGGGGATCCTGTCCTACATCCACAGGAATCCATCATGAATTAGCGCGAGAAATTATTGTGTGAGCCGGTTCGTTACATTGTAGTGTCCAAAGTGGGGCATCCTAAGTAGATTTAGGAGCCCGAACCCTGCCAAACTACGTACCCAGTGTTGGGGGACAAATTTGAACCCATCGGTGCCATGAACTGTATCAAGGTATAATTCATGTGCGAGCTCAGGGAAGGCCTCAAATTTGGCCAAATCATGATCATCGAACTTAACTTCATGAAGGCGACCAAAAGGTTCACCTATGATGGGGACCTCCCTCGGGGTCAGCGACATCTGCAGGTAGGTGATCAAGCCATCAAGGTTCTTTGGCATGCGCATCGATGCCTTGTGTGGTTGTATGAAGGTGGGCAAGTAGTTGATTGGCTTGGTGGGCTGGGCCTCCTCCTGAACAGCCCTCGGGGATTTCATGTTTTGCGGGGAGGTACGGGGCTTTCTTGCAGCCCATTTCGTAGGTTTCGGGGGCTTTCCTGAGCCTTGAGATTTTTCTTTTCCTTTCCTGGTGGTAGGGCTGGGGGTGGAGATAATTTCTTCAACTTCGGACTCGACCTCCACCACTTCCTCATTGTCTTGGTCTACAGAGGTTATTGGCTTCGAGAGTTTGGCAGGGTTGGTGGCTGTCATCTTGGCGTGAAATATGAACTCAGGGATGCTACTGTCAAAGGGGGTAGGATGCTCAGACATTAAACGAGATGCTAGCGGCACATAATTTATTACATCACAACTTCGTCCAGGACAACCAGGCTAAGTACAAGCTATTTGAGCAATACAAAACCTGTGTCTGATCTATCTCAACTATGTTATAGCCTTGGGTACCGCCCAATGGTAGGGTAGACTTCGCATGGGACTTACCATCAAGTAAATGGTAAAAAATCTCCCAAAATCACCGCATTAAATACCAGTTTCCCGCTCCATCCAACAGTAATTTGCTATTTTTACCCGATTTGACTGTTTCAACGGCTAGTTTTCGTACCCGGGGTGCACTCAGTGTACCCCTATGATCCTAGCATACCCCTGCGCTCTGGGAAATCCTCTCGCGTTCGTGGCACACCAAATTTATTTTGTGTGGATTCCTACGAACTGGACTTCTATGTTGCCATAGCACAACCTTCAAGACCCCTTGTGCCGTCGTCTTATCTACGTAGTGACCCCCTGTTATATCTTCGTAGTTTACATGCTTCAGGCCATCGTTGCACAGTACTTCATGAGGTGTGATGCTGATAAATTCCACTGCTCGATGCACCAACTCCTTCTTTTGTCATACCAAATGTTCGGTAGGTACTATATCTGTGGTCAAGAATAGAGAGATCTTGGTAAAACGCACATCCAAAACCCTACTTGCGGACAACTATGTATCGGGAAATCGTTCCTCGCCCGTCTCAATTTAGGAAAAGTGATCCTTCTCCGTACTCAACTTTCCCGGCTTAAATTTTTTTTCAATGTCATATTCCTGAAGCAATAGCCACCTGCAGATGTCCCCCCCCCCAACACAGTCATATTCCTCAAGCGTTCTAAAACCCAATGAACTGTAACCATCTAATAGTGGCATCCTAATTAGAGGGCACTGATACTTCTATAGCTTGTAGGTCAGGGCCAACTCTTCCCTCTTTGTGGTGGCATAGTTGCATTTCACACCAAACATTATCCGACTAGTACATGTGATTGTGTGATTACTGTCCCCGGTGCCAAGTTGCATACTACCTACTTCACGGGTGATTCCTGAAGTATCCTTATGAAATATCACGACCATCCTATTCCTAAGGTGTTCAAAGTTCTTTTGGTGCATGTCATCCCAACTGAATGAAATATCATGCTTAAGCAGTGTTCTCACGAGTTTAGTGATCCGTGCGTATCCCCGACTAGATTTTCTATAGTAGCCCATATGTCCCAAGATCTCGTGCAGCAGCTTTGTAGTTGTGGGCTTTATCTGTGTGACTGGTGCGATGAGTGTATTACCGATCTCCTCCCTCACCCTCTGCGTATGATAAGGCCTTTTTTCTTCCAGCCACACATCTGATTTGAGAGAATTATGTATTATATCATCCTTATGATCATGGTAGGCTGGCTCATGATGAGACCCCCTATTCTCTCTTAGAATTTTGCATAGAAACATACTATTTATTTTTTGAAAAGTATGCATTTTTATTTGTTTTATGAAGAGACCATTGTGCTAGAGTGGTGGCCAGATGGTCACAGTGCCACTCACTGGCATTGTAACAAAGAGATTAGGTCACCTTCTGATGAGACCTCCTGTCCTTCAAGCAGTTTGAGCTATCGAGAAGGTCACTACCCTGGTGTGTTGGCCATTGTGGGCATGTCACTTGTTAAAACCTTATGATCATGGTATACTGGCTCGTGATGGGACCCCCTATTGTCTCTTAAAAATTTGCATATAAACATAATATTTCTTATTATTTATACATGAAGGGAGGCTCATTAACTCCTTAAGAGTAAGGGATGGTGTGAGAAGTAAAAAGAATGTTAATACAATTATTACTCCCTATTCCTATATATCAAAGGGAAATACTACTCGAGAGTGTAGAAATATATACCATTATAAGACTATGAATTGTATGATAACATGTATGAGTAGGAGATGTCTTAGCCCTTCATTTCATAGATAAAATGTGTCAGCTTCTGGAGTAGAGATTTCCATCAAAGTTTCAAAGGATAATCATATTAGTAACATTAATGCTTTTCTCCTTTTCAGGTGCCAATTCCTATTCAGAAATGTCTTTTACGTCCAGGGTGTGAGATGAAGAGTAGATATTTAAGAAGAGATCATAAAAAAAAAGAAAAAGAACATGCTTAGAAAGGAAAAAAAATCAGTTGTTCAATCTGATTGAACAAAAAAAATAAACAACACCCGGCTGTTCAATCCGATTGAACAACAACTGTTCAATTGGATTGAACAACAGTTGTTCAAGGATTTGAACAACGCAAATAAACACACAAGCACATGGCTGTTCAATCTGATTGAACAATAGTTGTTCAATTGGATTGAACAACAACCATTCAAAGATTTGAACAACGCAAAAATAAACAACACACGGTTGTTCAATCCGATTGAACAACATCTATTCAATTGGATTAAACAACAGTCGTTTAAATATTTTAACAGTGCAAATAAACACACAAGCACATGGTTGTTCAATCCGATTGAACAACAACTGTTCAATTGGATTAAACAACAACCGTTCAAATATTTGAATAGCACAAAAATAAACAACACACGGCTATTTAATCCGATTGAACAATAGTTGTACAATTGGATTGAACAGTAGTCATTCAAAGATTTGAAAAACGCAAATAAACACACAAGCACACGACTGTTCAATCTGATTGAACATCAGCCGTTCAATTGGATTGAACAATAGTCGTTTAAAGGATTAACCAAAAAAAATAAACACACAAAAGGAAGGATGAAGGAAAAGAATACAACAGTGAGTTTGAAGAATGTACAAAAAAATGAGAAAACTATAAATTGCAGGGAAAATATATACACTATTTACAAGAGGAAGTAACAAGCTCTCATGCACTTAAATTTGTGGGGCTATCACCCCCTGCTGCTAAAATTTGGACAGTGGGATCATTACGTACTTGTTGGCAGAAAGACTCCCTTGTAAGTGGTATGTGATAGAGGCACACTCTATTCCCATTGGCTTGGAATGTAGAACCGGATCCATCTATGGTAGTCAAGGTGAGGGTACCAATATAGTTGTGTACTTCCTAAATTTCGTGTGGACCGAGCCACCTTGTTTGTAACTTGCCCGAGAAGTCTTGGAATCTAGAGTCGTAGAGAAGTACCCAATTTCCTTTCTAGAATGTCTTTTTTTATTTATGAGGTTGTCATGCCACTTAGCTTGTTGTTGTTGGATGATTGTGGTGCGCTGCAGAGCTAGTAGTTGTATTTCATCTAATTCATTTATTTGTTGAAGTCTTCTAATCTGGGCCTCCGTCAAGTCCAGCCCCACCTCCTGGGATGTCCTTAGAGTCTTTATTTCGAATTCAATAGGAAAAATTAGTTCTCTTCCAAATACCAGATGGTATGGAGAATATCCATTGGTGTTTCGCCATGTTGTGATGTAGGCCCACAAGGCCTCTGCTAATCTAGTAGCCCAATCCTAGTGATGTGTTGATACTGTTTTAGTGAGAACTGCCTCAAGTACTTTGTTGGTACTTTCAACCTGCCCGTTTGCCTGCAGGTGGTAGGGAGATGTGACTTTATGGATGATATGGTGGTTCTTCAGGGTGGCTGTAATTTTATTTCCCCTGTGCACCCCCATTAGTTATCACTTCCTGCGGTAAGCCATATCGCACAAATATCTCAAAAATAAAATTAATCATAGTTTCTTCCATGGCTCTTGATAAAGCCACTGTTTCTACCCACTTCATTACATAATCTGTGGCAACCAGTATGTAAATATTCTGGTTTGATGGCGGGTTGAATGGTCTGATGAAGTCCAGTGTGCACCATTTGAAAGGTTCCACTACCAATTGTGGTTGTAATGAAATTTCATCATCTTGGCCCGGGCAACCCGTACTTTGAAAACTATCGCAGGCTTGGACATATTTCTTGGAATATTTAAAAATTGCAGGCTAATAATAACCCATTTTCAATACTTTATGCCCCATTCTGCGATATGTGAAATGGCCACCACATGGTTCATCATGATAGGCCCGTAGAATGTCATAAATCTTGTCTTCTCAGATGCATCTGCGTATATGTATATCAGCTCCGATATGAAAAATATATCCACCAATCCAAGAGAATCTAGCATTTCGCTAAACAATCAGCTTCCGTTCCTTTGATGTCAAGTGTTTGGGAAACTTTCCTACTGCCAGGTAATTTGCTACATCTGCGTACCATGGTGGTTTTTACTGCTATGGTGAATAGATGTTTGTCAGGAAATTGATCGTCCACCGCTAGTGTGTCATCCGATTTGGGAACTCTGGACAAGAAATCTGCAACCACGTTCTCCTTCCCTGGATGGTCTTTGATAGTTATATCAAATTCCTGTAAAAGAAAAAACCAACGAGTTAATCTCCCATTTGTAATCGGTTTATTGGCTAGATATCTTATGGCAGAGTGATCAGTGCATAAAAGTACTTGATAGCCAATTATATAATGTCCAAATTTATTGATAGCATAAATGACAGCCAAGAACTCTTTTTCCGTCACTGTATAATTTAATTCGGCAGGAGTGAGATTCTTGTTGGTATAATAAATAACATATGGATTTTTATCTTCTTCTTGACCGAGAACTACCCCTATCGCTGTGTCAGATGCATTTGAAGAAATGTGAAAGGGTAGCTTCCAGTTAGGACCACGTAAGATTGGTGTTGTCGGGACCAATTTCTTTAAATCTGTAAAAGTAGTGTCATATTTATCAGACCAATGGAATTCAACACTTCTAGTTAATGCATACAAAGGCACAACAATTTGTGAGAAATTCTTTATAAACCAGCGATAGTACCCTACATATCCAAGGAAACTGCGTACCTCTGTTTGCGTACAAGGTGTGGCTAATAAAAGGATTACTTCTATTTTTTCCGGATCTACCTGAATTCCAGCTAAAAAGATGTAGTGTCATAAGATTACTCCTTCAGTCATCATCATGTGACATTTTTCATTTCTCAAACACAATATAGTAGCAATACATCGTTCCAATACTTTTTCTAGTGTTTCTAGTGCTTGATCAAAATCATATCCATATGGGGTAATTTCATCCATGTAAATTTCAAGTCCTTCATTTATTAAAAGAAAAAATGCTGAGTATGGCTCTTTGGAATGTTGTTGGGGCATTGCATAATGCAAATGGTAATACCCTATAGGAAAATGTACCCCATGGGTAGTTAAAGGTTGTTTTATCCTGCTCTTCAGGGGCTATCTGTATTTGATAGTAACCGCTGAACCCATCAAGGAAGGAAAAGAACCGCTTCCCCGCCAATGTATCAAGAACTTGGTCAATAAAAGGAAGGGGGAAGTGGTCTTTTTGTGTTGCTTTATTTATTTCTCTGTAATCCGCACAGGTTCTCCACTTCCCATTCTTCTAAGGAATGACTACTAAAGGAGAAACCCATTTATTATCTAAGATAGGATAAATGAAGTTTACATCTAGCAGCTTTTGCAACTCATTTTTTACAATGTATTTTAGATGTGGGTTTAGCCTCTGCTGAGGCTTCCAAATAATCAAAGCCTCCTTATCAGTCTAAATTTGATGTGTGCATAGCTGAGGATCTATGCTCTTCATGTCTGGGTAGTCCCAAGAAAATGCTCCCTGATATTTGTGTAAAACCTTTAGGAGATTTTGCTTTTGGTTACTATCAATACTGCCATTAGTATTTAAAACCGTCCTTGGCTCAATTTCAATTGGTATGCTGTTGAGAACAACAACCGTGGGTATGTGTCGATTATCAATGTCTACCAAGGGGTCTTCTTGTGTTTCATCATCAAGAACTACTTTTAACATTTGGAATTTTAAGTTTCCAGACACAGATGGATGATTCATGAAGTTATTGATTACATCATCTTCTGTTTGATCTTTGAATTCAAGAGCTTCAGCTATTGTCAGTGGTGAACAGATGTTCTGTTTTGAGTATGTATGTGGATGCCTGTGAATATTTACAGTGGGTAGACTTGGTCTGGCAGGTGGGTAAATTATAATATCTTTTATGAAATCACCTCTAACAATGGTCATGCTGCCTGTCCGGTAGCTTATGTAAGCATCTACTGTTGCTAACCAAGGTCGAACAAGTATTAATTGGTGTCCATCCATCCTACTTTTTGGGTTAATAACTAAAAATTCAGCTGGATAATCCCATGAGTCCACCGAAACCAGTATATCTTGTAAGATTCCTTCTGGTTTGATAACAGATCTGTCTTCAAATTCCAGCAAGGTAGACTTAGGTTCTAACACTGTTATGCCTAAATTTTCATAGGTTTCTGTAGTTAAGATGTTGATGGCTGCCCCTAAGTCAAGCAATGTGTTTCGAAATGAGTGGCCATAGACTTGTATAGCTACTATGGGGTTCCCTAGATCCTCATATTTTACGGTTGTTTCTTTACCCAATAGTAAGTCTAATAATGCGCCTACCATATGAACAATGGGTAAAATTTTTGATTTCCTTACTTGTTTCTTTCCACACAGATCTTTAATTGTCTAGGCATAGATAGGAATGCCTTGTATCACCTGAGAAGAGGAATTTTAATGAAAATATTTTTTAATTCCCCTAGGATATCAAAATCTAGAGAGACTATCGGTCTAGGTAATGTCAATCTTTCAGGGAAAGGAGGGGGAGAAATCGAAAGGTTTTCAGGCTTCCTTTGTTCAACTGTTTCCCTCCCCTGCTCTACCTCTATTTCAGTCATAGTTGTTTGTCTAGGTGATGTTGTAATTTCAGATTCAAGTTGTGGTAGGGTCATATCTTCTTTTGGTGAGATAACACGTCCTGATATTAGCCTAAGTTCATTGCATTACTTCTATTCAGTCTCAGGGTTTGGGTTTTCAACAATCTGAATTAGTTGAACCATCCTGTTGTTAGGGTTAGGCTTGGGTTGAGCCGACAATTGAGAACGCATGATAGGCTGAGGATTGTGCTGGACTGGGTATGGAGTTGTTAATTTAGGTTGATTTTGAACCCTTGCCCCCATCGGTAGATTGGTCATTCCCAGAGGTCGCTGCCAATTTTGAGGCCAAGTTGTGGTTTGTGAAGGGGAGGCAAGCCACTGGGACTGATAGGGATTGTTTCTCCAATAAGGAGGAGAACAAGGAAAACTTGTCCAATTATTACCTGAAGAGGGTTGTGTTGGCCAAGGAGGCATAGAAAATTCTTGAGAGGGCCAAGTAGAGAAATATGATTGGTTCTGCCAAGTTGTTGCAGGGTTCTGCTGGTTAAATTGTGGAGAAGAAAAGAACTGAGGTAGGTCTTGTGGCATACCTGGTCATGTTTTCCACTTTCGACGATGGTTCATGAGATATATTGGTTCCATCTCTTCTTATGCTTCTTTGAAAACTTCTTTCAGCCCCGGAAGTGAAGGTAAATGGTCAGTGGCACGGTCCTTGGTACAAATAACACATGTTTGGACCATGTGTAATGGACATGCCCTTTGGATGTGCTTCTTCCAATAGTGTGGGAAAATGACAACCAAGTTTTGTTCTGCTATAGCTTGCTTATGCTTGGCTTGTAGGACATCTAGCTGCGTTTTCAGGGTGCCCAAGATATCAGTTTTTAAATCTTCTAAAATATTACCAAATTCCGCTCTGGTCACATTGCCACCAGACTGCTTAGGATTCCTTGTAACTGAGTCTTGCTTGGTTGGCCTACTTCGCGTACTACCTCGAGAACACCTGATACATTGTGAAATAATGTCATCATATTCTTCTTGATAGATTCCCCCCTTTCTCATTATGTTAAGTGTTTCGATCCATTCTTCTTTCATTCCCTTAATCATCATTGATTTTAAGATATCTTTAGACAATGTAGTATATGGATACCTTTGCAAGTTATATTGAAAATTTTCGACGTATTCTTATAATGTATCATTGTCCCTTATAGACATATTGAAGATTTCATATTTTATTTCTCAAGTCCGAGAATAGTCTTGATATTTATTAAGAAAAGAGTTTTTCATCTGGTCCCAACTATTAATGGTTCCTTCACCAAACCCCATGAACCAACGTAATGTTGTTTCCTTCAGGGTAGAGGGGAATAATTTCAGTTTCTAAGGGTAAGTGGTGTAGTCATATCCCCTACATAAGACATTGAATTCAAATAAGAATACATCAAGATCTTCCGAGATCAACCCATGGAAGGTGGGGATGTTTTGTAATGGAATGGGCTTTCTTAGGGGTATTTGAAGCTGGGTCAACAATGGGATACTCCAATGTTTATGTTTGCCTTTGGTTCTGGTTGTTTTCCATTTGATAAAATATATGCCAATAATCTTTGGGAATTTCTTGTTTTGGAGGAATAATCTCGGTGGGATTAGGGAGTGGATGTGGAGGAAGACTTACAACACTTCCCTGATCTGGGATGCTGGGTGTCTCTGTTTCAACCACTCTCTCAGGGGATCTAGGATTTGGAGTTTTTACCTTTTCTGCACTGCTGGTTTCTCCCTCTCCTTCCTGCAAATTGCAAGAGCCTTCCTCTCTCAAAGAGTCATGACTTACGTGATCAGCAGTCTGAAGGCTTTGTTCATACCCTTTTGTTTCATTTTGAATCTCGGCGTGGGCTGCAGATGGTGAGGCTGTTGCCCGAGGGAGTGTAGTAGGACTCTAAGTAGGAATGGTTTTGGGTCCTACAATGCCTGGGATTCATCCTTCTTAATGATTTAGTCTATATATGTTGTTCTACCAAGGATCACCGGTCCTTTGGGTTTTGTGGATTTAAGTGGGGGATTTTGATTTGCTTCTATATTTTTATTCTTAGTCATAAAACAAGAGCACCTATCCTACTAACCTCTGCACAATTGTTGAAAAGCGGGTTGGAGAGAAAGTGTTTTGCTTGCTGGCATGTAGGTTATTACCCCTCGTTTTCAATACCCAATTCTTCACAACAAAAGGAAAAATAAATAAAAGACATCACTCTTAAACACTCTCCCCGACAACAACACCAAAAATATTGGGTCATAAAGGTGACTGTTACAGGCAATCTCGATGCTTATCATTTAATTATCAACCCATGGTAAGTCTTGTTATTTCAAGAGTGTAAGCACAATATATGAAAGTGATATCGGAGTACAACTACTCTAAATTATCATAATTAAGACTATCTAATTCTCTAATTTCAATCAAATCAATTTGGAAAGGAATTATAGAATGATTTTGACTATTCTATCCTAAGCGTATGCAGAATTAACTACTCTGGTTGAAAAGATCAGACTATAATTGAACAGCGTACTGTGATGAATTGAACAAAAATCATAATGAATTGAAAAAAAACTCTAGTAAATTGAACAATAATTGATTATCCTAAATTTTGCAATGGAATTATCTTTTAAATCAATAAACAACATCCGTCCGAATTAAACAGCAACCAAACGCTCACACTGATAATGAAAATATGCAACATTAACTACATGCAAAATTGAACAACAATTGTGTTAAAACTAATCAAATGATTATAAAAGCATTGGGAAATTATGAAAGAATCTAAATGATTATGAAAACATTAATTTTAATCAAGAAAGCATGAATGGTGGACTAGTCTAATGAAAGAGGAAGCTTTAGCATATTATGTTCACAATTCATCAATTAAATGATATCTTATGAAATTCACTAGATGACTGGAAAAGCGAGTTCTGTAATTAAACGTATAGCACAGAAGTAGCAAAGAAACTCCCAGGGCTGGGCCCAAAGCCACTAGAATTATACTACTAAGGGGAACTCAGAGATTGACTATTCCAAAAATTCCAAATCTTTATTAAGCTGAAGATCAATACATTAATACAACGTGACAATTCTGTCCCGATATGTCTATTACAAAGGAAAATCTCTATGCATATCTATCTATCTTGTCCGTCTTTGGCCTTTTAAAGGTGAATTCAAAAGTAGTAACGGGTTCTTTACATATGGGACCTTGCTGCTTCGTGGTTGTCGTTTGAGTACTCCAAGTGTGGATGTGTCTTTCCATCTCCCACTGGTCCATGGGAGCCATCATGATCCCGTTTTCCTCCTTTGTCAACTGTCTTTTGGTTATCAATAGTTCAGCTGCTTTTTTTCCCTATCAATAAAGATATAACAAGTCATTTTTTCGTTGTTAAACATTCCTTTTATCATCAATTCATTCTACCTTGGATTTACGTTATTTCCCTTTACTTTATTGCTAGGATGAGGGGAAAATTCATAAAAGTACATAACAAATCATGGTAAATATGGGATGAAACAAACCTTATTCTCGGCCCAACAGGAGCCTCAGGCTATTTTTAGGTGGATGTATGTTTATAGATGCATGAGAAAATTCTATTTATAGATGAGATCTATTTATAGATGTATGTGAAAGTTCTATTTATAGATTGCATATCTATTTATAGATGCATGTAAACTATTATTATTCCTTAATATTAGTTGGATAATAAACAATAATCTATTCTCAATGAGCACTTGGAAATAGTTAACTGAAGTGGAAAATCAGATAGCTAAAGGGATTTCGATTTAAGAGGTTGGTTGGTGGGACATGCAAGTGGAATTAGTTGTAACTGAGTGATTCGAAGTTGTAACAGAGTTGGAAGTGCAGTTATGAATGTTGTAAAGTATTTTAATTCAGTTAAGTGAGTTAAACTCAATTGTGCTAGTTGTAACTGAAGATACACTAGTGATAGATCAAGTGAATTAATTATTAATTAATTCACAATCAATGGCCTCACATGCAATTGAAGATTTACTACTATTAATTGCATGCATGTCGGATCTAGTGGAGACCCAATTGAGTTATAGGTGAAAGGGAAGATAACTATTAGTTGTGACATTATCCGATTGCACACATGCAACCACACACACATTGGATGTGCCCATAAGGATTTCACAGTCAAGGAAAGCAAGATTCCATTCATTCAGGGATTGCTATAAGCTGGGATTGCGCAATGGAGGCAGGTTGTCTGGAGACAGTAAATTGGCTAAGGAACTTGCCAATTTTTGTATGACAATGTGAGACAGCTAGCTCATGTACTGAGAGCTCTTAGATTAGAGCTTTGTATGTAATTGTTTCATGATCCATGATATAATACATAATAGAAGAAAGTGGGGCTTTCAGCTATACGATTTCCCCTGGTAAATTATCTTTGTTATGTGTGATTCATATTTCTTCATGATATTGTGATTGGTGATTGTGTTTCAAATTACGCAAATATTTTTTAGAAGAGATTCTGTATTTAACAGTAGCATATTATTGTTAGATTAGGAGAATCTGGGAAATACATGTTTTTGTATTAAATTTCTACAACATGGCTCTTATTATCAAGTGTATTGTGACATAACCATATTCCTTTTAGGAAGTAGTGCAACAACTAATTTGGGTTGATTCTATGGTAGAGGAGTATGACTCCATCGTCAAGAGCAATGCATGGGAGATTGTCCCAAGACCAGTTGGAAAATCAGTGGTTCGATCTAGATGGATCTACAAGGTAAAACAAGATGCTGATGGGAGTGTGGAGAAGTACAAGGTCAGAGTTGTTGCCTAGGGATTCTCACAAGTTGAGCCTGGATCGACTATGATGAGAATTTTGCACCAGTTGTGAGATACTCTTCCATTAGATCTATCCTTACACTCTCAACATTGATGGGGTGGAACATTCATTAGATGGATGTGAAAAATGCGTTTCTAAATGGATTTATTGAGGAAGAAGTGTACATAGAGCAGCCAGAAGGTTTCAAGATCTTTGAAAGTGATTCGCATGTGTGTCGACTCAAGAGAGCACTGTATGGGCTGAAGCAAGCACCTCATGCTTGGTACACTAACCAGATTGTGGTTGATGGTAAGCTCTTGATTATCGTTTCCTTTTGCCTTCTGTTTTCTGTCTATTTGTGTGATGTATTCTGGATTGAATGCATTAAAGGAAATATGAAAACCACATAATCAAGATATTGTAAAACTTTCTCTTATTGAATGAAAGATTAGTTTTTTTTCTTCTAAGAAAAAGCTGTATACTTGTAATTTATATAAAAAAATTGTTTCTTCTTAAGAAGTATGTGTTTCTTCCTAAGAAATTACATGTTCAAAATAAAAAAGATAAAATATTTATACTTTAATAGACTTAGCAGTCAAATCCTTGCCCAAAAACAAATCACTTGTCCCACAAAGAAAAAAATTTCATACACTAATTTAATATTTAACTTAAATAATAATAATATAATTAATATGATAACTCATACACATCCACAAACATAGACATCATATTACACTAATCATTTATGTCATCCAATCCACATATTACGGACATGAAGCTCAACGTTGAAATCACATCCGTGTATTTCCCCACCACTCTTATTCTGTGTTACCACAACACCATATCCTCCAGAAATTCTCGTTGGCGTTTTTTTTGGTACGTAACGCCATAAAGAAAAACCTTGTCATTGATCTCCATCGACTGCCATGTACTGTGCCTGCAAAGCAAGCACGTGGAGCGAAACATCTTGTGTGGCCAGGCGTTTCCTCCTGAGCAGAGATGAGGGGCCTTGCAGCCAGAAACCTAATGATTCTTAGAACCCTTCTCATCCGAAACCCTGCTCCAATCTGATAACAATGGTGACCCTAGGTACTATTTGTGTTTGGTGTTTTCTAATATCCCGTGTTTTGGAATTGAGAAGCTTTTGCAAATAGAAATCAATGATTTTTGGGTTGGTTATTTATTTATTTATTTAGGGAATTTATTTCTAGGTAGGTTATATTCAGATTACCTTTTTAGTAAGGATAATAATGGTAATTTTCAGTATTATTTATATTTGGATTTTGGATAGTTTAATTATTTGGATTATATTTTTGAATAAATTGCAATTTTTTTTAATAATTAAAATACACATTTTTGAATGTATAAATAAATTTAGCTTTTAGAAATAGTTAAGTTGTATAGAAATTGCACCTCAAAATATTCCTACCTAATTCTAATCAATATTAACAAAAATTATACTCCAAACACTTCCAAAACATAGAATATTTAAACTATAATTTTGTATTATTTAATACTTATAACAATTTTGTCACATTACAATTATAAAAATAGACTAGCTACCCCACAAATTATGCTAGAAAGTAGTGTCATTACTTATACATTTAGCTAGATTCTTATATGTAGGGTATATAAGATTGGATTTTTTTAAATAAAATTAAAAATATTTCTAAAGATTATATGTCGCAATAAGAAAATAAGAATTAATAATTATCTAGCAATTATATATAACTTAATTTATTTCTAAATAATAAAAGCAAGTAAATTGGGTTCTTTCTGAGTAATAAAATAAAAATAAAAATAATTTACTTAAAAAATATTATATTTTAATTTTTTAAATTGTAAATATAGCTGTAAATTGGATTCTTTTTGACTAATAAAATCAAAAGATATAAATAATAATTAAAAATAAAATATTGTATTTTAATTTTTGATATCTTTATGATATATTAAAAAAATTATTTTTAATAAAATTATTTTTATTTTAATTAATACATATAAATATAAATGAAAACTATAAGTGAAAACTATATTTTTAAAAGAAGCAACTAGGTTAAACAAGAACGACTGTCTTGAACTTATCTTGAACTTCTATAAATGAAAACTATATTTTTAAAAGAAGCAACTACACTAACCAGAACAGCTATTTTGAGCTTCTTTGCAGGGTTGATTTTGAAAATATTTCAAAACAGTTTAGTTATATTTTTAAAAGAAGTAACTGCATTGAACAAGAACTGCCTTGAATTTCTGTGCATGGTTGAGTGTGAAAATATTCCAAAATAGAAAAGGTGAATAGAAAAAAATAACTTTATTTTAATATGAGTCTGAATTGTGGGTTAGTAGTATCTTTGTTTCAAAATGAAAACAAATTGAGAAAATCCAAAAAAGCTTAATCATGAGCAAGTTCAAAACAAAATGTTCGGTACTTTATGAGATAATATTGACGGAAACAGGAGCGACTCCCATCGAATGTTATGGTGGGACTCATAAGATATCTAAAAAGAATTGAGCAAATGGGAATACGTAGATGGCCTAATGTTATTGAGCAAATGGGAGTATGTAGATGGCCTAATGTTATATTCAAAGAAGGCATGAGTGAAATAAAGAAAACATGGATGAGACAAAACTACACATGAATGCAAAAATGGAATATCTACCTCATTGCTTGTCCCACAAATAGCAAGGAGCTAAAAATTTTTGTTATGGAGAAGTTTCTTAAACAGGTATAGGGAAAAGAGTTGGGTAGAAAGAAAAAGTACTACATTGAAGAATTCAACCCTACATATGATCTTCAACAAAAAGAGTACATTGGAGCTAACATTCAGTGGAGGGAAAAGGTTCTTATTGCTCAATTAAGAACCAACTCTCGCATCATCTTCATTGTGAAACGAGATAGTGGAAAAGGCCTAGAAAATCTTGGGAAGAACGAGTATGTACATTTTGCACTTATGGTGCGGTGGAATAGGAAAAACATTTCTTTTTAGAATGTGAATAAAAAGACATCATAAAAAGTTATGGGAATATGTTAGCATTTGCTTCTTGGAATTGTCGTTTCAGCTATGAGATAGTTAGAAGGCTGAACCAACTCATCATCAATTTAAATAAAAAAAATTTAATAACTCATAGTCTCATAGACTATTTTTAATCTAATTAAAATTTCATTTCAAAATATTTGTAGACTACAGTTAAAAATTTTTTTACTCAAATAAAATATGCCCTAATGTAATCTTATCAATGAAATACATTAAGAGCTCAGTGAATTTATATGTTAGCTCCAATTAAAATGATATGATTATTCTTTTTTCTAAAAATCGAATAAGATATTTGAAAGTTCCATCTCGGGAAACAACCATGTCATATTTATCAATTCAAAATCTAACCAGATAATCTAACAAAAACAGAACTAATTATAAAAAATAGAATTACAAACATAAAACTAAAAATATTATTATAATGTGATTAATTCAAAAAACAATAACAAAATTGACACCTTAACAAACTTAACAAACCTGTAATTCAAGCAGGAGGGAGGGAGAATCGGAACACTGGACATATAGCGCACATGGGAATAAGCAACGCTGGTGAAAAATATGGCCGCATTCCATGTCACAGATTTCCTCCCTTAATTGAAACAGCTTCCATAACCATTCTCTCTGCGGGGATGCTTGTGCCTGAAGACAATTCATCATCGTCCATGCAGCAGCCAATGGTGGCCATTCGTGTCTCTGTACGATTCTCGTCACCCCCTTCTTCCATTGCGGGATTAGGATGATGATGATGATTTTCCTCCCTTGGAAACGATATGAGTGCATAGATAGGGACAAGAAAAGGTACTGAAAGTGATGGATCATGTACACCATTTTCCTCACATCCCTCTGCAACAGTAACAGGGTGCTCTAATTGCTGGACAGAGGTTGTATCTTCTTCTGGACCTGCAATGCCGTTGCCTGCCAAAATGGTTGGAAAAGTAGGTGAATTTTGTGCTTGCTCCTCCTCATCATTTCTCCACTAGCAGTAACTGGTAATGAATCATAAGCTGGCCCAACTATGGCAGAGGTAACAGAATTAACAGAAGATGAGGGACGGGCAATATTTGGTGGTCTTCTAGTGTTGTTATTGTTTTTGTTAGTGGACAATAAAGATTGAGACGTGCTACCAACAACAGAATCATTCCTATTGTTATTGCTGCTACTTCTGCCTGTACTCCTGCTTCTGCTTCTACCTGTACTCTCTCGTCCGCTTTCTCCTTCCATTCTATATATCTTATGAAATAAAAACCAGATATAATAGGAGCGGCTTGCCTTCCACTTTTAGAGCCCGGCGTGCGTTCCAAACGGTATTCACTGTAGGTTTTTTTACAGAAAGACTATCAAAAAGTAAAATCTCATTACATAGGCAGAGCCCAAGACATCTCATAAGCTGAAATAAAAACAGCACTTGCATAAAAAGCTCTAACCCACAATGAGTGCTGAATGCGAGAGAGAACTTGGAGCAACACGCAAAATACCCAGCGCTACACAACTGAAAAGAACCGTCTCCAAAAGAGCGCTGATATCCTTCACCTGAGAGCGACAGAGAACTTAGCGCAAACACACAGAATACCTAGGGCTAAAAAAATTGAAAGAAACAGTGTCAAGAAGAGCTGATATTAAGAAAAAGACTGGCCGGATGATCTTCTGGTAATTTTGACAGGTTAAATACCTTAGGGTTAGATATCCTAGGTCACCTTTTCAGTTAGATATCCTAGCTTAATTTTGAGAGGTTAGATATCTGTGGTTAGATATCCCAGGTCATTTTTTCAAATTAGATATCTTAAGTTACAGTTTCCTAAACCAAAAATTAATATAAATAAAAAATTTAGGGCAAGGGCGAGATTCAATCACAATGCATAAACCTGAACTGCCTCTTTAATATAAATATAAAAAATCTTAGGGCAAGGGAGAGATTTAATCACAATGCATAAGTGTCTCTTTAGATAGAAGATCAGCAACCAGGTTGTGTTTCCTGAAAATATGCTAAGCTTTGCTCAACAATAACATGCATTGTGTTTAGCTTACTATTTTATATTTAAGGCTATGTTATATTTTGAGTTTTATGGTTGTTTTTTTATTTTTAACAATATCTCATGAATATTTCATAAAATTAAATTTATAATTTACAATAATAGTAATCAATTTTAAAGTTTTTATTAAAATTTAAAGTTTTAAAATATTTTGTTTTTGTTTATGGGATGTTGGCTTGGTTGTTGAGGAGATTGATTTGAAGTCTCCATACTTCAATTGCTCGATCATGCTCAAATACTTTCGATGGAGCTACCTAAATATTTAATAAAAAAGTTGGCTCGATCTAGCCTTAAGGCTCAATCCATAATGCTAGATTGAGCCTTAGAGCTTAATTGACCCACAAAGTTCAATAGAAGTTTGTTTTTAACCTTCTATTGAGTTATTTTTTTGTTATTTTTTATCGCACAAGAGCTCATTCAAACGTCTAATTAAAAAAATTCTATCAACCACTTAGATTGATCTATTGAACCATCTTTTCTTTCACACATTTTCTACTATATACCTTTTTATACAATATTTATTAATTTATAATTCAATATTTTTTTTAAGTGTAAAAGTCTTCATTTTTTCACATATTTATAATATTTGTAAATTTGTAATTCAATACTTTTTGGAAAATAAAAATAAAGAATAAAAAAACTAATATGATATGTTTTGTTTGCAAGGAAGTTGTCTGGAAAAAAAATTCATAATAAAATTTTTAATTAGGTATTTTTTTCCAAATTCTTAAATTTTTGTTTTAAGTTTTCTTTTTTTTGAATTTATAGAACTTTTTCTTTAATTTATGACCCCATACATAAAACTTTGAGTACACATTCATTTTAAAGAGTAAAAAATTTATTTTCCCACGTACGTAAACAAATTAGAATTCTTAAACTAAATACATTAACTAAACCCAATTTTGAAAGTTATTTTATTCACGGTAAGAAATTGAAAGTCCTCACAAATACATGCAATTCAACGCATAGTTTTCAATTTAAAATACATGCAATTTTATGCATAGTTTTCGTTTTTCTTACGTGCAAAGAAACAGGAGACCTGCAGTGGCCATGCGATAAGTGCTTGCAGCGGCATGCCACAAGTGAACGCTACTCTCAATTCCATGTCTAATAAACAAATCCTGTAATTGATTGTATCCGATAAATTTGGGAAATTATGTGGAATTTTGTGAAAACAAAAAATACATATTAACTCTTATTGTTACTATGTAAAATTACTTTAAATTTGTTATCTCCCTATCTATAATATTAGATTGTAAAATATATTCTTTAGTTCTAAAACTGTATTGGATATATTTAAATTTATTTATATGATTTTTGCAAAATAATTTCCATTAATCGTAAGGGAAATGTGTTGATGGTTATATATTCATATCCTGTAATTTGCACATATTTTAAATATCGGTGTATTAAAAATATATTCCAGATTATTGTCTACACAGGGTAGTCAAGGTGATCCTACTCATATGAATTTATATTATTAATTATAATTTAAAATAAAAAATTAATTTATATATAATTAATGATGATTAGGAATATTATATCCAAAAAAATTTAAATATATAAAATTATATTTTAATTTATTGACAATTTAATGATAATATTGTATATTAATAAATATAAAATTTATGAATAAAATTTTAAATAAAAGAAATTGACGTGTTCACAAATAAATTTTAAGATATGTGGTTTAAAATAATATATATGGAAGAAATTGTACGGGTCGAATTTTTCTATTTTGATTTTATTTAGAGGAAAAATAGCTGGTAAGTTGTTCCTCACAATGATATTATATAAAATTGGTTTCCAACATAGACACGTCTTATGGACGAGGGTATGCATATCATTAGCTTTTATGGCGGTCCTCATCAACGATGAACCATCACAATTTTTCAAAGTACAAAGAGGCCATAGACAAGGATGCACCTTATCTCCACTCTTATTTATTCTCATCATGGATTCCCTCAGTAGAGGCATTAAGTTGAAATCTGAAGTAGGTGACATTCAGGGATGTGGGATCTCTATAGGATGCAATCTAACACATTTAATGTTCATTTACGATGTATTATGTGGTGGAGTTGCTAAGCTTTCGGATTGGGAATCATTCTATAGGATATTTGTGGACTTTGACAATGCATTTGGTCTCTTCATCAAGCATAATAAAACATAAATCATTTCAGATAATGTGGAAGACCCTATGATACTAGAAATTGCAGATTTATTTGGGGTCAAGATAAGCCCATTCATAGGAGGTTTCAGATATTTGGGATGTTTCATTAAACCTTGCAAATATTCCAGACAAAATGGATCATCACAAAATTTAAAAATAAATTCATTTTCTAGGATTAGAGGTGGCTAACGATGGGTGGAAGGGTAGATGGGTGGAAGGGTAGTTATGATTAAGGCAATCCTGCTAAGCATTTTTGTTTATTGGATGCATATTTTCCACCTGCCCCAAGTTGTCATTAAAAAAACCGATTCAATTTTTGCTAAGTTTCTATGGTTGGGTGTGGGAGCTCATAAAAATTTACATCTATTTGAGTTAAAGAAACTTACAAGGACCATGACACAAGGTGGGTGGGGTATAATTGAATCCAAAAGTTTCAACCTGGATCTCTTGACTGCAAGTTCATGGAGACTTTTTTATGTCCAGGGTATATGGCAAGGTATTATGTTTGATAAATACATTCATCATGCTGGTTTTGTGGAATGGATTGTTGCGGGGTACCATCAACAACTTGCTCTTCAATCATTTGGAGGAGCATGTGTACTTCCATTCCTTGGCTTTGTAGAAATCTCAATTGGTTGGTTGGTGATGGGAAGAAAATAAAAGTTGGTTTGGATGTCACTAAAGATCTTAGTAGTAACCATTTACTATCATTTCCAATCATCAACCTTCTCAACTCACAAGGGATTGACTCTTTGGATAGACTATGGGAGAAGACTAGTCCCTTTAGTGATGCGAACAATTGGCCACACGCATGGAAGATCTACCTCCCAGAAGATATGTGGGTTGAATGGGAAGAATATCATAGCAGCATGTGCTTGGCTGGCATAAGGTTTTGTCAACAACCAAAATTTCTAGTGTGGGGTGGACATATTGGATATCATAGGATTCCTATCAAAGAGGCATATGATCATATTACATCATCCTTCCAATCAATGTCTTTCATAGAGTACACTTCCAGGATCTGGAAGTGGCAAGCCCCACTAAAAATCAAATGTTTCGCATGGTTAGTCATACACAATCGTATATTGACATGGGAAAATTTACTCGAGAGAGGTTTTGTGGGTAAGAGTAAATGCTTGTTGTGTAGGGGGGCATCAGAGGATACCAAACATTTATTTTTACATTGTCTCATTGTTGTTGGGGTTTGGGAGGAGGTCCTCTGCTCTCTTACGAGTACATATTGTCATAGATTCTTCTTCTCTTCAAGAATTAATTGGTCTTTAGAGTCTCAAAGTGAAATATCATAGGATTGTTCCCATTTATGTCCCGTGGGGCATTTGGACATCTAGGAATGCTCTCATTTTTTATGGAAAAACTCCCGTGATCAAGGATGTCGCACTGGTTATAGTGGCATATTTCAGTGAAATTGGGCCCTTGATTCCTAAGGTCCCTCATAGATCTATCTCATAGTTTTAGGTGGAAAGTAATTTCCCCATATTTTATTTCGATGGTGCCTCATCTAACGAGGTTTTTGGATGTGGTGTATTGATCCATATTGATTTTTCGGTGTATTACCATTTTTTCTGGAATGTTGGTAGGGGGGAAACTGTAGAGCTGAATTAATTGTTATATGGGGTGCCCTTCAATGTCCATTGTGGCTTGGTATTGACTCCATTCTCATCATTGTGGACTCTCTTACCATGATCAACTCGATACAAGAGAAGTTTTATCTTGAGGTCCCCTCCTTGTACAATTGGAAATATTTGATTCAGAGCATCAAGCCAAACTTCTTGGAGGTTACATTCCAACATGTCTATAGGGAGAAAAATATGGAGAAAGATATGCTTTCCAAACGTGGTCTATAAAATTTTCTTGGTTTTGTGTTTTTTGAAATGTTTTCAGATAGCAGTGGCAATGGTTTGGGTTTGTTTGAGTTATAATTACTTTCCAACTACTGTTTTTTTTTTACTCTTTCAAGCAATTTAAACTCTATGTTTGCCACTGTTATATGTCTATTCACATGTCCTTTGTGGATGGGTTTTGACCCTCACTTAGATTCCTTTTGTCTTATGTTTTATGTCTATTTGTGTGATGTATTCTGGATTGAATCCAATAAGGAAATATTGAAACACATAATCAAGATATTGTAAACCTTTCTCTTATTGAATGAAAGATTAGTTTTTTTCTTCTGAGAAAAATTTGTATACTTGAAATTTATATATAAGAAAGTTATTTAAAAAAATTGTTTATATTTAGTTCCTCTCCAGAGGTTTCGATAAGAAAATATAGCCAATCCCATAAACGTATTTTTTTCTCCCTCCTCCTCAAAATCTGGCACAAGCGTATTTTTATCTACCTCTTGGTTAAAATATTGCACGTGGCTAGCTAGAACCCAACACATTTGAACATGCTACCACCAGGTCCACAGGTTATGCCACTTTGTCCGTGCTTGAAATTGGGAAGGAAGCAAGCACACAAACACCTCTAAGCTATGTCAGTGAAGGAGTGAGGAAGAATGAAATACTAAATACCCAGATGCAAAAAATCAACTAGAGAAGGGGATGCACATAGGTGATTTAAATTAAAGGCTTAAATAAAAAAAGGAAATCTCAAGGAAATGAAAAACAGGCTTAAATAAAAGAAAGGAAAGCTCAATGACATGTTTTTTTTTTTTTTTTAACACAATTTTCTTAAAATTGAGAAAATAAAAAAGAGGGGTTTAAAATTTGACCAAAATGGGGCCCAAAATACAATTGTTCTTAAAGAGTGTAATGTAACATGGAATCAAATCAGTCCATATAAAAAAAATTGAAGTAACCCATGTTCTAAATTTAATCAAGAAATCTACAAAGGTGAACAAAATTGATAAGAAAAATGATAAATTCAAACCCTTTCGGAGAACTGAAAAATGTTGAAATTCAACAAGAAAATGCACCCACATTGGTGAGGAAATTCTGATGCACACTGGTGAGGAATTTTTGATGCACACGGGGAGGAACTTCTAAGGCACATTGGTGAGGAAATTTGGATGCAAACTATTGAGGGATTTTTGATGCACATTGGTTAGGATGTGGGGCGTCTAATTTATTTTTCCCTTAAATAAATTGGACAATAAATTGTAATTTCATCTAATAACTAATAACTAAGTCATGAGGACAGAGTTAGCTTAGGAAATTTGAGTTGAGGGTCTAAGATGAGGCATGTAGAGTGATCCTACTATTTTGGGGGCCAATTGTAGTGAATGCACTAGTGGGGTGCAGGTGTGAATTAGTTAACTCAATTAATTGAGTTAAAATCAATTTAACTAGTTCTAACTGAGTGATGAGCTACTGAGACTTCTAGTGAAGTAAATTATACTTAATTAATAACTAGTGATCAATCAAATAACTGATAATTCATTATTAATAGCTGCATTTCATGTCAGTTCTAAGGAAGACCCAATTGATACATAGGTTAAAGGGACCATAACTATTAGTTGTATCTATAGAAAATTGCTCGAGTGCAATTATAAAGTCATGAAGATGCCATCATGGATTATGCAATCAAGGAAGCTCAATTTCCTATTTAATAAGGGCCTAATTCTTTAGGAATTGCGTGAGCATAGCATGCCTAAGGAAGGCTGAGAATTGGCTATGTGAGACAATTGGTAGAGTGCGGGAGATTCTTGTGAGAAATAAATCATTGTATTGTTTCATGATTCCTTGACTTTATACATATATGCAGTTAGTTGGGTCTTAGTAGTTTCTTTCCCCAAGATACATATTGTGTTGTGTGATTGATTTAATTCTTTCTCTCACTTGCATGTGATTGAGCGATTGTGTTTTGTATTCCGCAAATATTGTAGAAGGATTCAGTATCTTATTTTAGTAGATCACAAGATCAGATTGAATCCGGTGATAAAATTTCTACATGTATTAGAGATTCTTCTATAAATTTATACGTGGTATCGGAGCACCAAGAATCACAAAAGAAGAGAAGAAATTGAGTTGGTGTTGAACAATATTCAAATTTGCAGATTCATTCTTTGGTACCTAGCAGCTGACCAGGATGTCTTTCACTGGCTTGAGACTCGAATATGTACTCGAGAGAAATTCGAGATATATTGCATGGAAGGATAGGATGGAGGAAAAATTGGAGGACAACGAAATAAAGGGATTCATTGACGTTGATATTATTCAGCCTGCTCTAACATAGGTTTCACAACATGAAGCATGGGAGAAGAATGTTGCAAGGGTGAGGAGGATATTATTAGAGGGAGTTCAAGATAGTATTGTATCGAGTCTCCATCGAAAGGAAATTCCACATGATATGTGGAAGGCCTTGATATATCTATTTCAAAGGATCAGTGACCACAAGAAATTGAAACTCAAGGACAAGATCAGGAAAATCAAAATGGAGAAGGGCGACCCAATCTAGAAATACTTGACTAAGTTCACTCAATGTTGAGATGAGCTTCAAAGTGTTGGGATTATTGTGGTTATGTTAGGTCTCTATATTACTAGTGTAGTCCCCTATTATGGTTATTATAGCTCCCTTATTGTTATTTTTATACCCCTATAACCCCCATATTGTTATTATTGTGCCCTTGCATTATTATTGTTAGGTCGGCTAGGATTATATTGCGAGCCCATGTACTCCTATATATCGAAGGAGGTTTTTCATTTGTATCATCCAAGAATTGTTCATTTATGTAATGTAAAGGAGGTTTCCCCCTTGAAGTGGCTTATTTCTAAAGCGTTGATCTCTCTTTTCTTCTATTTTTGGAGCTATTTTCATAACATTTGGTATCAGAGATTTGGATTCTAGGGTTTTTCTGCTCCAAACATGTCATCGTGGCATGTTCTCTATAAAAAAATTTCTTCAAAGGTTCAGAAACTGAATTTTTTATCGCACGAAGCCGAACTCCTAAGGAACTTCATGTAAAAATTTCAGATCTTTGTTCGCAATATTTTCGGAGATATGTTCTGTGGAAGTTAGGGTTTTTTTAGGCTCCCGAATTTAATCTCAAAGAGGTGACCATGGGAAAATTGTCATAACTCTCTCTCTAAGCATCAGATTGGGATTATGTAAAAAGAGGCCAAAATAACACGGGCTGTAGTTTCCTATGTATTAATTTCAGAGCGGAAAGAGGACATAGTGACATGTGGCACGTTGTAAAAGTTCTCTCTACTGAAATAGTCCATAATTAGGTCATTGTGGGATATTGGGCATAACTTTGTCTTGAAGCATACAAAGTAGGTCAGACTTGTGGCATTGGAGAGAAGATTCATAGGGCTACTATAGGACTGAATTTCAGATATTGAAGATTCGAAATCATAGAGATAATTCAGTTTCAATATCAAACTCTTCAAAAGCAAGAAAAAGGTGTGTATATATTTTTTTCAAATTTCATAAGTCTTGTTTGAAAAATAAGTTTGAAGTGATTCCAAGGGCATATTGAATCATATATATCAATACTGGGTTCTAAAATGCCCCCTAAAAAGAAATCAACACCCAATAAGCCCTAATAATACTCTACTATGACTCATGAATATGAAGAAGTTCAACATGATATATCAAAATTACAAGAGCAAGTGCACCAAATTTCGCTCTCGCAAAGAGCGACAAAAAATGAAATGGACGTTTTGAAGAAAATCGTACTAGCTAAGATGGATGGCATGGAAGCTAATATCGATGGTATAGAGGAAAAAATGAAAGACAACGTGGAACACATGAAGAATTATCTAAAAGTAGACATGGAAGGTTTGACAAAGTTGATACAAGAAATGATTCTTAATGGTGAAAATATAGTAGAGGAAACTCATGATGAAAACAAAATAAATGTTAATCATGATTTCATAAACTATAATGTGGTATTGAAGACCCACCATATTCCAAAGATAGATATGAGGAATTTTTATGGCAAGGATCCCGTAACATGGATACTACAGATGGAGCAATATTTTGATCTCAATAATGTGCAAAACACACAAAAGGTACACATTGCAACTTTATATTTAGAACAAAATACATTGGTATGGTATCGATGGCTTTTCTCCCGCAAAAAAATTGTCACTATGTCAATTTTTATGGAGGAAATGATAGCACATTATGAGGATACAAAGAGCAACACCTTCTTTAGCTAATTGATAAATCTCAAACAAAAGGGTTTAGTTGTGGAGCACATTGAGGACTTACAAAAATTGAATATAAGGGTAAATGATATTCCAGAGGAACACAGGATTGATGTCTTCTTGGGGAATTTAAAGGATAACATCTAACATGAGGTTTGATTTTGGGAACCTGATTCATTGGAGAAGGCATTCAGGTTGGCAAGAAAATTTGAATGTAAAATTATGGCAACAAGAAAGCCTACCACTCACATGTATAAAGATGGAAGTGTTGCTACTCCAAAACTTCCACAACCTACAAGGTTGACACCACAACAATTGGAAGAAAAAATATCAAAAGGGATTTTCTATAGTTGTGATAGCAAATACACTAAAGGAGATAAGTGTGCTGAGAAGAAATTATTTTACATAGATTATGAAAAGGAGGAGGAAAATGAACAAGAAACTTCAAAATAAGAGGATATACACCAAGAACCAGCCCTAGAGAAAGAAGAAATGAGTCTGACCATATTGTGTAATGCATTGGAAGAAATTCCCACTCCTCAAACTCTCAAGATAGAAGGACATATCAAGAAGAAAAAGGTAATATTTTTGACTAATTCTTGTAGTACCCATAATTTTATTCATTGTAAGGCAGTCAAGGAATTGAATTGCTTCCTATACCCAGCACCAAAATGTCAAGTGATGGTTGCAAATGGAGGAACTATAAATTGCTCCAGAAAATGCCATAATATCAAGCTAACCATGGGGGAATATTTATTGAATAGCCCAATTCTTTCCATTCCAATGGGAGGTGCTGATGTTGTACTAGGAGTACAATGGTTACAATCTTTGGGGATTGCAGCTTTTAATTTTCAATAAATTTTCTTGAAATTTTTTTCAGAAGGAAAAGAAGTCAAATTATGTGGTATCAGAGGGAATCCGGGAAAGATAATAAGATCTAATGTCATGAAAAAGCTTCTAAAGAAATAAAAACAAGGCAGAATTGCGCAATTATGCTCACTAAAAGTTTACACGTCAAAATCATCTATTTCTCTAGATCTCCAAAAACTCTTGGACAATCATTCCAAGGTGTTTGAAACCCCCACAGGATTCCCACCTATTCATGATCATGATCATGCTATTCATTTGATTCCAGGAAGTGTTCCTCCAAACATTAGGCCTTACAAATATCCATATGTCCAAAACAGCGAAATTGAACGTATGAGTGCATAAATGTTAGAGGTTGGGAGCTCAATAAGCTCAGTATTAAAGATAAATTTCCCATTACTGTGATTGATGAATTATTGGATGAATTACATGGAGAAATTTATTTTTCCAAGTTGGATCTTCGTTCAGGATATCATCAAATTAGAATGAAGACTGAAGATACTTCGAAAACAACATTTTGAACTCATGAGGGTCATTATGAATTTTTGGTCATGCCTTTTGGCCTTACGAATGCACCTTCTACATTTCAAGGGCTGATGAATTCCATTTTCAAACCCTTAGAAAATTTGTGTTCATATTTTTTGATGATATACTAATCTACAACAGGTTTTGGAAGGATCATGTTCAACACGTTGATAGGGTGCTCAAACTATTGGAGGAGAAACAATTATATGCGAAAACCTCCAAATGTTTCTTTAGAGTACAAGAGGTGGAATATATGGGTCATATTGAATCTCACGAGGGTGTTAAGGTAGACCTTAAAAAAATTAAATCCATTAAGGAATGGAAAGTCCCCATAACCATAAAGTAGTTGCGAGGATTTCTTGGGTTAATAGGGTATTATCACAAGTTTGTTAAGAATTATGGGAGAATAGCAGCACCTCCAACAACATTATTGAATAAAGATGCATTTTCATGGACTCTTGAAGCAACTAAGGCCTTTGAAAATCTTAAAGAGTCAATGTGCCTAGCACCTGTCTTAGCTACGTCAGACTTCACAAAAAGCTTTATTGTGGAATGTAATGGCACAGGAAATGGAATTGGTGTTGTTTTAATGCAAGAAGGAAGACCCATTTCTTTTGAAAGTTGTTCAATCAAAGGAAAGCATTTATAGAAAGATATTTATGTGAAGGAAATGCTGGAAATACTACATACACTAAATAAATGGCGACCTTACCTAATGGGAAGACACTTCAATGTAAAAATTGATCATGATAGTCTTAAAAAAATTTTGGAGCAAAGAATATATTCAAAAGAGCAGCGAAAATGGGTCACAAAGATGTTGGGTTATGACTTTAAAATCATATACAAAAACGGGAAGCTACATTTTGTTGCAAGTGCACTCTCAAGAAAGGATGAAGAGGTGGAAGCATTGGTTTGTGCCATTTCTATTATCCAACCAGATTGGAGAACCAAAGAAAGGGATGAATGGAAGAAGGAAGAAGAAGTATGTACACTCATTCAAAAGTTGCAACAAGATCCTAGTACATATCATACATTTAGTTGGAAAAATGATTCCTTATGGTACAAATATCGCTTATATCTTTGTAATAATTCCCAACTAAAACTAAATATTCTTTTGGAATTGCACACTTCTCCTTTAGGAGGACACTCGGGATTTTTAAAAACTTACCACAAGGTGAAGAAAGGTTGTTTTTGGGATAGACTTAAATCTGATATTCAAAATTTTGTGGTGGAGTGTTAGGTTTAGAAAAATAACATTGAGACAATTAAGACCCCAGGTCTTCTACAACCTTTATCCATTCCAAGTCAATGTTGGGAGGATATTTCAATGGATTTTATCACAAATTTATCTAAGTCTAAAGGAAAGAGTGTCATCATGGTGGTAGTTGATAGAATTACCAATTATGCACACTTTTGTGCATTATCTCATCCATTTAAAGCAAGTATAGTTGCTACTACATTTATGGAAACAATTCAAAAGCTACATGGAAACCCAAATATTATTGTAAGCGACAGAGGTCCAATTTTTATTGGAATTTTTGGAAGGAAATATTTTCATGTTTGGGTACTCAACTAGCTCATAGCCCATATTATCATCCTCAATCCGATGTTCAAACTGAGATAATGAACAAATTTTTGGAAGGAGATCTTCGTTGTTTTGTATTTGATAAACAATCACAATGGGTCATACATCTGGCTGAATGGTGGAATAATAATTACTTCCATACTGCAACAAAAATGACCACATTTATGGCACTCTATGGATATCATCCACCATCCATCACATCATATTTAAGAGAAAATTCTAAGGTTTAAGCAGTGGAAGATCACATCGAGCATCAACAAGAAGTTCTCCAACTCTTAAAGGAAAACCTAAATTTGGCACAAAATCGAATGAAACAACGGGAATATAAACATCACAGTGAGAGAAGTTTTTTATGTACGAGACTGGGTATTTTTACAGCTACAACCATACGAACAAAGTTCCCTCAAGCAAGCTAAGAAGGATAATAAATTATCGCCAAAGTACTATGGTCCTTACAAGTTGTTGCAAAAGATCACTACTATGGCATACAAATTGGAGCTTCCTTCTTTATCGCAAGTGCATCCAGTTTTCCATGTTTCATGCTTAAATAAGGTTATAGGTGAAAAAATTCCAGTTCAAACAATTTTTCCATAAATTGATAAGGAAGGAAAAATCATATTGGAACCTGAAGCAGTCACAAAACTAAGAACTCGACAGCTACGAAATCGATCAATTTCAGAGTATCTCATCAAGTGGAAGAACTTACCCACTAAATATTCTAAATGGGCGGATGATAATTTTATACATAAGCATCCAAAGCTACTATAGAGTTGAGGACAACATATTTTTGATGGAGAGGGGCATGTTAGGTCCCTATTTTACTATTTTAGTCCTTTATTGTGGTTAGTATAGCCCCCTTATTATTATTGTTGTACCCATGTAACCCCCATATTGTTATTATTGTGTCCTTACATTATTATTGTTAGTTTGGATAGGATTATATTGTGACCCCATGGAATCCTATACATAGAAGGAGTGTTTTTTCATTTGTATCATCCAAGAATTGTTCATTTATGTAATATAAATGAGGTTGCCCCATCGAAGTGGCTTATTTCTAAGGCATTGATATCTCTTTTCTTCTATTTTTGGAGTTGGTTTCATAATAGGCTGATGATGACTTGGTGAGTCTAGCAATTCTAGGCCTTCCCAAGAGCTAGCATAGTTACTAGGACTCTGTGAATAGGAGGGAGAAGTTACTAAAGGGGGAGCGACTATGGTCGGATTTAGTACAAGAAAAGTTTCGACGGACTACTAGGGATGGATCCTCATCCAAGACTGATGATGAGAAAAATTGTGCCTTAGCTGGTAAGGAAAATAAAGGGAAAGGGAAGAAGAAGTCCCAATCCAAGTCCGAGACTAGAAAATAAGGCAAGAAACGAGACATGTCAAAGGTGAAATGTTACAACTGTCATGATCATGGACACTATGCCAAAAATTTTCCACAAAAGAAGAAGAACAACAAGAAGGATCCGAGAGTTGGACCAGTTGAAGCTTTGGCCCCACAGTTTAAGTTGTACTTCTCTCTCATCGCATGCATGTTGTCAATTGTGATGGGATCTATGTGGTACTTGGATTGGGGAGCATCTTTCCACATGAAGTGAAAGAAAGAATTCTTTAGTAGCTTGGAGGAGATTGATATTTAGATGCACATCGAGATGGGTGATGACGGGAGGTATAGCACTATCGGGATTGGTACAGTTACTTTCCAGAGAGAGTCAGGTAAACTCTTCATACTAAAATATGTCATGCATGTACTAGGTTTTAAGAAGAATTTGGTTTTAGTTTCTATGTTGGAGGATTTTGTATATGATGTGGTTTTTTGTGAAGGAAAGAAGTTCCTTTGTCACAAAGTGACAAGATAGGTAAAGAAGATTGGGGCTCCTGTGAAGAACCTCTGCAAACTTGATCTAGATGGCTATGAAAAATTGATTAGTAAAATAGATGATGTGGTGAGCTAGGATATTAGTGAGTTATGGCAAAGGAGTTTGGGTCATCTACACCACAGTGCTTTGAAGATCATGCAACAGATTTCTATAGGGCTTCAAAAGGGTACACTTGCACAGAGAGACACATGAAAAGGTTGTACTATGGGGAAGTATATAAAGGCCACCTTTCACGATAGGGAAAACCTAGCAATGAAAAACTTTGAGAGATTCCACTCAGATGTGCGTGGACTGTTCTCAATGGATTCCACAACAAAGCATAGGTATTATGTGATTTTTCTTGATGATTTTTTGAGAAAGTGATGGATTTTCTTTATGCAGAAGAAAATCACATATAATAAAGTGTTGAATTTTCTTTATGCAGAAGAATTGAACCAATACCATAAATGTGATTTTTTCTCCCTCCTCCTCATTAAAATCTGGGACAAGCGTATTTTTTTCTGCCTCCCCCACACAAATCCAATGTCTTACCGCCTCCACTCCAAGCTTTTTCTTACCATACTATGCCATTCAAATATATTTGAATTCAACAAAGGTTTGCGGCGGAAGGAAATGGGGGCCAGCCCCAATGCATAGGACCACTACCCGTAACCATAGTGGGAGCTCTAACAAATGTGCGGAGGATTAAAACTAAACCCGTTTCATTAACCTTAATCAAGGTTTATATGCACTAATCCATTCATTAAATACGGATTATGCTAAGCACGCAACTAGCGCCTAACCACAATTAACTCACACTTAGCCATTAATTAATCCAAATCTTAGATGCGGTTTAAGTTGGCGGAGTCCACCAATTTCTGCGGGAACTCCTGATTTGGTGGAGTTAATTAGAGTTGCTCCATTTTTAGAGGAGGTTTCCTAGGCCAAAAATTATTAGGCCACAACTTGAGAAAATTTAAACCAAATTGGGCTCAGAAAGAGTCGACCCTAGAATTTTTGGATATTCTAAGAAGTTTGGTGTAGGTTTCAGAGGCAGAGGAGCACTTCTGGAATTGATTTTTCCAGTTTGAAGATTAAATGTGCCTAGGGCTACCAGGAGAGGAGGCCATGTTTTCTTTAGACCATTTGAAGAGCTAGAAGAGGCTACTTAGGGGTTTTTGGGTTTTTTGAATCCATTGGGGAAGGTTGGGAATCCATTGGATCACTACAGGTGCATGTAATCAGAGAATTTACCATTAATACAAAGAGGGTTGAGGAGATGTAGCCCAAGATGGGTGAAATCCTTTATCAGCTCTGTGTAATGTGTTTGTTGTGTATTATGCTCTCTGAAATTTACTTGTTGTCTATGTGTATTTAAAGGCTAATTTAATTAATGAATTTACGATAAAAGACACATATATTTGACACATAAGCCCTCTCATAAACTGACTATTTCATACAATCCTTAAACACAATTTTCTTTTATACTGATGAGGAAGCTAGCACAACAAAAGTAGTTTTCCATATTCATATCACTACCTCCTAGTTAAAAATATGGCATGTGGCTAGCTAGCACCCAACACATTAGAACGCACCACCAACACCCACTCAGGTTATGCCACTCTGTCTATGCTTGCAATTGGGAAGAAAACAAACACAAAGACACCTCTAGGCTATGTCAGTGAAGGAGTGAGGGAGAATGAAATACTAAATGCCAAGATGCAAAAAAATATCTGGAAAATGGGATGGCTAGAGGTGATTTAAATTAAGGAATTAAATAAAAAAAGGAAATCTCAATGACATGAAAACACATGCTTAAATACAAAAAAGGAAATATCAATGACATGATTTTTCTTTTAACACAGTTCTCTTAAAATCCAGAAAATAAAAAATAAGGGTTTAAAATTAGACCAAAATGGGGCCCAAAAACAATGTAATGTAATATGGAATCAAATCAGTCCATATAAAAAAAATTGAAGTAACCCACGTTCTGAATTTAATCAAGAAATCTACAAAGGTGAACGAAATTGATAAGAAAAATCAGAAATTCAAACCCTTTCGGAGAATTGGAAAATGTTGAAATTAAAAAAGAAAATGCACCCACATTGGTGAGAAATTTCTGATGCACACTGGTGAGGAATTTATGATGCACATTGGTGAGGAACTTCTGTTGCATATTGGTGAGGGTTGTCTAATGCACATTGGTGAGGGATTTCTTATTCAAACTGGTGAGGAATGTGGGACATCTAATTTATTTTTCCTTTAAATGAATTGGATAATAAATTGTAATTTCATCTCATAGCAACTTGTATCAGTTAACTAAGTCATGATGACTGAGTCATCTTGGGAAATTTGAGTTAAGAGTTTAATATGAGGCATGTAGAGTGATCTTACCATTTTTGGGGTCCAGTTGCAGTTAATGCACTAGTGGGGTGCAAGTGTGAATTAGTTAACTCAATTAATTGAGTTAAAATCAATTTAACTAGTTCTAACTAAGTGATTAGGTAGTGAGAGGTCTAGTGAATTAAATTAGATTTAATTTAAAAGTAGTGATCAATCAGATAACTGATAATTCACTATTAATAGTTGCATGCATGTTAGTTCTGAGGAAGACCCAGTTGAGACACAGGTTAAAAGGAACATAACTATCAGTTTTATTTATAGAAAATTGCTCGGGTGAAATTATAAAGTCATGAGGATGCCATGATAGATCATGCAATCAAGGAAGGTTGGTTTTCATATTTAATAGGGGCCTAATTATTCAGGAATTGCATTAGTAGGGCAGGCCAAAGGAAGGATGAGAACTGGTTATGTGTTTGTCCATTTTTTCCTAGATCAGTGTGAGACAATTGGTAGAGTGCATGAGATTCTTGTGAGCAAGAAAGAATTGTATTGTTTCATGATTCCTTGAATTTATACATTATACAGATAGCGTGGTTTTAGCAGTTTCTTTCCCCAAGATACATCTTGAGTTGTGCGATTGACTTACTTCTTTCTCTTACTTGCATGTGATTGAGCGATCGTGTTTTGTATTCCACAAATATTGTAGAAGGATTTAGTATATCATTTTAGTACATCACAAGATCATATTGAATCTAGCGATAGAATTTATACATGTATTAGAGATTCCTCTATAAAATTCTACATGGTATCAGAGTACTAGGAATCAAAATAGAAGATAATAAATTGAGTTTGTGTTGAACAATATTCAAATTTACAAATTCATTCTTTAGTACCTATAATTTGACCAAGATTTCTTTCACTGGCTTGAGAATCGAATATGCACTCGAGGGAAATTCTAACTATATTGCATGGAAGGACAGGATGGAGGCAACATTGGAGGAAAATGAGCTAAAGGGATTCCTTGAAATTGATATTCCTGAGCCCACTCCAACAGAGGTTGTGCAACATGAAGCATGGGAGAAGAATCTTGTAAAGGCGAGGAGGATATTATTAGAGGGAGCTCGAGATCATATTGTCTCGAGGATCCATTGAACAGAAACTCCATATGCTATGTGGAAGGCCTTGGTAGATCCATTTCAAAGCAACAGTGACTACAAGAAATTAACACTCAAGGAAAAGATCAGGAAAATAAAGATGGAGAAGGGTGACACAATCCAGAAATACTTGACCAAGTTCACTCAATGTAAATATGAGCTTGAAAGTTTTTGGATTACTGTGGCTGATGATTACTTGGTGAGCATAGCACTTCTATGCCATTCTAAGAGCTAGTATAGTTCCCAAGAATCTGTGAATAGGAGGGAGTAGTTACCAAAGTGGGAGAAACTATGGTCAGATTTGGCACAAGAAGAGTTTTGGTAGACTACCAGGGATGGATCCTCATCCAAGACTGATGATGAGGAAAATTGTGCCTAAAATGGCAGGGCAAAGATAGGGAAAGGGAAGAAGAATTCCCAATTTAAATCTGAGACTGGAAAAGAAGGCAAGAAAAGAGACATTTCAAAGGTAACATGTTTCAACTGTCATGATCATGGACGCTATGCCACAAATTTTCCACAAAATAAGAAGAACAAAAAGAAGGCTCTAGGAGCTAAAACGGGTGAAACTTTGGCCTCAAAATTTGAGTTGGACTTCTCTCTCATCACATGCATGGTGTCAACTGTGTTGGGATCTATGTGGTACTTGGATAGTGGAGCATCTTTCCACACGACTGGAAAAAAATAATTCTTTAGTAGCTTGGAGGATAAGGATATTCAGATGCACATCGAGATGGGTGATGACGGTAGGTATTGCGCTACTAGGATTGGTACAGTTACTTTCCAGAGAGAGTTAGGTAAACCCCTCATACTAAAAGATGTCATGCATGTACCAGTTTTGAAGAAGAATTTGGTTTTAGTTGCTAAGTCAGAGGATCGTGGATATGATGTGGTTTTTAGTGAAGGAAAGATGTTCCTTCGTCACAAAGTGACAAGACATGTAAAGAAGATTGGGGTTCATTTGAATAAACTCTACAAATTTGATGTAGATGGCTATGTAGAATTGAGCAGTAAAACAGATGAGGTGGTGAGTCGGGATACTGGTGAGTTATGGCACAGGAGGTTGGCTCATCTACACCATAGTGCTTTGAGGATCATGCGGAAAATCTCTACAGGGCTTCCAAAAGGTACACTAGCATAGAGAGACACATGCGAAGGTTGTAATATGGGGAAGTACACAAATGCCATATTTCACAATAAGGAAAGCTGGGGAACAAAAATCCTTGGGAGATTTCACTTAGACGTGTGTGGACCATTCTCAATAGCTTCCACAACAAAGCATAGGTATTATGTGATTTTTTTTGACGATTTGTTTGGAATGTGTTGGATTTTCTTTATGCAGAAGATAGATCAGACATTCTCCAAGTTTTGTGAGTTCAAAGCATTGGTAGAGAAATATACAGGGAAGAAGGTGAAGGCTCTGAGGAGCGACAATGGTGATGGGTATATCTCTAATGAATTCAAGAACTTCTACGCTACAGAAGGAATTCAGAGAGAATTGATTACACCTCATAACCCACAACAGAATGGGGTTGTAGAAAGATAGAACATGATAATTGTGGGAGAAGCATGAGCCATGTTACATGATCAAGGTGTGTCATTTCATCTATAGGCAAAGGCATGCAACACATCAGTATTTGTGCAAAACCATAGTCCTCATCGAATACTTGGCATGAGTACACCAGAGGAGGAATTTTTAGGTAAGAAACCAGATGTTTCATATTTTAATTTTTTTGGCTCATCTTTCTATTTCCATGTGATCAAAGATGCCAGGAAGAAGAAAAAACCAACAACATAGGTTGGGATATTTCTGGGTTACATAGATACTCCCTATAACTATCAGGTGTATTTCTAGCACACAAGATAACAATTGTCAGAAGAGATATTAAATTTTATGAGGAGAAGGCCATGTGATTGTCCCTTGAGAGGGAGATTGAATTGCATGTAGGAAAGGAACTCTTAGTTCCAAAGGATGAACTTGAGGATCAAAGAGTGGAAGAAACCACTCATGCAGAGCCATTCACCAAAAGTGGTAGGAAGTGCACCAAAGAGGTTGACAGATTGATGCTGTATGTGACAGAGAATTTAGGTGCACCTACATCACAACGCAAGCAGAGAAGGTCCCCATACAGGTATATTGCATACATATCTTATGAGTGAATGTATTGTGACAGAAAAATCCTCTTTCGAGGAAGTAGTGCATCAACCTATATGGGTTGATACCATGGTTGACGAGTATTACTCCATTATCAGAAATAGTGCATGGGAAGTGGTCCTAAGACTAGTGGGGAAGTCAGTGATTGGATCTAGGTGGATCTATAAGGTGAAGAAAGCAGCAAATAGGATTGTGTGTTACATGTAATTTTGTCACCATGACATTTGACTGTTTATATGGGTCTACGCCATCCATATCATGTTCCCTTAGAGGTAAAAAACACTCATGTTCCTGAATCGAGTCTTGGAAATTGGAGAAATTCTTTGTAAAACCCTTAAAATATTACTTGCACATTTTTTATAGCCTTTTCCTATGCATCTGCTGATGCTTCTTCCTTTATCTACGGTGATCTCCACTCTGTTCGCCACTAAAACCTACGCACCCTCTTGAAAATAAAGTAAAAATAAAAAATAACTTCTAGAAGCCTAATTGGTCGAATATTCTCTCAACTGGAAGCCTCTAGAGTCATGCTAGTTCGAGCTTTATCCCTCCACTAATGGATTTTATCCCTTATTCCAAGGAACTCAAATCCCTTAATGGGAGGAATCCATCCCTCTCTTAATGGATCTAAAACTACCTCAATCTCCCTATAAATTAACCTCAAGTTTAAGGTTGAAGGGTAGATACCAATGTGAATAGAGACTGATTTGTATAGTTTATAAGCTAGAGAGAGTTCATAGAGTTCATATTTTATATGCTAATGAGTTTTTATTAACACATTGAAGATCACATCTTTGTGCCCATGAATTCATGCTAGTCATTCTAGAGAAGAAGGCTTATCAGATTGAAGGAAAACGATTTCTCAGACACACAAGAGAAATATGTACAACATCAAGGCATCCTGTTGTAAGATTTATCTTTCTAATTTATTATAATTCATATGGATCTCTTTTTCTCATTGTCTTGTTTCTGATTCATGGGAATGATGTCAATACTTAGATTCCTTGATCACTAAGTTGGATTAGTATTTACGATTATTATATACTGCAGATGCTTTGATCGTTTGTCTTATCTGTGATTACAGGTTCTACTCATCATTGAAGAACTAATTTCAAGCGAAAGACAAAGGACTACATAAGACATCTCGATTGAAAGGTAGGAGCATGTCCTCTTTATTTTCATGGTTGTAATAATCTAAAATAAAATTAATCTAGAGAAAAATATATTCAATGGATCTTTGTTTCTAGTTACTCGTTGGAGTACTAGGGAGATCACTCTTGTCCGCAAGAGGGATTAATCATGGTAACAAATTGGTGACTCCCTCAGAAGACAAGTTTAGTTTTATTTGGTTGTGTTCAGTTTGAAATTATAGCTTTCTGATTTTTACTTTCCTGAGTGTATTTGGGTAGATGAATTTTTAGAATCTCTGAGAAAGAAAACCTAAATATATTTTTTCCAAGTTTTTCTCTGCCTGTGCAGTTTTCTGTGGAAGATAGAGTGGCGACGTGTGAAATTTTTTTTAGTTCAGTCTAGTGCGCATGCACGCTGTTGCTAATTGAGAGGCTATACACCCCCTGCGAAATTTCGAAAATTTTGAAATTTTCTCTTTCAGAGCCAAATAACTAAATTCTTGAAATTTAACCCGATTTACTCCAGTTTTCAGAACCTGTGTGAGAACTCCTATTAAACAATTTTGAGTCTTATGTGATTAATCATCATTTTTTCATTTTACAAGTTAGGGTTTTCCCTAGTTTACTGTTGCTCTTGATGAAAGATACATTTGTTTACCTCATACCAATGATTTTATGATTTTGTCTCCTTGAGCCATCAAGATTATAACGAACCTTAATTTTTGTGAATATTTGTTTCTTATTCATTTGCAAAATGGAAAAGTTCTAGATCACTCAATCTTGATTTGTCACAAAGTACTCTTTCATGATTTCAATTCTGTTGGGATAAGTGGAAACATTATTATTCTGATTACAATTAAGAGAGATAATTTACAAAACATTCATATGTATCCTAGTTAAGATTCATAATTAGAAATTTGATTTGATTTGAAGCTTATACTTTTAGGGTTTTTAAGAAATTTCTTTCTTTTGAGATTTTTTTTGTCTGTAAAAATTGTAGTTTCCGACTTTGTAATCAATGGGATTTTATTCACAAAGAGAAATTGATCATGTTTGGAAATTTTAGTCTTAATGAAATTGTTTTTTCTTCTGAAAAGGAATTTTGTTTAAAGTGTGAATAATTTTGTGTTTTTAAATTCAAAAAACCTCTCAACCTTCTCCTAAATAGAATTCATCATAAAAAAGAGTTGAATTTTTCATATTGATGCATTTAGATTATTTTGCGTCAGGTCACAACATCATCAAGCTTCATCTTCGTGCCCTTTGTGTTAAATAAAAACCAAATCAATACATCGCTTAGTAAAATCAATCTAGACATTTTTACATTTTCTAGGGCTCATTCCACCAATTTAGCTTAGGCTATTGTTTTGGAACAAGTTGTAATAAACATTCCAAAGTAGTCAAAAAAGACAAATAGTATCTTTTGGTAGGGAAATCCAATTGTTGCATTTGCACTCTTTGAATATCTTCTTAAAAGAGTCAAGCACAAGGTCATGTCGGACCCAGTGAGGTAATCGTACCTACCTCATTGGTGAATATAGAAGACGTGCATGTAATAAAAATGGTAAAAATGGGATTAACCATTGTCAAGGAGCCTGGGGTCACTTGTTAGCAAACCTTGGATTTACCATGTCGAGGAGATTTTAAGGGGATTGAGCTTGATACTCTGCCCTTCTGTGTATATCGGATCGTAGGCTATTCCCTAGGTGCATTTGTCTCAGTCGGTGACCTTAGTGGCCATAATATTTAGGATTTTTCCCAAGGTTTTGGTGGAGGGAAGGTCCCACTATACCTGCAATAGACGTTGGCTAGACTCACTTGAACTTTCCAAAGGGTACTCTTCACTTCGAGATCGCATAGTGGAGGTACTTGCACCAGATTGCTTCATTAAGCAAGTTGTCAGAGTAACTGTTCCAACCTTCAATTTTCCACATTAATTTCTCCAATGTTGGATTTCATCACCAAATAGTGTTTTTATTATGGAAACATACCATTTGTGTGTGGTTTTTTCCTTAGATTTTGTAGGTGCGTGTTCAAATTTCTTGATTTCTTAGCGACCTTAGGTGTATTTCGTTGAAATATATATATATATATTATTTCATGTGTTAAAAATTATCCATGGCTGAATTACTGAGACACTTATGTAGAATGCAGGGGAAACCCCCTGAATATACACCCAGTTAATTGCAAATATTAAATCTGAAAGAGTTCAACAATTAGAAACCAGGTCTACTGAAAAAGGAGAAACATCTATAGTACTACATCCTAATTTCAAAGTTAATCAACCTTAGACAATAGAAATAAATCAAGAACAACTGAAAATTTTAGAAGTAATCACAGGTTAATATGTTATCGGTGAATTGTTAGATAATCAATTCACTGAGCCTGAAATATCTGAACCTGAAACTAAATCTACTTCATCTAAGTCACCTTCAGCTTTCATAGCCCAAACTCCTGGTCATCCTCATTCACCTCGAGTGAAACTTCTTATTACTGAGAATCTTCCTCTTGGCCTAATTAGTATTGAAGAGGTTACTAACACAGAAGAAGAGATCACAATTTCTTTTCATCAAGAGTATTTAGATCTAAGGTATAGTGAACTAATTTACCCTTACGTTCCTTTTAGACTAGATCCTTGGTATCAAAAAATTACCGACTTCCTGCAAAACTCTGGTTTCAATTATTCACCATGCCGTATTCATTTTTACTTTATACCCAGAGGTAGTTACATGGCTTCATCAAGCATGTCTACTGAGTCATCCATGTTTTCTTCATCGCCAATTTTTTTTTGTATGGTGGTCCATCAGTTCATGCTGGGTATCAGTCACTCTCTCGCACTTTTTCAGGAGCATATCCATCTTCTGTCAATATTATACAATCAACTGGTCTTTATGAATCTACCACTGAATCTTTGACAATGAAACATGTATATATGTTTTTTGGAAATATTCCTCAAGCTAGCTCTAAAGGTAACTATATAGCGCCTGGGGGGCAGAAAACTCCTCAAGGAAAACAATTTCTCCAAGGGTAACACCTTATTCAAGGGAAGCAACCATTTCAAGAACATAAGCCTCTTCAAAGGTAGATACCTCTTCAAGGGAAGCAATTTTTTCAAGAGAAACTATCCTTTCAATGAGGTCAACCTTTTACTGTAACTTATCTAGGAAATTATCAAACTTATGTTCCAATACCTCAAACTGGTTTTGGTCAACCTTATGCATCACAACCTTTGATGGGAGATCCTTACCCAGGCATTAATATTGTATGGAATCTGTCGTTGAATCAACAATATTTGCAACCTACTTTACAAATACCTTATAATCAACCTCCTCAGACAGCTGGACAATTTGGTTATACCGAGGTCCAATAGACTATTCTCACTGCACTCCAAATTACCCCTCAGGTATCTATACCTAGTACACTACAAGAAAAAATGACATTAATGAGGGTCATGCTTGTGATAGACCTTTAAGGTCCATCACCAATGTCACATATGGTGACGATCCTTTAAAAAGCGTTGTTGTAAGTGTATATAGTGATGGTCCTTTAAGGTTCATCACCAAAGCCATTTTCAATGACACTTTTGGTGAGGGTTGTTAAAGGCCCATCACTAATTATCTCTTTGGTGACACTTCTAGTGACAAAATTTTAATAACCCTCACCAATGCTCTTTTTTTTACTTTTGGTGACAGTCAAAAAATCTTGATCATCATTGATTATTCCAATGAATTTTTTATGACGCTATGTGCATGTTACTATTTTTTTTGTCAAAAGATAATGATTTAAGACCATTATTGTGGAGTCTTTTTATAATATGTCTAACACCATAGTGGTTAGAGTCAGTCAATTTTTTAAGAAGTAATTAGTGTGTATCATTTCACTCAAGTAATGACTAGTTAAATAGAGTTTTCCTATGAGTCAACACATGATTCATATATGTTAAGTTTATTATCTAGAAAACTCCCTTTAGATAAAGTTACACTAGTGTGTGTAGGAAATATATTATTTAATACTTAATCAAACTTTGTCAATTCTATTAATGATAAATACCTGACACTCCTCAATAATCTGGGCACACCTTAAATTAATGCTTTGGCACACACTACCGTTTCTTATCAATTTACATGTCTTGGAACATCTTTGTACCTAGAACATATTGCCATGACACTGATGCCCAAGCACATGGTGGCATGCACTAGCATAAAATAGAACTCTCTTGGCATGTGTTGGCATGCATGTAGTCCTTAGCATGTCCTGTAACACCTTGGTTGCATGCATTGACATACATTAGCACTTGGCACAAAATTCCACTTGGAATGTATTGGGACCTTTAGTGTGGCTAGCGTGCCCCTTTTCAAAAAGATAAAGTCTTGACTTGTTAACCCTCTTATGTGTTCAATTCCTTAAATTTTGGCTTAGTTCTTCCTTTTGTTGCCTTGAGACTTCGTGATACATATTGACATACCCTGTCACCCTGGATATCCTTAGCACCTACCATGTATTGGCATATCTTGGCACATATAACTAGCACACCCTTGAAATCCCTAGCACACTTTGGCACTTCTTGACATGCATTGATATTCCCTAACATGCCTTACCAATGCTTTGCATACCTTGTCACTCCCTCCTTGGCATGATAGCTAGCACTCATTAAAATTAGTCCTTGGCACACATTCCTCATACTCATTAACTTCCATGAATTTTGACCTAGTTCTTCCTTAATGTTTTGTCCTAGTACTCCTTAACACTCCTCGACATGCATTAGCACTCTCTAGCACACCTTAGCACTCTTCAACATGCCCTTCCACTTCATAGAATGCATAACACTCCCTGACACATTGGCACTTGGCACGTGTTTGTGCTTGAAAAGTATTAGCATGTATGGAATACATTGAGATGCCTTGGTATGATTTGGCATGGTTTAATATTAAATTTATTTGAGATCAATTGCTAAAAGGTAGATGAGAAGAAACAAAGGAAGACTTGGCACTTAGAATGCACTAAGACTTTTCACTTGGCACCTATTGGTGCCTAGCATGCCCCTCTTGGAAATGGTAAATTGATGACTTATTAACCATCTTATGTGTTCATTTCCTCTTATTTTAACTTGTTTCTCCATTTTGTTGCCTTGACAGTCCCTGGCACGCATTGACACACCCTTGCACATCTTGGCACATCTTAGCTTGTTTGACATGCCTTTGCACTATCTGGCAAATCTTAGCATTCACTAGCATGCCTTGACACTCATGTCCTCACAACTATCCTTTAAATTTTTTCACGACTTGGGAACCTAATCAAGTCCTTGGATATTGCAGTTCATATGACAACATTGGCTTGATTTAACCACAACAACTTGACCAATTGCACCTACTGCAAGGATATTGTGCCTTGTTCACCTAAGAACTACCTATAACTCGTCTTATGCCACTCATGTCCAAGCTAAAGTTGTCCCACTTAACTAGTTACCAAGACAAGGATCATATGATCTAGTCATGGCCATAAAAAAACTAAGCAACATAGCTTAGACATGCAATATTTCACATGTATGAGAAATTCATATAAACAATAGAACACTAACCGAGAGTTTACAAGAACCACAAGATGCACAAGGAACACAAGATATAAGCTGACACAAGCTGAGTGCCCCAAAACTTATACAAAACAATGTACAATATGAAATGATCTAGAATAGTTTAAAACATGATCATGTAGCCAATGTGTGCCACATCTCATATAAAAAAATAGCTAAGGGAAAAGAAATGTTGTGCCTAGCACAAAGTGATCTCCCTTTGTCTAAAACTTCTATGTCGGGCCCTGTATAACAAACGTACGCTTTCCTCCTGTAAATCATATTCTAAATTTCTCCTAACACACTTCTTCCTTTGCACACTTGAATTCATTTACACTCCCTGGCACACACTCTAATTCGTTCCTTTCCATGCATTTTGACCTAGTTATCCCTTGATATGCCCCGACACTCACTAACACTATAGTTCAGCATGCATTGACATTTTCTGGCATGTGCTAGCATGCATTTTCATTCGTTTGCATGCCTTGACCATCCCTAGCTTTCATGCCTCACAACCACCCTTACTTAATTTTCATCTTGGGAACCCAACCAAGCCCTTGCTTGACTACAAGAGCTTTACCAAGTTACAATTACTACAACTAGACTATGTTGTTGAATTGTGTAGCTTGGGAGGCACTCCACAAGCCTAGTGAGATGGGTTTGTGTGAGTTTGGTCACAAAAGGTTTTTTGGTCAAAGAATCCAAGAAAAGGGATTTTGGACCCAAGATGGGGTTTAAAATCTAAAAGAAAATTAAAAAGGAAAATTAATTTTCCTAAGGTCCAAGTGGATAAAAGCTGTAAGTTCTATAGGGTTCCTAAGAGGTCTAGGAAAAAATATTTAAGGATTCCTTAGGATGAAGGAAATAACATAAAAAGGAGCTCATTTGATCAAGGGGGAGAAGAGATATGTAGTCCTAAATAGGCCATGATCATTAACATGTCTAGCATTCATTAAGATGCCTCAGTATGCTTCAACATGGTTTAATATTAACGAAATTTGAGATCAATTATTGGAAAGTAGAGGAGAAGTAACACAGGATGACTTGGCACTTAGAATGCACTAACACTTGGCACTTGACACTTATTTCCACCTCGTGTGGGTGTGCATAGCATTATCCTCCTAGAAAATGTAAATTGATGACTTATTAACCCTATGATGTGTTCATTTCCTTGTAGTTTAACTTGTTTCTCCTTTTCGTTGCCTTGATAGTCCCTGGCATATATTGTCACACCCTTGAACATCTTGGCATGCCTTAGCACTTGACACATCTTAACATATTTGACATGCCTTCAAAATATCTAGCACATGTTAGCATTCCCTAGAATGCCTTGGCATTCATGCCCTCACAACTATCCTTACATTTTTTCACGAGTTTGGAACCCAATCAAGTCCTTAGCTACTATAGTTCATGTGACATTGGTCTGCTTCAGCTGTAAACACTTGATCAATTGAACCTACTTCAAGTTGATCAATTTCACCTACTTCTAGCATGCCTTAACACTGCCTAGCATACCTTTTCACTACCTCCTTATCACACTTGGAAGTCACTGACACTTTCAATCACAAACTCTTATTTGTTCATTTCCATGCATTCTGACATAGTGCTCCCTTGTGTTTCCCTAACACTACTAGTTAACACTTCCTTGCACACGTTGGCACATCTTAGCTACATGTCGCCCTATCACTCTATCATTCCTTAGCACTGCCAAGCATGCCTTGTTGATCCTCCTTATCACACTTGGAAATCATTGAAACTCCTTTTCACACACTCTTATTCATTCATTTCCATGCATTATGACATAGTGCTACCTTATGTTTCTCTAGCACTCCCTAACCCTCCTTGGCACACATTGGAACACCCTGGAACTTGGAACATCTTGACATGATTTTTGGGCACTCTATCATGCCTTGGAATTTCCTAGCATATATTTTCACTCCCTCCTTAACACACCTAGAAATTTCTAACACTCCCTGTCACACACTCTTATTCATTCATTTCCATGCAATTGAAACTAGTCCTCCATTCAGTTTCCCTGGCACTCCCTAGCATGCGTTGGTGCCAAACCCCAGCACAAGACACATTTTGGAATGCCTAACATGCATTGGAACTTTATATCACATGTTAGAAATTTCTGGGATTCCCTGCATACCTTGGCACTCCCTAGTTGTCATGCCCTCATAGATAACCTTAATTTTTTTACGACTTGGGAACCCAACCAAATCATTGAAAAAATAGTGTTGTGTCTAGCACACAGTCTTCCTTTGTATGAAACTGTGTCATCCATCCCCTTATCAAAATAATAATCTTGCGTCCTTCAAGTCCTATTATGAAATTCTCCTAACACACTTCATCCATGGGACACCTGAAATTCACTGACACTCCTTAACAAACACTCTTATTCATTTGTTTCCATGCACTTTTTACTAGTTCTCTCTTGTGATGCCTTGACACTCCCAAACACTTCTTGTCATGCATTAACACTAACTAGAATGTGTTAGCACACCTTTTAACTCATTGGGACACCCTAACACTCCTTAATTGTCATGTCCTCATAACTACCCTTATTTTTTTTAGACTTGGGAACCTAACCAAGTCTTGCCTCGACTACAAAAACTTGACCAACTTTCATTTATTACAACTAGACTATGCCTTGTTCACATAATAATGGATTATAAATAATCTTAGGCTACTCATATCCAATATTAACGTATCCCACTCAACAAGTTACCAAGTCAAGGGTCACGTCCAATCATGGCCATAAAACAACTAAGCAACATAGTTTACATCTTGACATCCCATAACACCTGAAACATCTAACAATCCCTTGGAACTATGTGGCACGTGTTAGCACCCCTTTCATTCCTTGACATGATTTAGAACTTCCTAACACACCCTACCATTCACTAACAAGCCTTGGAACTCTAGCATGTCGTGGAATTTCCTAGCATATAATATTGTCATTCCCTCCTTAGCACAATTGGAACTTGCTGACACTCCCTATCACACACTCTATATTCGTTCATTTCCATTAATTTTGAACTAGTTCCCCCTTATGTTTCCGTAGCACTCCCTAACACTTCCTAATACACATTGGCACACCCTGTAACTTGGCACATCTTGGCATGTCACCTCGGCACTCTAAAATTCCTTGGCACTACCTAACATACATTTTCACTCCCTCCTTAGCACACCTATAATTTGCTAAAAATTCATGTCACACACTCTTATTCAACCATTTCCATGAATTTGAAACTATTGCTCCCTTTTTTTCCCTAGCACTCCAAAACACTCCCCTGACATGCATTGGCACCCCCTAGCACTTGGCACATATTGGCATGTTTCCCTAACATTTAGCATATCCTATCAATGCCTAGCATACATTGTCACTCCCTCCTTAGCACACCTAGAACTCACTGACACTTCCTGTCACAATCTCTTAATTATTCATTTGCTTTCATTATTTTCACCTAGTGCTCCCTCATGTGTCCCTAGGACTCCCTAAAAATTTCTAGCATGTGTTGGCACACCCTGGCACCTGGCACATCTTGACCACATGCCACTCTGGCACACTAGCATGACTTAACACTGCCTAGCATACCATGTCACTCCCTCCTTAGCATAACTGAAACTCGCTGACACTCCCTGTCACAAACTCTTATTCATTAATTTCCATACAGTTTTACATAGTGCTCCCTTATGTTTCCCTGGAACTCGCTAACACTCAACACACATTAGCACTTAACACATCTTGGTATGCTTCCCTAACAATCTAGCATGCCTTGGAAATATATATCATATCTTTTCAGTACCCCCTTAGCAAAATTGGAACTCCATAGCATGCCCTATAACTCCTTGGCACATATTGGCTCTTGGCACTTGAAAATTCTTGGAATGTATTTGGATTCTATGGAATTTCTTGGCATGGTTTAAGATAAAATTTATTTGAGATCAATTATTTATTATTAAGAGAGAAGTAATAGAGGATGATTTGTCACTTAATGTTGATTAGCAGTTGTCGTTTATGTCAACCCAAACATCACCAAGAGCTATCCCAATATTGCATGGGAATTTTTAACTACCAAATTAACATATTATGGGTCAAGGATGATTTTTATGGTTTCTACTTGTTGAGATGTTTCCGTTGATATATGGCACGCCATGCAATTCTTCACAGTTTGAGAGATATTCATGTTTGAAGTTTGTACCCCCAGTTAGTGGGCTAAAACCGCACGGGATTGTGGCATGGGTCATTGAAAAGTCATAATTAATATTTTTTAAGCTTCAAAAATCCCTCCCATGTTCACTTGTTGAAGTCGCTCTCAACCAAAGAATTTATATAAATTGTGATCCTCATATCCACCTCATGCAAGGGATTTCATCATCTGAAACAGGTCATTGTGGAATTTTCACTCTAACTTTTTTTCTATGAAGGTTCAGAAGATAAAATTTTAATGAGGGAAAGACAAATCCTGAGGAATTTCCTGTAGAATTTTCAAATCAATGTGCACAATATTTTCGGATATATGATCTGTGCAAGTCAGTGTTTTTGCAGGCTCCTGAAATTCATCTCAAAGAAGTGACCTTGGTAAAATCGTCATAACTCCCTATCTGAGTATCGGATTAGAATTCTGTAAAAAGTGGCAGATAGTGCACAAAATTTATTTTTTTCTCTATAAATTTTAGATCTGAATAAATAAATAGTGACACATGGCACGCCGTACAAGTTCACTCTACTGAAACAGTCCATAATTAGGGCATTGTGAGAGATTGGGCATAACTCTCCCTTGAAGAATCCAAATTGGTTCAAACCTATGGCATTGGAGTGATGACTTAGAGGAGTAATACAAGACCTAAAATCAGATATAGGGGATTTGAAATAACAGAGATACACCATATTCAATATTGAGCTCCTATAAGGAAATAAAAAGCTAGATCATGTGTTGTCAAGGGCTGCAAAGGACCAGACTTTCTAGGGTAGAAAAGAAAAGCAAGGTGCAATAGAGGGTAGCATGACAAGAGTAGAAACCAAGGTGTAGAAAAATAGCAATAATTTCATCACATGAAGTCTTTAAGTGGGCAGCACTACATACAGTCACTGTAAAGGTATCATTGTACTAAGTCATTGTAAATACATTATTATAAAAATTGTTCTAGTGTCTATCTACCAAGAGTTGAAGAGGCAGTGTTGGGAGGTATAGGATCATCATTAGGTGGTTGTGTCATAGTTGGGGTTATGGTCTAGTGTGTCTTCTTCTTCTACATCATTCTATATCATTGTAAAGTGGAACATTTTCCCTAGTATAGGAGTCCATTTTTCTTTTATTCTTCTATAGGATGGTAGGGTGGTGCTAGGGTGAGTTGTAGATCATTGAGTGTTGGGGCATTTGTTCATTTGACTACTGAAGAATATCGGGCATTGGAGCATCCTTCCAGTGGGAGCTGGAGAAGAATTCTTTTCTAGATTCTAGGAAGTTGGAGCTTTATTGTCAATTGGAGTTGAATATTAAAGAATTATTAGAAAAGCATCTGGTGGTTTTTGTCTCGTAGTGGGTTTCCACCTTCAAAACTATGTGCATTTGTGTTCCTTTTGTTTTCTACTATCATTGTACAAGCAGTGACAATAATTGAATATTAACTAATGCTCTAATTGAAAGGAATCATGATTCACCCCCCTCTAAGTATTTCCAACACTTAATACACGCTAAAACTTGGCCGTTGGCATGAATTGGCACTAATGTCGGTATGCCTAGAATTCCCCTCTTAAAAAGGTAAGGTCCTGAATTATTAACCCTCATATGTGTTCATTTATTGCATTTTAACTTGGTGTTCCCTTTTGTCGCCTGACACTCCTTGACATGTGTTCACATACCCTAACACCTACCACATATTGTCATGCCTTAACACATGGCATGGCTTGGCATGCCTTGGCACTATCTGGCACATGTTAGCACACCTTGGAACTTCTTGAAATGCAATAACATTCCCTAAAATTCCTTGTCACCCCCCCCTTGGCATGCCTAAAACTCGCTGACACCCCCAAAAAACCCTCTTATTCATTCATTTCCATTCATTTTCACTCGATGATTTATGTTTGATGGTGTGCATGTCAATAAAGAGTTCTTTTAAAAGAATAAAAAAATGATCTCACCATTACTGACATAAGTAATTGTGAGATTCGACTTGAATGACATTAGGAAACTACACAAGAGATTTCAAGAATTTCATTTTTAGGGTTTTTTGTTATGGTGTGGGAGTGGTAAGAAGTGAGTTGTTAATATGGTGCATGGATGTTTAGAATACCTTCTCACTCCCTCCTTGGCATGAAAAATAGCACTCATTTCCACACCTTCACACACCCTCATATTCATTCACTTCCATTCATTTTGACCTAGTGCTCCCTTGTGTTGTCCTAGTACTCCCTAACACTCCATAACATGCTTTGGCACTCTCTACTTATCACCTTTCGACATGCCATGTCACTTCATAGCATGCATAACACTCCCTGACACACATTGGCACTTGGCACATGTTAGTTCTTGGGAAAGTCTTAGCATGTCTGACATGCATTGAGATGAATTGATATCCTTTGGCATGGTTTAATATTAAATTTATTTGAGATAAATTATTGGAAATTAGATGAGAAGAAATAGAGGGATATTTGGCATGTAGAATGCACTAACACTTGGCACTTGGCACCTATTCGCACCTAGGGTTGGTGTGCCTAGCATACTCCTCATGGAAAAGGTAAATTGATGACTTATTAACCCTCTTATGTGTTCATCTCCTTGTAGTTTAACTTGTTTCTTTGTTTGTTTCCTTGACCGTAGTTGACACGCATTGTCACACCATTGCACATCTTGGCATTCCTTAACACTTGGAACATCTTAGCATGTGACATGCATTCACACTATATGTCACATATTAGCATTCCCAACCATGCCTTGGCACTCCTTAGCTATCTTACCCTCATATATAGCCTTACTTTTTTTGCAAATTGGGAACCCAACCAAGTCATTAGAAAAACAATGTTGTGCCCAAACCAAAGTCTCCCTTTCTCTGAAATTAATTTTTCCACATCTTATCACAACCACAAGCTTCCCTCTTGCAAGTCTTATTATAAAATTCTCCTAAAACACTTCATCCTTGGGACACCTAGAATTCACTGACACTCCTTGGCATATACTCGTATTCGTTCATTACCAAGAATTTGAACAAATTCTCCATTGTGTTCCCATAGAACTCCATAACACTCCTCAACATGCATTGACATTGTATGCCATGTGTTAGAACACCTTTTCATTCCTTAGCATGCCTTGGCACTCCTTAGCTATCATGCCATCACAACTACCCTTACCTTTTTTTAGACTTGGGAATCCAACCAAGTCCTTCCTTGACTATAATAGCTTGACCAAGTTACAATTAATACAACTATACTATGCCTTGTTCGCCTAAGAACTTCCTAAACTCATCTTAGGATACTCGTTTCCAATCTCAACTCATCCCACTTAACAAGGTACCAAGTCAAGGCTCACATCCAACTGTGACCATAAACAACTAAGAAACATAGTTTATATCTTGACATGCCATAATACTTAGCATGTTTAACACTCCCTTAGCACTATGTGGCATGTTTTTATCCTCCCCTACATTTATTGGCATGTTTTTCACTCCTTAGCACACCCTATAACTCCCTCAAATTCCCTAACACTCTAGCATGCCTTGGCATTGCCTAACATATAACCTTGTCACTCCCTCCTTAGAAGACTTGGAACTCATTGACACTACCTATCACACAATCTTATCCATTCATTTCCATGCATTTTGAACTAGTTATCCCTTGTGTTTCCGTGGAACTCCCTAACACTCCTTGGCACACATTGGCACACCCTGACACCTAACACATCTTGTCTCTCATGCTGGCACTCTATCATTCCTTGGAACTACCTATCATTCCTTGTCACTCCCTCCTTAGCACACCTAGAACTCACTGACACTCCATGTCAGATACTCTTATTCATTTCCATGCATTTGAAACTAGTGCTCCCTTGACTATCCTTGGCACTCCATAACACTCCCTAACATGCATTAGCACACCTTAGAACCTGACACATATTGGCATGTTTCCCTGACCTCTAGCATACCCTCTCACTCCCTCCTTAGCACACCTGGAACTCACTGACACTTCCTGCCACAACTATTATTTTCTCATTTCCATGCATTAATTTTACCTAGTGCTCCCTTGTATCTATGTGGTTTAATTTTTCTTCTTAATACAAGTCACCGTTAGAATCCATAATTGACAGATATTTGTCTTCAAACTGCAGGAGTCGAAAATTTACGTTTTTGTTACATTTTGATGGATCTTGTGCATGTATGGCACACCAAGAAAAAATAAGGGGTTTAAAGAAAGCAACAATTGCATGATGTTCACGAGCCAAAAATAGTTGACACAGAAGTTTAAACTGCAATTGAAGCGAACGATTCTATTTTTATTTTTTCATAATTTTTTATTCCCTCCTGCAAAAAATCCACCCTCTCGAAGCCAGAGAAAGTGGAACATTGTGGTGGGCATTTTGATGAATTTCGAAGAGGGATGCTCTACTCCTTTATATCATTTGATGTAGCTAGGTTGATGCCATAGTTGTGGAGATGCACGCTAGATGCCATAACTATGGAGATGCACATCAGATTGGCCTCTGAGGGGGAAGTAAGCTCAAGATGCTTCTCACCTTCATCGACATCCTTCCCAATGGGTATTTATAAAATGAACCTCCGGAAATGACCAAGTTGAATATTTTTCTATTTTCTGATTGCGTTTAGCTCATCAAAACCCCATATTTTAATGCCTTGGAAGTGAATTTATTGAGATTTTTTTTTATTTTCATGTCTTGAATCTGAGTTGTATGTTGCGTTTACAGTAGTATCTAACCTATCTTAGCATTTTTTTGGTCTAGACCCCATATTTGATGTGTCTGTTTCCTCTGAACTTATTGATGGAGATTGTTTAACTCTCGAGGCCTTTGAGCAACCCAAACTGTGAAGGAATTATACCGCCATTAGGGAATTTTGAGGTCTAAAATGGCCCTCCTAAGAAAATTATAAAATAATAGTGGAAATAATAAAATAATATTTTATGACATCATCAAATTTTAGAGGGAAAACAGAAAAAAAAAAACTACTTTTTCAACTCGTATTTTCAACTTATCTCCCAAATGTTTTACTCAAATTTCAAGTGGGAATACTTGTTGGATGCAAAATTTAATTCCTCATCCAAGGAGTACCCATGTTCCATACTTTCGATGGACCTTGCAACATGAAAATGGATAAATACATGAAAAATGTGATTGCAATCACGTTTTTCATGTATTTCTCATTTTTCATGTAGTAGGGTCCATAGAAAGTATGCAACATGGGTACTCCTTGGATGAGTAATTAAATTTTTCATTCAATGAGTACTCTTGCTTGAAATTTAAGTAAAAAATTTGGGAGATAAGTTGAAAATATGAGTTGAAAAAGTAGTTTTATTATTTTATTATTTTTTAATACTTTTACCCTTTTAATTAAAAAATGGTGAATCATACCCCATGGTTGACATCATCATATTGAATCCTATTGGTTCTTATAAAGTTTATTTTGGTTGTACATTTTTCTTAGTAGGCCCATTTTAGACCTCAAAATTCCCCTATTGCTTAGCCTATTGTTTGACAAGTCGATGAAATCCTTAAACAAATAAAGAATTTGTAGCTCAAAAATTTGTTCCTAGCCCTTGAAATTGAGCATAGAACATAGAATTAGTCTTGTCGGAGCTAGTGAAACCATTAGTAGAAAACGCATCAAAACTTCCCTGAGAGCTTGCCTCTGATGGATCGGGTGTAGTCCAAAGAGATTGCAATTCATATAGTTGGTGTGGGAATCTCTCCATAAAACAAATTATTGGAGAAACCGAGCATGTGAAAATCCTTGAATTTCCATATCCATTATGGGAGAAACCCTGTCACATCTTAGCCGCATGCTACTTTGACACACTAGCATGACTTATCGATGCCTAACATACCATGTCACTCCCTCCTTAGAACACCTATTGAGAGAGACCTAACACTCCTCAAAAATACTGACACACCTTAATATTCTTTGGCACACACTAACATTCCTTCGCACCTCGCATATCTTGGAACACATTTGTACCTAAAACACCTTGCCATGACTATGATTTCCAAGTGCATGTTGGCATGCCCTAGCACACTATAACATTCTCCCTAGTATGCCCTGGAAAACCTTGGCTTGCATTGAAATACATTAAAACTTAGCACACATTGACACATGGCATGTATTGGACCCTATTATTAGTGTGCCTAGCATACCCCTTTTGAAAAAGATAAATTCTTGACTTATTAACCCTCTTATGTGTTCATTTCCTTGAATTTTAGCTTGGTTAGTACTTTTGTTGCAGTGGCACTCCTTGACACATATTGCATACCTTGTAACCCTTCACATCCTAGCATGCCTTAGCACCTGTCATATCTTGGAGTCCCTTGGCACTATTTGGCACATCTTAGCACACCTTGGAACTCCCTAGCATAGTTTGGCACTTCTTGACATGCCCTAATATTCCCTAGTATACCTTACCAACGCTTAGCATACCTTTTCACCCCCTCCTTGGCATGACAATTGGTATACACTAACACTCCCTGGCACACCCTGATATTCATTCACTTCCATGCATTTTTACTTAGTGCTCCAAAATGTTTTCCTAGTACTCCCTAACACTCCGCAACATGCATTGGCACTCTAGCACACCTTATCACTCTTTGACATGCCCTGTCACTTCATAGCATGCATAACACTCCCTAACACACATTGGAACTTGGCATGTGTTGGAGCTTGGCAAGTCTTAGCATGTTTCACATGGGTTGAGATGCCTTGGTATGATTTCCCATGGTTTAATGTTAAATTTATTTGAGATAAATTATTGGAAATTAGATGAGAAGAAATAGAGGAAGATTTTTCACTTAGAATGCACTACGACTTGGCACCTATTGGCACCTAGTGTTGGTGTTCCTAACATGCCCCTCTTGGAAAAGGAAAATTGATGAATTATTAACCCTATTATATGTTCATTTCCTTGTAGTTTAACTTGTTTCTCCCTTTTGTTGCCTTGATATTCCCTGGTGCACATTGTCACACCCTTGCACATTTTTGCATGCCTTAGCATTTGGCACATATTAACATGTTTGACATTCCTTCACACTATCTGGCACATGTTATCATTCCCTAGCAAACCTTGGCACTCATGCCCTCACAACTAGCCTTGCATTTTTTCATGACTTGGGAACCCAATCAAGTCCTTGGATATTGTAGTTTATTTGACATTGGTCTGCTTTAGATGCAACAACTCAACCAATTGCACCTACTACAAGTATATTGTACCTTTTTCAACTAAGAACTGCCTATCACTCATCTTAGGCCACTCGTGTCCAAGCTTAATTTGTCCCACTTAACTAGTTACCAAGACAAGGATCACATCTAGCCATGGTCGTAAAACAACTAAGCAACATAACTTACATAGGAAACATTTCACATTTATGTCCAGTTCAATTAAACAATAGAGCATTAAATGAGAGTTTTCAAGAACCAAAATATGCACAAGACACACAAGATATAAGTCGACATATGTCGAGTGCCCCAAAACTTATACACAACAATGTACAATATGCAATTATCTATAATGGTTTAAAACATGAGCATGTGGCCAAAGTGTGCCACATCTCATATAAAAATAATAGCTAAAGGAAAAATATGTTAGAAAATTAAATATTACAGAGCAATGCAACACATATAATATGCGAAAAATACAAGCAAACAAAACACATAAAACTAGAGAGACACAGATATACGTGGTTCACCCAGTTTGGGCTACGTCCACCCCGAACAGCCAGTCCTTCCTTTCTATTATCCAGCAAAATGAAGAGACAAAACCTACAGCAGATCCGCTGTAATATCCTCTGTTCTCTCTCACAGTCTCCCTATCTATTTCCCGCTCAGAGAATACACATACATTACACAGCTGCAATACAATACCCTCATAAAAGCGAGGGGTTGCCTTCTAGGGGAAAAAAATCCCTAAACTAAACATAACTTCTACCGTTAGATCATCCGCCTAATGAATGGCACAGATTGACTAGAAATTACTATATTTTTACAAGGCAATTTTACATCTATTTTTGGCTTCGGGGGTGCTGCCCCCAAAACCCCTGTTGGGGGACCGCTGGCCCCGGGACCCCCCATCTAGGGGGGTCACCCCCCCCGGACCCCGCGAGGGGGACAAGCCCCCACTTCCCCCCCCGCGTGCAAGGGTGTACAATTTTCCTGGGGTATACATCTAGCTAAAACAAGGATCTCTGAATCAGGAAGAAAATCAGGCTCCACACCCAACAAAATAGTGTTGTTCCCAATAAAAAGTATCCCTTTGTCTAAAAATACTATATCAAGTCCCTTATTGCAACCGTAGACTTTCCTCCTACAAATCCTATTATGAACTTCTCATAACACACTTTTTCCTTGGCACATTTGAATTCACTGACACTCTCTGACACATACTCTTATTTGTTCCTTTCCATGCATTTTAACCTATTTCTCCCTTATGATGCCTTGGAAATCCCTAGCACTTCTTAGCATGCATTGAAATTGTCCACCATGTGTTAGCACACATTTTCATTCCTTGCAGGCATGCCCTGACCCTCCCTAGCTATCATGCCCTCACAAATACCCTTAATTTTCAACTTGGGAACCAAACCAAGTCCTTACTTGGCTACAAGAGGTTGACCAAGTTATGATTACTAAAACTAGACTATGTTGTTGAATTGTGTAGCTTGGGAGGTACTCCACAAACATAGTGAAATGGGCCTGTGTGAGTTTGGTAACAAATGTATTTGTGGGAAAAGAACCCAAGCGAAGGGGTTTTGGACCCAAGATAGAATAGGAATCATGAGTTGTATTCTCAATTTAAACAAAATGATACTAAACAAATGGCAGAAAACTCTTACAAATATTGGTGGGAAATTTAAATCCCTTTGACTCTTATGACACTCCTTTCTCACTTCTCCATATTATTGTGCTACCTTCCAACACCAATATATTTCCTTTAACCATGAGTTTCCTACGTCTCCCTATCTCTTAATATTTTGTAAATATTTTATTCTTTCTTCAATGTTTCCTTCCGTCATGTTCAATATCCTTTTGTAATTTTTTGTTCCTCGTCCTTACGGTGTTTATATATTTCAAAAAACATAAATTTTCAATGGATTCCTTTCTCAAAATAACTCATTCCCCGCCCCGTTCTCTAAGGCTCCCATTACCATAGAGATCTTAACCACAAAAACTTACCATTATTATTCTAGCTAGCCAACCCTATCATAGTGGGCATACATGACCATCTCAACAAGGATAAATAGAAATATTCCTTCTACCAATAACATTTTTATTCAAAGATGGATTTTTCATACTAATTTAGCACAAGATCCCTTCTTGAACTAATTTGTTTCTTCCTTTGAAAAGGATTGACAATGTTTTACAACAAACTCCAAAAAAAATCCTTTTATGATAGTTTCCACCTAACAATTAATGATATGGGTTAATGATATCTTTCCATTGAATGGTTCAACATCTTGATGATCCCTATCCTATTGACCACAACTTTTGTATTCATTATTTATTTCACCGCAACATCTCCATTATATATTGATGGCGTTCATGAGCTTATTTTTGGTTCTCTTCTTTATGGAAACAATATTATCTTTGACACCATTATTCCTACCTTTACAACTATAAGTTTTCACTTCTATCCCATCGGGGAAGTAACTTTCGTCAATGAAAGGTTACACAACAGGGACCCTATGATCCAATTATTCATGTTATCAATGTAGTTCCCACATGACAGGAAGATTCGATGGTCTATCATAGCCAAACACTCTATGATGGGTTTCATAGATACCCAAACTATGACAATGAGTTGCATTCTATTGCCGAAGGCTGTAAGCAGTGGAAAAATTATATTTTTCCAAAGGAAATGGCCATACACATCAATTATAGGCCTTTTCCTACTCTAGATAGTCCTTGGGAGTTAGTGCCCATGGAATTTATGTCATGATTTCCCTCAACCAAGCATGGCAACAAATGTGTTTTTTTTGTTTTTTAACGCTTCCTTAGGATGGGAATTTTGGAACCTTGTAAGAAGATTGTTGTCACAAAACCCAGTCATAAGCTCTTATTCAATCATAATTTGGTTCATTTAGGGTTTCCAAATACCATATTTCCTGATAGGGATAGTAAATTCCTCAATATTTTATGGTTTAATCTTTGGTCCATGATAGACATCAAGCTTGACCAAATCCATTGCCTTCCATCCCTAGACTAATAAATAAAAATTATTCAATAGGATTATTGTATATGTCCTTAGAGTATACAATTGTGAGAATCCACATACACGTGTTGAAATCCTTCCATATTTTCAACATAAATTTAACATAACTCTTCACTCTTCATATTTCTATTAGCCACAAGCCATTTCAGGTGTGCTTGGTGTCCCAAAAATTGGCACAAATTGATGTAGCTATATTCATGGAATGATAGATGAAGATACCTCCCATACTTTTAACGAGGTAAGAAAAGCAACCAATTTTGAGGAACATATCCAACAAATTCAACACTGAGTTAATGATAATTTGTAGAAAGTTTCCAAGTTCAAGTACAACTAGATACACAATCCATTGGGTTGCAGATAAGTCTCAGGTTGGTGAAAAATTATGGTTGGACTTGCATAAAGAGCAATTGACAAACTCCCATAAGAAGCTCATACCAATTTGATACGATCCTTGCACCATCACCAAGGCTATCGGTAATAATTATTTTGAGGATAATCATAGGATTATTTATATTAATTCAAAGGTATATGTTAGGATGATTTATGCTTGATGGGGTGCATGTCTAGAAAGAGTTCCTTTAAGAGAACAAAAAAGATGATCACACCATTACTGACATAAGTAATTGTGATATTCTACTTGAATGGCATTAGGTAACTACACAAGAGAGTTTAAGAATGAAATTTTTAGGGTTTTTTTTTTATATCAAGGTATGAGGATCATTATGTTTTTTTCCAAAGCATTTACATATGACTAAATTTTTTAAATAGTACATTAATCTAATATTATTTCTCTAATATGCTCCTAGGTTATAATTCAAAGCAACGTAGGTTCTAAAACTCATGAAACTTTTTTCTCTAAATCACTAAAACTCCTGTTAGGGTCCCGTGATTTGGCCGATTGGCTAGCCAAATGACGATGTAACATCAAACCAATCTTTGGAGCCCAAGGACCTAGCCTTCCTGGACTCAGAGAGGGCTCTCTCTATAAGTGCAAAAGATGTCGGTGTGTTTACTTGCGATGTTCTGATATTAGGCTAGTTATGAAGTGTGTTTTTGGTTTTTTTATTTTTTAAGTTTGTGAGGGATGAAACTGATCAAATACATAAACTGGATAACAAGATGTAGATAAATTGGGATATGGGGTCAAACAGGTCAAGGAAGCTATGAAGTGATGATGTAAAGCTGCTGTAGGGCCGATTTGATTCACAATAGAAGGGATCTCTGGGCAAAATGGATTAAATGAACAATAAGTTGGTGAAAGACAAGGGATTTCAAGTGCAAAATAGTTAATAGCAGACATAAACATGTAATAGCAAGCCATTGATCATGCTAGGAATAACTATAAGCTAATCAATACATAGAAATCAAACATTCCAGCCATACATAGAGGTATAAGACTCTCTAACTTCGGGAAAAGGCTATCAGACTTTGGGGAAAATACATGAGACAAACTAACAACTCATAAACTATGCCGGAACGCCTAAACATAGTCTCTAAGTCATTGGGCACTTGGACAAATAAGTTTTCATAGTTTTAGGCAAAGGGCTAGATCGAAACTAGGCCTCCTTGGTTCAACAAAATGATCAACAAATCAGTCAAAGAGAAAGTTTTATGGATAGAACTATGGGCAGCTGATAGGTAGGTAGGGCAAACCATACATCCTACTCAACATACATGGAACTGATGAATAAAACTTAGCAACAATACCTTAGATTACTAAAGAGCAGCTAAGAATTCTTTAGCATAACTAAGGGAGAAGAAAACATCAAGCTATGAAGATTCGGGGATTTTGAGGTGCCTCCATGGGCATGTCTCAAAATCAATCTTTACTGATCTATAGCAGCAAGAAAAATGAAATATGAGTGAAAACTAGAAGACAAAACAACATTAAGAAGCACTATACCATTCTACCATGTCAAGGAATCCATCGACAAGCCTTCAACATTCCTCAAAAGCATCCAAGAGGCAATCCAAACATCATAACTCAAGTGTATTCTTCAAAGCTCATATGACCAATGCATTAATTCTTCTCTCAAGTTCAGCCTCTGATTTACAATGAGAACCATGGGATAAATAGGCTTGAGGGAGGAAAACCTCATGGAGCAACTAGCTATCCCATTGGCTAAGTCAAAATATCTAAACTTGTCCTTGAGGCTTTGCAAAGCCCAAGGCACAAAATATCCCATAAAATATCTAAAAAACTGCTAAAAACAGAAATTATATTAACTTTACATGATTTTCCCATGATAAAAATAGCTTAACGCACATTTGGGAAAAGCAGATTTTTGGAGTTCAAAAATTACAAAAATACTTCATATTTATGCCTGAAAAAGGTCCCCTGACTTGTTGAAGGCAAATGGCAGCCTTCCCGGTGGCGAAATGAGGCTCATGATGGCTCGTTGGAAAGCTCTCTGTGTCTGCTTTCCAACGCAAGTGGAATCACCTCAATCTGATCTCTGAAAGTCCCTCAAAACTGTACCTATGTGCAAAAACCCAGAAAATAGCAGGCTGCTGATATGGCGGGCAGAATGTGCAAAATGAGGTTGTTTTTCGCCAATTTGAGGGGGCGAATGATCTTCAAATGCCCTGAAAATCGCTGGAGAGCTGCTCGTGAAATTATGGCATCTATTGGTATCACCCTCCTCCCTTGACGACTCATCAAACTGAAATGGCGCATTTATGAGTTTTTGACCAAAAACCCAAAAAATGCCAAAAAACAAAAAGTTTCCGAAACAGGCCCAAAATTTGCATGCATGACCCTCAAAGGTCCATAGAGACATGCTCCGAAGCTGAAGCCAAAATATCGAGGGCTGAGGTGCTTTTTGCTTCTTTCCGTGCTAGGCGCCTCTCCTTCAACTTCTTCAATTTTTCTTGTGCTACCTTCAATTTTCGCCTGGCAAACTGATTTAGCTTCTGAAAGTGAAGAGTCCTTTTTCTCTGTAGCTCAAGATCCCTATTTGCCTTCTCAAGCTTTGTTTCCAAATGCTGGTTAGCCCTCTCAAGCCATGCTTCCTTGTTTTCCTCAATTTCCTGCTCAAAGAGGGCAGTGAGAGGAAAGGCTTCGAATGAGCTTGTTCTTCTGCTCTCTGTTTCTCCAAGGCTCTTCTAAGCCCGATGGTCCTAGGCCTCTTTCGCCTAGGCTGGTCCTCTTCCTCTTCATCATCAAACTCGCCAATGATCTCTTCAATTCTTACTTGCGCCTTTTCTGCCTCCTTTTTGTACTTGATCGCCCTTGCCTCATGAATGGCTGCATGATACTTCATTTGTTTGTTTTCAACCTCCAAGAAGTGGTTGAAATTCCTCGCCCTTTGAAGATCTTCTTGTAACACTTCAATTTTCTCTTCTTTGTGAATGAGGAGGTTTTCAAGGATGCGGGCCTCATTGTCACTATCATCACTTTGGATAGGGATAATAGCTAATTCACCTCCATGCTTTGCACTTTCTCCAATTTTACTTTTGCCTTTGAATGCCAATATAGCGCTTTTTCTCCTTGGCAAGCTAGAAGTTGTCTTTTTGGGCAATTTCCTCTTTTTAGGAACAGTTTTGGTCACTGTCAAGGAGGCAGCTTCAGCTTGCTGTCCTCCCTCAACATCCTGTCCAGCTTGTGGCTCAAAATATGCTTCAATTGTTTGCTCAACCTGCTGCTCTTCAATCTCTGTCTGCTGCTGTTCCTCTTCCTGTACTTGCTGCTATTGATCAACCTCAAGTTGTTGTCCCTCTTCCTGAATTTGCTGCTGTTCATCAACCTCTAGCTGCTGTCCACTAATTTCCAACTACTGCTGTCCCTCAAAATCTGGCTGCTGCTGCTCATCATCCTCCTTTTCTCCCTGTGGCTCACTGCCCTCTCCTTCTCCCTGTTTACTTGGCTGCCCAGTGGTCATCTTGAGTTTTTTAGGGGTAGGCCTACTAGATAAAGGCACTAGGCGATGGACAGGCTGAGTAGGAGACACATGAACAGGAGGGACAGTGGCGAAATCGGCATGGCTAATGAATGAATCCCATGAAACCCCTTTCTTCTCCAGCTGGTGTAAGAAGATGATTTTGATCAAGGAATGGTGAAAGAGAGAAGGGATTTGCTAAGGTGGAGCTTTCTTTTGGACAGTAGCTGCCATTTTCTCTATGCTTTTGGACAAAAGGTATGGAAGGTTTAATTGCCTGCTTCTAGTAAAATGCATCAACAAGCGAACATGATAGGCAAAAATTTGGCTAAACCTCCCTTCACAAGTGAAATATCTCATTATGGCTTTCATCAGCGGAGCATAACTGTCAAGAAGATAGGAGAAAGGGAAAATAGCAGTGATGGTTTCTCTATGTTTCGGCTTGATGAAAGGTTTATAATCCTCCAGATCAAGATGCGCTTGTTTAAACCACTTTTCACCATGATACGGGATCTTGGTAGCCTTGGATACATACCTTGGGGAGATTTTGAAGTCAAGACCTGCTAACTGGAAGTTTTTGTCCTTGAATCTCAAAGCGCACAAATGTGTAAGTGGCGAGAAACTCTTGACTTCTTCTATCCTCTGACAGAAATCAAGACAGCCTACTTCATGGAAAATGAAAAGCACTGATGGGTGAGCATTGATTTCTTCTATGGAGATAGGCTCATATCTCTTATGTTGTCCGCCTTTGTGATCTCGTTTTGGAGGCATTCTGACTTTCAAACAAGCTTTGGAAGAGGCAAACTGCCTTCAATGTATGAAAAATGCTCTGCTGGATTGAAACTGGCCACTACACTGCTTGGACAGATATGGACCCTGTGATTTTGAATAAAATGCAACAATGTTCTTGGAATAAGCCACCTCTGCACTTATTAATAACAGTCCTTCAAATCTGGATATACTTCGGCTTCTATGTAACCTTCTTAACAATGGTATGAAGAATACCTCTGTCAACGAGATTTACGCAGAGACCATACAGTGGAAAGAAAGGATACCCTTTGGTTATGTGAAAAATTAGCCCACAGTGTTAAGGAAAACACCTTTCACTTGTGACTTTTGAGAAGTCAATCACCACCTTTATACCTCTGCCTTTGATGTCAAAATCCAACATCAACAACCTCTGTCCTTCACTATGCTGTTTACCTTTGAAAATCTCTGTCAACAAGTCTTCAACTTTGTACCTCTGTCTTAATCTTAACTTCAAATACTAACCACTCTTCTCTTTTAGAAAATGGCCCCTTTCACTTGTGAAGTTTTGAGAAATTCAACACCACTTTGGTGCTTCTGGTTTCAATGTAAACTTTGATCATCAACAAGTGCCCAAACACTAACAACCACCTTCTAGAAAAGGCCCTGTTTCACCCTCGGAATCTCTCTGTTAAACGAGCCTTCACGATGATACAACATGCAAGTCCAAGTAAGCGGACGAGTTAAACGTGATGTATAACCAATGCACGGTGGTTTTTAGGAAACATACTTTTACGCTGAGTGAGTTTTAAGAGAGCCACCCAAATGCAGCCTGCCAATATCAGCCTCAAACACTAACAACTCTGTTCTTCAGAAAAAGGCCCCTTTCCTTTGTGAAGTTTTAAGAGAACAAAAAAAAACTGCTTTTGTACTTCTGCCTCCAAAGTTAGAAACACATTAATGAAATCTGCCTTTTAATGTAACATTTATCCTTAGAGTCTCTTTGTCAATCAGCTTTTCAACATGATAATGTGGTGAAGAAAGAGGGCAGACCTAGATTAACAATACACAGTGCTTTATGAGGGACACTTTTTCTTGTGAAGTTTAAGAAATCAAACATCACTTGTATACCTCTGCCTTCAAAGTTTAGATTTAACCACCAACAACCCTGCCCTCTAGAAAAATGGCCCTATCCACCCTTAGAAACTCTCTGTCAACAATTCTTCACAATGATATAATACAGGGAGAAGCAGACTTAGCTTGGTGAAAAATCAGTGCAACAGTGGTTTATAGAATACACTCTCTGCTTTGTGAGCTTTTAAAAACCCATCAACACCTCTATACCCCTGCCTCCAATGTGTAACTTCTCATCAACAAATTCTGCCTTTTAATGTGCTGTCATCTTTGGAAGCTCTCTGTCAACAATCTTACAGTAGTGAAATATAGTGAAATAGGGGGGGCAGTTTGCTACAAAGGTGTGCTTGTGAGATAGGCAACAGTCACTCTGTTCTTGAAACCTCTGATGTCAATAAATACATGATTTGAAAACGACACAAACTGGTTCCTAACCATAAAACCCCGTATTATCACAATGTAATTACCTCATCTCACTGTGTAGGAAAACTGCTTTTGTTTTTAGCAATAATGGCAAGGTCCGGGGTTTTCAAACATTCTTGTCATTTATCAACACCTTGCAATCGATGGGGAGTTCATAAAAATACCTCAAATTTGATGGATGCCGCTTGAAAGGATGAAAGAAACCCTGGATAGTCTGGAAAAGCCGCGCGGCAACCTTTGGAGAAAACCCGTCGCGCAGGAAAACTTGTCGGGTCGGCCTGTCGTGTGGTCGGGTGGCCTCCTATAGGCACGTCGCGCCCACCTACAGGCACGTCGCACCGACGAAGAAGCCCCGTGTATTTTGCTGCCCAGGCACGTCGAGCCAAATCCCAGGCACGTCGCGCTGCTTTTTCTAGGGCAAACCTGTGAATTTCCGACCAGATTCTCTTTGTCTCGATGGTGGAGAGGCGTGGGCTCTTCTTCAGATTTTTGAAAAATGAAAAATTTACACCATAATTACCCTTTGATACTATATCACCATAACTCTCCAACGGTCACTTACCCTTTCGGAATTAACATTGATTTCTAACTCTGTTTTTTTTTTCAAACAGTGGGTTTGTTATTTGCATATGTATACCGCCCTTTGATTCTGACCCCGAGCTCTGAACTTTGATCAATTTAAGTCGACCAACTCCACCACTTCTGCTACGGTGTTTCAATAACACAGGTGATTTGTCATTTTGCTTTGACAACTCCTTCATTTTTTTCCTATAATGGGTTTTCAAATCTCTGTTTGTAGGTATAGTATACAGTACTCTTTTTTTTCCCTCAAAATAAAGGTTGTGCTTTCTTCCTTTTAAACTATCCAATAATGATCACAGGCTGAAAGACCTTTGGAACACAGTGAATAATAACTTTAAAGGGGAAATCTTCTTGGTGACAAAGTTTTAAAAGGTCTTGTCTGCAGGTCCTTTTTTCATGCAGTTCTGTGCTACATCTGCCCTCTGGAATGATAACAAGTGTGTTTGTTATAAGACATATAAACAATGATAATTCATCAAAACAAATTCCTTCTGCCTAATCATAAGATCATATACCCATTTGCCTCCCCATCTGAAAAAACAAGCTTGTATAATATGAAAACAGGGCTTTTTGATACACAGTCCTTATTTTGTTCTGATCAGTGTGTTAAACCCTTTTTTGTCAATAGAACCATTTCATGACTGAACTATGTTCACTGTTTCCCTCTCTTGGTGATTGTTAGCAAGGAAGGGCTATTCATAATGCACCAAAAACATTTGAAAAGATGTAAACACCATTTCTTGAAAGGCGCCTCTTTGGACCTTTGGTATATGATATTGTTTTGTTGCTTGACCTTTTTCTCAAGGAGAAAGTCTTCTTTTTGGTATCAGTGGCACACATATATTCAATATTGTCTCTTTCCTACTGTAGGTATAGTCTGTCAGCTAGTTCTTTGAAATAGGAGTACCAATACCTTTGCATTATCAGCACTATCATTCACCTGTGTAATGACTTTTATTCCTTTTTGGTATCCTTCCACTGCTTTCTTGTATCAATCAGTTTCAGCAACCTGCAGTAGCTTTGGCCATCTACTCATGCATGGAGGAGGCTCTTCATCAGATAAGGTGTCCGGAGACTTTTTGACCATTATGTTCGACACAGCCTTTCTCTGAATGTGGTGGTAAGTAAACTTCTTGAAAAACACCAATCTTAGCATCTTTATTTGCAAGCATCACTGTGTTTTTAGAAGAAAACCCTAGCCACAGTGACACTGTTCTAAGGGTGACTGAGAAATTTATCATTTGGATTGTTTATCTCATGACCTGTTACTTGACAAAAACTCTTTGTGACTATGAAGGTCAGTGCATTTGAAAAAGCTAAGAGCTTTCTTTCTGCCTGTGCAATGGCATTGTTTAATAGCCTCTATTCCATTTGATTTTTGAACAAAACAGGCCTCTTATGATTTGGATGTTTACTGATGACAGGTCTTTCTAAAGTTCAACAATTCATATGGTTTGCAAGTTTGAAATGAGCTCCTTTATCAGGCCAAACTCCCCTTTCCTTTGAGCTTATCATATTTCCACTATATTCCTGTTATGGTCATCAATTACATTCATGAAACCTGAAGATATTGTTTCATTGTTTCAGTAAAGGTAAACCTGGACTTTTGCAACCTTCTGAGTCAACACTGGCCTGCGCCCTCTGCTTATGGATGAAGGAGGCGCCCTAACCCTCTGCTTGTAAATGAAGGAGGTTTTGGGCCTTGACAATTTATCATTTTGCTGAGACAGTGGCGACCCTTTCTTACTGTGATTTTCATGCTGGAAAGAGCTGTAAGGTCCTGATGAGTGACTTTTGTTTTGCAGCTTCATCTCAGGCTCACAATACATTTAGAAGCAGCTGTTCCTCTAACTGTAGATCAAACATTTCCTCCTGAGATGAAGTTATATTTCCTGCTTTTGTAGAAACATAGAACACTGTGAAAAACCTAATAGTCAGCTTGAGATTGGATTTTATGCAGTGCTGAGATCTAGGGGGCGTGAGTGGCGCGACTTAAGGCTGTTTGTCAATTTCATTTGCAACGTAAAGGATCAGTCATGGTAGACCTGTAGTAGATGGAGGCTTTTTGGCTTTTTGATGATTGCCAAGGGTGAAATGTCTTAAAGCGCCACTTCCTAACATAGGGGAGACTTTTAAAACAGATGTGGATTCTTCCTTTTGGAGCTGATGGGCAGACTAGTAGGGCTGAAGCTAGAAAAAATAATGATAATGAGTTTTGACTTTGACATGGGCGGACTAAAAGTAGAAGGGCGAAAAAAGTTTTATGAGGGTTTTCTAGATGACAGATTGACATATGGGATTCAGCTTCTAGAAAACTCAGCTATAGATATAGTCATCACTAACATGTAAAAAATACTGATGGCTAACAGTGGCTCCATTTGGGGAGGGCATCTCCTCGTCAGGAGGTGTCCAGAATTCAGATCTTTGGCTTATGAAGACCAGTGCCTTATCCATTGGGCAAAATTTACCCTTCTCTTGATGTTATTTCTGAAAAGTGACAGCATGGTTAACATCAATGATACTTATACCTACCCCACTATCTTTTTCCTAACATTTTTTCTTCACTTTGGCGCATTTGAACTAGCAGCCTTTTGACAATGCATATTTTTTCTTTTTGCAAAATGAACCTATCTATTTCTATTCTTATATCTGCCGGGAGTTCAGATTAAGCTGATGAACTCCTTCATTACTCTACCTATGCTAGATCAACTGTCAAGATTAAGCAGTTTGACAGGATTTCATTCTCTAATCTACAACATGAAATTTAAAAGTGATCAAATCAGGATTAGGCAGTCTGATTTGTCATGCATTTGCGGCATAAAAGACAAGCTACACACAAATGTTATTCTGCAATAAAAGGAAACTAGACAAGCGGGGCTAAGATGTACAATGTGTTTTTCATCCCTCGCTTCTCCCTTTGGTTCTGTTTTAGGCATGTGGAACCATAATCTCTCCCTAATCTAAGCTCTGTGATAAGTCAATCTTACACAATGTTGACTATCTTTGCACTCACTAACTTATCAGCAAATAAATTTAAACATGCTCAGCTATGATTAGGCTAGATAGCTGAACAAGACATTGAAGTACTAGTAGCGGCATTTAGACTTGCGCGCTTTCCGAAGGACTATTTTTTTTTGGAACATGGGGCTTTACCACTGCTTTTTAGAAACTGCCCTCTTTTTCTACTTTTCACTGTTTTTTTTATTTTCTGCTTTTTCACTTTCTCTTCAAACAAACTACAAATGAAAAAAGTGCTCACAAGGCTGAGTTTTAACTATCTACCTATCCTAATCTAAACTGTACACAACATACATTCATTTGGTGAACTCTTCTTTCCAATGTAACCAGTCAAGTAGATGATCAAATGGGTGATTCTGGTTTAGTTCTTTCATGATGTAGAAGTAATGAAAAGGCCACTCCCACTTGGTTTGTTTCTGGACAGTAGTGCTTAAGTTTTTTCTCATTCTTGGCAGCAAATTGTTCATGATAAAACCCACTACTCTTTCAGACTTCTTAAGGAAAACAACAAATGGATCTTGGAATAATGCCTGATCTAGAGGTTTTGAGATATAGGATTCATTCAAGACTACTCTTTCAGACTTCTCAAGGAAAACAGCAAATGGATCTTGGAATAATGCCTGATCTAGAGGTTTTGAGATATAGGATTCATTCAAGACTACTCTTTCAGACTTCTTAAGGAAAACAGCAAATGGATCTTGGAATAATGCCTGATCTAGAGGTTTTGATATACATGATTCATTCAAGACTACTCTTTCTTCCACTTGGCTATATTTGGGACCCCCCTGGTAAAGCAACTCTTCTTCATGATCACCCGAACTGTTAGACTCATCATGTATTGCAGTGTATTTTTCATTCCAAGCTGATGTGTTCTGATTAAGTGAACTGAAAACTATGTGGAGGTTATTAGTTTGGTGAGCAGGGATACACTGTGATAGTAAATTATCTTGAAAGGGTAGTGAGACAACTCTCATGTGTTTATCAGCCTCTTTTTCTTCATCTGCAATTTGTGACTCAATGGAACTTTGTGGTTGCAAATCTAGAGTTAAGGAAGGTTCCGTGTCCAAAATGACTTCCTCAACTATTTCAGGAAAAGGCCTCTCATTTACAACATGCTCAAGAAATTCATCATCTTCCTCAAGCTCATCATCAAAGCTGAAACACTGTTGATCTCCAATTATGTGAATGTTATCTTTGATGGACTGAAGTGAAGTAGAGAAAAGATTCTGAGACTCTTCACTTACTTCCAAACTTTCAAGGCTATCCTCATCAGTGTCATATATGACCTGTAATGCTTGCTCACTTTTCTCAAGTTTATGAAACCGAGCTTCCTCCCAAAAATCAAACGCTGAGTGTTCTGCACAGTTAGTGTCTGTTTGGAAATCACAATCATCAACATATTGATCAAACCTTGGAGAATCATTAACATAAGAAATGTCATCAACCATGCACATTGGACTATCAGATTGCTTTTCTTCAAATTGATCTACACATCTATTTTCTGATTTATGACATAAGATTAACAGGAGAAAGATCAGAAATTTTTTGGTTATATGAAGTTTCAGAGGTTGTTTGTATGTTTATAAGTTGATCTATTTCCTCTTCAGTTAAAAAGGGAGATATTTTCATTTCTCTACTATAATCCTCTTTCTCTTGGGAAATCTGATTTGAAAGATGAATGTATTTTGGGGCTTCACTTATGAGAGATGATGAATCATTACTTATGCCCTTAGAGAGATCCCGTGGGTTTTCTGTCATTTCTTGCTTATTTTCATCTTCAACCAATTCTTTGTGATATTGAGGATAGTTATCATGTAATTCATGAGTTTTTTCTGATAGATTCTTAGGGGGCCAGTTTGCTTTTATGAACTCAAATGACTCCCAACATAAAGGTAGAGACCCTATAGGTTTTGATTTATCTTCTATCTTAGATTTGAATTCTTCTTCAATCAGCTCTTCTTGATTTAGGTGAGAGTTAACTTGAGCAGGATTTTCCTGAATAACTGCTGAGAGATCTTTAGGGAGAAAATTTTCTTTCAAAGTCGGGAATGATTTACAGCATAAGGGTAGAGAACCTAAAGGTTTTGATTCTTCTTCCATTTCAGAATCTGTGATTTCAAAATGGCTGATAGCTTCTTTAGAGCATTCCTCTAGGTTCTTTATTAGGCCTAAACATTTGACCTGACTTGAGTCAAAGGAATACAGGTTTTTGTAAGGTTGAGTTACTTCTAGTCTTAGGTTTTCCATGACTTCTTTAGGCATGAGGTTATGGGAGGCACCAGAATCTAACATGGCATTATGTAATATCTTGCCCCGTATGTTCAGGCTTACATAGGAAGGAGAAACAGATCCTTCTTGATATTGACCTTCTATTTTCGGGCCGGATAAGAGCTCGGGTTTGTTTTCAGTTAGATTTAAAGTATTTGCCTTGCTCCCTATGTCAAAAACTTTGAAATTTTGAGATCTATACCTATCTACAGTTATTAGCTCAGTAAGGGGTATGGTAATTTTTATTTCGGAAACTTCCCCTTCGAAACTAAAAGGAGTTTGTAGTTTGGGCAGATTTGTTTCAGCTTTTTCGGACATGACCTTTTCTATGCTATTAATTTGTTGATTCTGGTTTGAGACCTTGTTTGACACAGTCGCCTCAGGAGTCTTTGTGGAGGTACTAGGAGTATCTGAGCTAAGATTTGTTTGAATAGCTTTATCTTTGTTTTGGTCAATTTTCTTAGCCATAATTTTGTTGCTATCCGTGGCTTTTTTAAGGATGGTGTCAGAGGTTTTAGCAGTGTCAGGGCTACTCTTCTTGGAGTGGTCTTGGTTTTTTCTTCTTCTAAGGTTATACTGCCTATGAGCTTCTATAATGGCATTCTGAAAATCTATGGCAGGATCTTCGAGATCTTCATAGTCGGTTTCGTCCTGACTTGGGGAGCATAACTCTTGCTCTTCTGCTGTGGGGTAAACCTTACTCTCGTTATTAGAACCTATGAGTTTCCAATGATTTTCATCAATGGGTGCAGTATCCTTATTCTCTTCATCAACATAATTCTCACTGAAGGATGGTCTGATCTGCTGATCATTTCCTCTTGGTTTATTTTGAGACTGATCTTTTCTAAAGCCTTGTTTTTGGTTTTGAGGGTTTAGTTGGTTTTCCCTAGGAGGCACTTTTTCACTCATTTTTTCCCACATCTTTGTCATGGATTTGATCAGGCCATCTATTCTAGGATCTAGGGAAGGAGATGAAGTGGAGACCTTATCTCTATATGGGACTTTTCCTTCTAATCTAGTCCCGGCTCTTTTTTCTGCTAAGTTGGCTTCTGTTTTTATGGCTATTTGTTGCATTTCCTCTAGGGTAGGGGGATCCTTGTCTCTCAGATGATATGTCATGTCTGGATCAAAACCCTCGGGGAATTTTGCCAAGATTAAACCAAGTGGGGGTTTGAAATGAGGTGGTAGGGAGTTATATACACTGTTGAACCTAGTACAGTAAGCTTGGACACTTTCCCCATTTTCCCGTTTTAGGCTGTTATATTCTGACAGGATTTGAATGGGGTTTCTTCGGATTTCCCACCTATTTCTGAAGATTTGATGTAGTTCTGGGATATCATGGATACTGTTTGGAGCTAAGCTTTTGAACCATGCTTTGGGTTCACCACCAAGACTTTGGGCGAATATTCTCATTCTGACGGTTTCGTCGTGTACTTCCATGTATTCAAAAGCATCACTAATCCTACTTACATGCTGTTGAGCTGTGGTGGTGCTTCTCCGGTAAAGTGTGGGATTTTGTCTTGATATTTATTTGGGAGAGGAGCCAAGGGCGGTGGCAACACCAAAGGTGCGTACCAGGCTGCCATGACTGGAGCTAATGGATGGTGTACAAGATGAGGACTAGTAGGCTGAAATGAAGTGGTTAGAATAGTGGTGGTTTGACCAGGTGTAGCGGATGAACTGGGACTAGTGATCTGGTTTTGAGCAGATCTGGGATGATAGGAGCCAAACTGATAGAGAAGCTGGAGGTCAGGAGGTGTGGTAGGTGAAGCTTCTCTACTAGGACTCTGTGATGGGTCTAAGGGTTTAAGATCGTCAAAGTTTATCCTACTATATGATTTGCTCTTGGGAAGAGTTTTTGATGACTCTAGTTCCAAAGGTGAATCTAGTAGGATAGTGTGATGTTTAGGTACAGATCTTGTTCTACGGATGGATCTACCAGTAGCTGGATGATCAGTTTCGGAAGCTTGCCACAGAATCTTCTCTAGGTCATCTACTATGATAGGGGGATTTGGGTCTGGATGAGCTCTGGTATTAATTCTTCGTGAAGCCAGATTTTAGATCCAGAGTCTAAAGAGAATGGTATTGGAGAACGTTTTGGATGAGCGGTTTCTCTATAGCTTTACTAAGGTGAAGGATGGTCAAAAATAAAAGGGATGGATTAGTGGAGTCGCCAGGTGGAACTGGATTGTTTTGTGAAGATAGCTATGGTCCACCACCAGTAACTAATCTGAGAATTTTTTTTGGATTTTCTGAGTTTTATGTGCAGCCTATGGTTTGTTAAAGTATTCTAGACTTGTTTCAACACTTCGCTAGGGTGATGAGAACAACAAGAGTTTACTTCAAATGGATCTATGGAATGCTTGCTTGTTTATGGTACCTAAAGGACCAAAGAGTCTATAATATTTTGCTGGACTATTATGTACTCAGTGTCCCACCATCTCCCGCTATGTTAGTGAGCGATGGGATAGGTTTATCGGATAGTAGCCTAGAGTTTTGAAAAGTAGTAAGGCCTACTAGAGGCTAGTGGAGTCGCCAGGTGGATTTTTAGTTGTTTTGAGGTATATTTGTATGGTCCACCACCAGTACTGTCAAAATCCAATCTAAGGGAGTGTTTTGGGGTTTTTTGAGTTTTATGTAGTCCTGAGGTTTGGAAGAATTTCCTATAACTGACTCATCATTTTGCTAGGATGGTGAGACAACTAGATTCTACTCTTCTAAGTTTGACTGAGATTTTGAGAGTTCCTAAGGGATACCTCGGATGTTTTGACTCAAAGTCCCACCGTGATCGCCATTATGTTAGTGAGCGGTGGGATAAGTCAATCAAACAGTATTCTTAAAAATAAGGGACTTATAGAGTTCTAAGGTGTCCTTAGATTGTCACTAACTCAAAGTCCCACCGTGATCGCCATTATGTTAGAGAGCGGTGGGATAAGTCAATCAAACAGTATTCTTAAAAATAAGGGACTTCTAGAGTTCTAAGGTGTCCTTAGATTGTCACTAACTCAAAGTCCCACCGTGATCGCCATTATGTTAGTGTGGCGATAAGGTGGCTAAATCGGATGGAATTCTAAAATCTTGCAAGGTTGTAAGGCCTACTAGAGGCTAGTGGAGTCGCCAGGTGGATTTTTAGTTGTTTTGAGGTATATTTGTATGGTCCACCACCAATACTATCAAAAACCAATCTAAAGGAGTTTTTGTGGTTTTTTCTGAGTTTTATGTGCAGCCTAGGATGTAAGAGTGTTATAAGCCTGATTCATCACTTTGCTAAGATGGTGAAACAGAGAGTTTACACTAAATGATTCTAAAGGCTAATGGTTTGAGTTTAGGATTGAAGGACTAAAGAGTCTATAAGAGTTCGCTAGACTGTCATGAACTCAGTAAGTCCCACCGTGATCGCCATTATGTTAGGGTCCCGTGATTTGGCCGATTGGCTAGCCAAATGACGATGTAACATCAAACCAAGCTTTGGAGCCCAAGGACCTAGCCTTCCTGGACTCAGAGAGGGCTCTCTCTATTATATGCAAAAGATGTCGGTGTGTTTACTTGCGATGTTATGATATTAGGCTAGTTATGAAGTGTGTTTTTAGTTTTTTGGTTTTTTAAGTTTGTGAGGGATGAAACTGATCAAATACATAAACTGGATAACAAGATGTAGATAAATTGGGCTATGGGGTCAAACAGGTCAAGGAAGCTAATGAGGTGATGATGTAAAGCTGCTGTAGGGCCGATTTGATTCACGATAGAAGGGATCTCTGGGAAAAATGGATTAAATGGACAATAAGTTGGTGAAAGACAAGGGATTTCAAGCGTAACTAGTTAATAGCAGACATGAACATGTAATAGCAAGCCATTAATCATGCTAAGTATAACTATAAGCTAATTAATACATAGAAATCAAACATTCCAGCCATACATAGAGGTATAAGACCCTCTAACTTCGGGAAATGGCTATCGGACTTTGGGGAAAACACATGAGACAAACTAACAACTCATAAACTATGCCGGAATGCCTAAACATAGTCTCTAAGTCATTGGGCACTTGGACAAATAAGTTTTCATAGTTTTAGGCAAAGGGCTAGATCGGGACTAGGCCTCCTTGGTTCAACAAAATGATCAACAAATCAATCAAAGAGAAAGTTTTATGGACAGAACTATGGGCAGCTGATAGGTAGGTAGGGCAAACCATACATCCTACTCAACATACATGGAACTGATGAATAAAACTTAGCAACAATACCTTAGGTTACTAAAGAGCGGCTAAGAATTCTTTAGCATAACTAAGGGAGAAGAAAACATCAAGCTATGAAGATTCAGGGATTTTGAGGTGCCTCCATGGGCATATCTCAAAATCAATCTTTACTGATCTATAGCAGCAAGAAATATGTAGTATGAATGAAAACTAGAAGACAAAACACATTAAGAAGCACTATACCATTCTACCATGTCGAGGAATCCATCAACAATCCTTCATCATTCCTCAAAAGCATCCAAGAGGCAGTCCAAAAATCATAACTCAAGTGTATTCTTCAAAGCTCATATGACCAATGTATTAATTCTTCCCTCAAGTTCAGCCTCTGATTTACAATGAGAACCATGGAATAAATAGGCTTGAGGGAGGAAAACCTCATGGAGCAACTAGCTATCCCATTGGCCAAGTCAAAATATCTAAACTTGTCCTTGAGGCTTTGCAAAGCCCAAGGCACAAAATATCCAATAAAATATCTAAAAAACTGCTAAAAACGGAAATTATATTGACTTTACATGATTTTCCCATGATAAAAATAGCTTAACGCACATTTGGGAAAAGCAGATTTTTGGAGTTCAAAAATTACAAAAATACTTCATATTTATGCCTGAAAAAGGTCCCCTGACTTGTTGAAGGCAAATGGCAGCCTTCCCGGTGGCGAAATGAGGCTCATGATGGCTCGTTGGAAAGCTCTCTGTGTCTTCTTTCCAACGCAAGTCGAATCACCTCAATCTGATCTCTGAAAGTCCCTCAAAACTGTACCTGTGTGCAAAAACCCAGAAAATAGCAGGCTGCTGATATGGCGGGCAGAATGTGCAAAATGAGGCTGTTTTTCGCCAATTTGAGGGGGCGAATGATCTTCAAATGCCCTGAAAATATCTGGAGAGCTGCTCATGAAATTATGGCATCTATTGGTATCACCCTCCTCCCTTGACGACTCATCAAACTGAAATGGCGCATTTATGAGTTTTTGACCAAAAACCCAAAAAATGCCAAAAAACAAAAAGTTTCCGAAACAGGCCCAAAATTTGCATGCATGACCCTCAAAGGTCCATAGAGACATGCTCCGAAGCTGAAGCCAAAATATCGAGGGCTGATGTGTTTTTGCTTCTTTCCGTGCTAGGCGCCTCTCCTTCAACTTCTTCAATTTTTCTTGTGCTACCTTCAATTTTCGCCTGGCAAACTGATTTAGCTTCTGAAAGTGAAGAGTCCTTTTTCTCTGTAGCTCAAGATCCCTGTTTGCCTTCTCAAGCTTTGTTTCTAAATGCTGGTTAGCCCTCTCAAGCCATGCTTCCTTGTTTTCCTCAATTTCCTGCTCAAAGAGGGCAGTGAGAGGAAAGGCTTCGAATTGAGCTTGTTCTTCTGCTCTTTGTTTCTCCAAGGCTCTTCTAAGCCCGATGGTCCTAGGCCTCTTTCGCCTAGGCTGGTCCTCTTCCTCTTCATCATCAAACTCGCCAATGAGCTCTTCAATTCTTACTTGCGCCTTTTCTGCCTCCTTTTTGTACTTGATCACCCTTGCCTCATGAATGGCTGCATGATACTTCATTTGTTTGTTTTCAACCTCCAAGAAGTGGTTGAAATTCCTCGCCCTTTGAAGATCTTCTTGTAACACTTCAATTTTCTCTTCTTTGTGAATGAGAAGGTTTTCAAGGATGCGGGCCTCATTGTCACTATCATCACTTTGGATAGGGATAATAGCTAATTCACCTCCATGCTTTGCACTTTCTCCAATTTTACTTTTTCCTTTGAATGCCAATCTAGCGCTTTTTCTCCTTGGCAAGCTAGAAGTTGTCTTTTTGGGAAATTTCCTCTTTTTAGGAACAGTTTTGGTCACTGTCAAGGAGGCAGCTTCAGCTTGCTGTCCTTCCTCAACATCCTGTCCAGCTTGTGGCTCAAAAGATGCTTCAATTGTTTGCTCAACCTGCTGCTCTTCAATCTCTGTCTGTTGCTGTTCCTCTTCCTGTACTTGCTGCTGTTGATCAACCTCAAGTTGCTGTCCCTCTTCCTGAATTTGCTGCTGTTCATCAACCTCTAGCTGCTGTCCACTGATTTCCAACTGTTGCTGTCCCTCAAAATCTGGCTGCTGCTGCTCATCATCCTCCTTTTCTCCCTGTGGCTCACTGCCCTCTCCTTCTCCCTGTTTACTTGGCTGCCCAGTGGTCATCTTGAGTTTTTTAGGGGTAGGCCTACTAGATAAAGGCACTCGGCGATGGACAGGCTGAGTAGGAGACACATGAACAGGAGGGACAGTGGCGAAATCGGCATGGCTAATGAATGAATCCCATGACACTCCTTTCTTCTCCAGCTGGTGTAAGAAGATGATTTTGATCAAGGAATGGTGAAAGAGAGAAGGGATTTGCTGAGGTGGAGCTTTCTTTTGGACAGTAGCTGCCATTTTCTCTATGCTTTTGGACAAAAAGTATGGAAGGTTTAATTGCCTGCTTCTAGTAAAATGCATCAACAAGCGAACATGATAGGAAAAAATTTGGCTAAACCTCCCTTCACAAGTGAAATATCTCATTATGGCTTTCATCAGCGGAGCATAACTGTCAAGAAGATAGGAGAAAGGGAAAATAGCAGTGATGGTTTCTCTATGTTTCGGCTTGATGAAAGGTTTATAATCCTCCAGATCAAGATGCGCTTGTTTAAACCACTTTTCACCATGATACGGGATCTTGGTAGCCTTGGATACATACCTTGGGGAGATTTTGAAGTCAAGACCTGCTAACTGGAAGTGTTTGTCTTTGAATCTCAAAGCGCACAAATGTGTAAGTGGCGAGAAACTCTTGACTTCTTCTATCCTCTGACAGAAATCAAGACAACCTACTTCATGGAAATTGAAAAGCACTGATGGGTGAGCATTGATTTCTTTTATGGAGAAAGGCTCATATCTCTTATGTTGTCCGCCTTTGTGATCTCGTTTTGGAGGCATTCTGACTTTGAAACAGGCTTTGGAAGAGGCAAACTGCCTTCAATGTATGAAAAATGCTCTGCTGGATTGAAACTGGCCACTACACTGCTTGGAAAGATATGGACCCTGTGATTTTGAATAAAATGCAACAATGTTTATTGGAATAAGCCACCTCTGCACTTATTAACAACAGTCCTTCAAATCTAGATACACTTCAGCTATGTAACCTTCTTAACAATGGTATGAAGAATACCTCTGTCAACAGATTTCTGTAGAGACCATACAGTGGAAAGAAAGGAGACCCTTTGGTTAGGTGAAAAATTAGCCCACAGTGTTAAGGAAAACACCTTTCACTTGTGACTTTTGAGAAGTCAATCACCACCTTTATACCTCTGCCTTTGATGACAAAACCCAACATCAATAACCTCTGTCTTTCACTATGCTGTTTACCTTTGAAAATCTCTGTCAACAAGTCTTCAACCTGTACCTCTGTCTTAATCTTAAATTCAAATACTAACAACTCTGCTCTTTTAGAAAATGGCCCCTTTCACTTGTGAAGTTTTGAGAAATCCAACACCACTTTGGTGCTTCTGGCTTCAATGTAAAATTTTGATCATAAACAAGTGCCCAATTACTAACAACCCTGCCTTCTAGAAAATGACCCTGTTTCACCCTCAGAATCTCTCTGTTAACAAACCTTCACAATGATACAATACAATTTTGGTAAAGGCAGACCCAAGTTAAATGTATAACCAATGCATAGTGGTTTTTTAGGAAACATACTTTCTGCTAGTGAGTTTAAGAGAGCCACCCAAATACCTGTACCCCTGTTTCCAATATCAACCTCAAACACTAACAACTCTGTTCTTCAGAAAAAAGGCCCCTTTCCTTTGTGAAGTTTTAAGAGAACAAAAAAAACTGCTTTTGTACTTCTGCCTCTAGAGTTAGAAACACATCAATGAAATATGCCCTTCAATGTAACATTTACCCTTAGAGTCTCTTTGTCAATCAACTTTTCAACATGATAATGAGGTGAAGAAAGAGGGCAGACCTAGATCAACAATACACAGTGCTTTATGAGGGACACTTTTTCTTGTGAAGTTTAAGAAATCAAACATCACTTGTATACCTCTGCCTTCAAAGTTTAGATTTAACCACCAACAACCCTGCCCTCTAGAAAAATGGCCCTATCCACCCTTAGAAACTCTCTGTCAACAATTCTTCACAATGATATAATACAGGGAGAAGCAGACTTAGCTTGGTGAAAAATCAGTGCAACAGTGGTTTATAGAATACACTCTCTGCTTTGTGAGATTTTAAAAATCCATCAACACCTCTATACCCCTGCCTCCAATGTGTAACTTCTCATCAACAAATTCTGCCTTTTAATGTGCTGTCATCTTTGGAAGCTCTCTGTCAACAATCTTACAGTAGTGAAATATAGTGAAATAGGGGGGAAGTTTGCTACAAAGGTGTGCTTGTGAGATAGGCAACAGTCACTCTGTTCTTGAAACCTCTGATGTCAATAAATACATGATTTGAAAACGACACAAACTGGTTCCTAACCATAAAACCCAGTATTATCACAATGTAATTACCTCATCTCACTGTGTAGGAAAACTGCTTTTGTTTTTAGCAATAATGGCAAGGTCCGGGGTTTTCTAACATTCTTGTCATTTATGAACACCTTGCAATCGATGGGGAGTTCATAAAAATACCTCAAATTTGATGGATGCCCGCTTGAAAGGATGAAAGAAACCCTGGATAGTCTGGAAAAGCCGCGCGGCAACCTTTGGAGAAAACCCGTCGCGCAGGAAAACTTGTCAGGTCGGCCTGTCGTGTGGTCGGGTGGCCTCCTACAGGCACGTCGCGCCCACCTACAGGCACGTCGCGCCGACGAAGAAGCCCCGTGTATTTTGCTACCCAGGCACGTCGCGCCAAATCCCAGGCACGTCGCGCTGATTTTTCTAGGGCAAACCTGTGAATTTCCGACCAGATTCTCTTTGTCTCGATGGTGGAGAGGCGTGGGTTCTTCTTCAAATTTTTGAAAAATGAAAAATTTACACCATAATTACCCTTTGATACTATATCACCATAACTCTCCAACGGTCACTTACCCTTTCGGAATTAACATTGATTTCTAACTCTGTTTGTTTTTTCAAACAGTGGGTTTGTTATTTGCATATGTATATCGCCCTTTGATTCTGACCCCGAGCTCTGAACTTTGATCAATTTAAGTCGACCAACTCCACCACTTCTGCTACGGTGTTTCAATAACACAGGTGATTTGTCATTTTGCTTTGACAACTCCTTCATTTTTTTCCTATAGTGGGTTTTCAAATCTCTGTTTGTAGGTATAGTATACAGTACTCTTTTTTTTCCCTCAAAATAAAGGTTGTGCTTTCTTCCTTTTAAACTATCCAACAATGATCCTGGAAATTTGAGAAAATACCCTGGAACACGATGAATAATAACTTTAAAGGAAAATTTCTTGGTAGCAAAGTTTTAAGTGTAAGGTCTTCAATACTTGGTCTTTTTTCATGCGATTTTGTGCTACATCTGCCCTACTGGAATGATAACAAGTGTGCTTGTTATAAGACATATAAACATTGATAATTCATCGAAACAAATTCATACTGCTAATCATAGATCATATAACCATTTGCCTCCCCATACGATGAAAACAAGCTTGTAGAATATGAAAACGAGGGCTTTTTATTGCAGTCCTTATTTTGTTCGATCGATTAGTAATTTAAACCCTTTTTTGTCAATAGAACCATTTCATGGTGAACTATGTTCCCCCATTTTTCCTCTCTTGGTGATTGTTAACGAGAAGGGCTATTCATAATGCACCAAAAACATTTGAAAGCTGTAAACACCATTTCTTGAAAGGCGCCTCTTTGGACCTTTGGTATATGATATTGTTTTGTTGCTTGACCTTTTTCTCAAGGAGAAAGTCTTCTTTTTGGTATCAGTGGCACACATATATTCAATATTGTCTCTTTCCTACTATAGGTATAGTCTGTCAGCTAGTTCTTTGAAATAGGAGTACCAATACCTTTGCATTATCAGCACTATCATTCATCTGTGTAATGACTTTTATTCCTTTTTGGTATCCTTCCACTGCTTTCTTGTATCAATCAGTTTCAGCAACCTGCAGTAGCTTTGGCCATCTACTCATGCATGGAGGAGGCTCTTCATCAGATAAGGTGTCCGGAGACTTTTTGACCATTATGTTCGACACAACCTTTCTCTGAATGTGGTGGTAAGTAAACTTCTTGAAAAACACCAATCTTAGCATCTTTACTTGCAAGCATCACTGTGTTTTTAGAAGAAAACCCTAGCCACAGTGACACTGTTCTAAGGGTGACTGAGAAATTTATCATTTGGATTGTTTATCTCATGACCTGTTACTTGACAAAAACTCTTTGTGACTATGAAGGTCAGTGTATTTGAAAAAGCTAAGGGCTTTCTTTCTGCCTGTGTAATGGCATTGGTTAACAGCATCTATTCCATTTGATCTTGAACAAAACAGGCTTCTTATGATTTGGATGTTTACTGATGACAGGTCCTTCTAAAGTTCAACAATTCATATGGTTTGCAAGTTTGAAATGAGCTCCTTTATCAGGCCAAACTCCCCTTTCCTTTGAGATTATCATATTTCCACTATATTCCTGTTATGGTCATCAATTACATTCATGAAACCTGAAGATATTGTTTCATTGTTTTAGTAAAGGCAAACCTGGACTTTTGCAACCTTCTGAGTCAACACTGGCCTGCGCCCTCTGCTTATGGATGAAGGAGGCGCCCTAACCCTCTGCTTGTAAATGAAGGAGGTTCTAGGCCTTGACAATTTACCATTTTGCTGAGACAGTGGCGACCCTTTCTTACTGTGATTTTCATGCTGGAAAGAGCTGTAAGGTCCTGATGAGTGACTTTTTTTTTGCAGCTTCATCTCAGGCTCATAATACATTTAGAAGCAGCTGTTCCTCTAACTGTAGATCAAACATTTCCTCCTGAGATGAAGTTATATTTCCTGCTTTTGTAGAAACATAGAACACTGTGAAAAACCTAATAGTCAGCTTGAGATTGGATTTTATGCAGTGCTGAGATCTAGGGGGCGTGAGTGGCACGACTTAAGGCTGTTTGTCAATTTCATTTGCAAAGTAAAGGATCAGTCATGGTAGACCTGTAGCAGATGGAGGCTTTTTGGCTTTTTGATGATTGCCAAGGGTGAAATGTCTTAAAGCGCCACTTCCTAACATAGGGGAGACTTTTGAAACAGATGTGGATTCTTCCTTTTGGAGCTGATGGGTAGACTAGTAGGGCTGAAGCTAGAAAAAATAATGATAATGAGTTTTGACTTTGACATGGGCGGACTAAAAGTAGAAGGGCGAAAAAAATTTTATGAGGGTTTTCTAGATGACAGATTGACATATGGGATTCAGCTTCTAGAAAACTCAGCTATAGATATAGTCATCACTAACATGTAAAAAATACTGATGGCTAACAACTCCCAATTGTGCTACTCTTAATTTTCAAACTTTCCCTATTGTTAGAAATACTTCCTCTAATTCTTATTTTTCTTCCATAAGTAAGCTAACTACTAGGTGGGCTTGAACCATTATTAACAAGCTAGTGTAGTGTTACCTAATTGTATTTAAGAAGCGTAAGGGGTGGGGTTGGTACAATGCCAACTTATCTATTGTCTAGTGCCATGCCCGCTACTAGGTTCTCATCCTTCCTTAATAGTTGGGACATAACCGTTGGCCTTAGGATATGGTTTCCCATTAGTTCATTTGATTCTTTCTCATCCACAATATAATTCTACATTGCATCCAACCTATCACTTTGTAAACACATACCTCTTGTAAACCCACTCTAGTGTGTTCACCATACCTCATTGAGGTTCCTTGAATACTCCTCCTTATTGAGCTATATTTTATCATCAACCATTTGTTTCATGATCATTCTCTGACCAACTCCCTTCCTTGCTAATATTTTTTTGCAACTCCTCATTTCTTTCTTCATTTTCTCACATCTAGTTCAACCACCATTAGTTAGTTATCTCTACTTCCTGAAAACTTGTTCAACTTGCTCTTTAAATTTTGTGTCCTCCATGGTCTTTTGGTTCTTTGAGCTCTTAGCTTTGCCAACCCCATTGTAATCCATTCCTTAATGTAAAGTTTAACACCACCATGCTCATTGGGTTAGTAAAAAACTACTTTTCCTTCACCAACATGTCTATCCTTGTAAATTTTGTGTTCATCAATATTAAATCAATAATTGTGTTCACCAATATTGAATCAATAAAATTTAATTAACACATTAAATTAAATAATAAATAATTATTAAATCAATAAATCATAATTAACAGGTTACATTAAGATTATATAATAAATCATAATTAACAAGTTATATTAAGATTATATAATAAATTATAATTAACATGTTATATTAAGATAATATAATCATTATTACTTATTGGGAGAGTTGTTTTCCCACAATGATGGTGCACTTTGCAGATTTAAAAGGCTTCTCAAACAACTTTGTGAGAACTTTTTCAAATTTCAAGCACTTTTCAAATCGAGGAGCACGGTGGAGCCCTCTCTTCCTCTACATTGCATTGCATCAGCAAATCATTGGGTTCTGTTCGAATCAACATATCACTCCTCTCCCTTCGGAGGACATGGCTTTGAAGTTTGTTCAACTATAGAACAAGGCAACTGTGGCTTCATAGTTTGTAGCAAAGCATGGTAGTGCCTATTACAAGAAAATATTGGAGTAGAATAAGAAATATATCCATGAATAAGCTACTGTCAAGAAATGCATTGAGCTTTCAAAGAATTCCTGGCCGATATGAATTGTTCTGGAAGGAAGTGGACCTTCTGAAGCAGAAATTGAAAAACAGGCAGGAGCTAAAAGTAGAGGATTTTGGTGTAGGATTTCTATTTGCACTGGAATGTTATGCATGGGGTTGCGTTGGTGAGATTGTGGGACGATGCTTCACACTTACAGGATAATATTTTTTACCATTGCCCAAAGAATTTCCACTTAAAAGATTCAATTTTTCTTAAGGTATGAAGGATGGGCTTTAGTGCTTCATATTTTTTTGGCTGAGATTCAGACACTTAATGAAAATACCAATTTCAAGGTTCTTTTGTTTGGAGTTATTGATTCAAACAGAGCCATCCAAAAAAAAAAATTTTATAGCAATAAATGTTCTTGAGTTTCCCTTACGCATGGTAATTCAATTAAATGGTTTTCTTTTTTTTTTCAGCCCTATTCTTGGTTGGGACTGTTGATTTCACTTCAGACCTGCGTCAAGGATTCATCATCTAGATGTTAATTATTGTCTTTTGATTATTACAAGATTTAATGGGTCTGAATAAAATAGCTATTATTTCTTTCTTTCTATGTGAATGCAGTAAACTATTGTTTTAGAGAGATTAATTAACAGGTGAGGCTCTTCTGGCGGCAACCCTTCCAGTTTAGCACAAGAAGGATACGAGCTATGCAGTTATAGCCATTTTCTCTGCAAGGCCTAATCTTCCATGGTTTTTTCCTAAAGTAGGTATCTTTTTGGCTTCAATGTTTTGTATTACAAAGAGGTTTTTCAATTTTGCGCATATTTATTGCATTTTAATTTTTATGAGCAAAGTGAGCAAAGTGCTGAGGCGATCCAAGCTTTGATTCTGATAGGCCTATCCAATTTCTTGAATCTTCAAACCTCTTACTCAAACAACACTAGAATGGGACTAAACATGCAAATTTAGGGGCCTTATATTCATGCATAATTCTAAAATACATATTATTTCTTCAGAACTGTTCAAACATGAGAGTTGAGACCATTTTCAAAGAGGCATCTTCCATAATGGACTTTCTCTATAAGTTTATTGATTATTATTGATTAATGTTTGGATCTTCTATCAGAAATGCATGAATTACACCTTTTTGGCTGTTCTCCTAAAGTTGGATTCTTTCTCCACTAATTCTCTTATGATGTTTTCTTTGTTTGTTTAATTTTTCTTTTGCATATGTCATGTAAACCTAATTATTTTTCTTTTAATGGGTTGGTCATTCCTCTTCTTCAGTGCATCTACCTTTATATTTTCCCAAAAAAGCATTCATATGCATTTTGTAATCAACAATGTGTGTATTTCCTGATGTCATCAGCAGATATGAAAAAAATGTGGTTCTCCCCTGAGTTTGGCCTCATAAGATTCATAGCAAGTGCTGGTTTATTGTACATTTGTTTAGACATGAGATATGAGACCATTTTCAAAGATGAATCTTGGCATAGTTAACTTTCTCTATAAGTTTAATAATTATTGTTGGGATTTTTATCAGAAATGCATGAGTTACACCCTTTTGACTATGGTCCTTAAGCTGGACACTCTACCTATTAATGCCCTTATGACACTTTCTTTCTATGTTGAATTTCTCTCTCGCATGTGCCATGGAAATCTTTTATTTTTACTTTTAATGGGTTGTGTGTTCCTCTTCTTCAGTGGATCTACCTTTAGATATGTCAAAAAAATCATTCACAGACATTATTTACACACCAATATGCCTATATTTCTTGCTATCATCAAGCCCATGAAACATCTGAAAAACTATGGTTTTCCCTTAATTCTTGCCTCATAAGATTCAGAGCAGGTGCTGGTTTAATGTACCTTTATTTCTGGCTATAAAAATCAAGAAAGTACAATTCATCCAAGAGATGAGCTCACAAATCTTCCACATGTAGCCTAAAAATAATGTTATAGCTGATGGTATTTGCCATGGGTTTACAGTATATGATGTTTTCAAACACATGAATGTAGTTGTGCTTGATGAAAATGGATTTTTACATATTTCCAACTTTTGGAAAGTTGGGATCACCGTGCTACTCTGCAAATGTGATGAAAATCACATGTGTAATCCCTTTTCATTGGTGGAAAACACTTGGTTCCAACTTGGGGACGTGTTCTTCTTAGAAGTGCACGAGAACCTTAGAATAATTTCATGCACATATGAAACTAGCCTCCATGTTCAACAAAAATATCATCACTACATTAAAGGTTGGCCCTTATAAATCAAAGCACAAGACATTAAAGCCCGTGAATCTAAGAAATCAAGACTACTACTCAAAAGAGCTTATTCAACTCTAAACTACTGCTCAGTAGAGCTTATTCATTTCCTATCCTGCTGTAGCATGTGCCAAAATAAGGCTTCCAGTTGAAATTAGTAAATTAATGCAACCATCACAGTACCTCATGGATACAATGGTAATTTCCTATGTGCTTAGTCATCATGCAAAACTAGGAAACCTCAAAACCAAAAGGTTTGCAAGATGGAATCATATCATTTTTGGGTTACAATAGAACCTAGGTACTTGCAAATGAAAATTGTCATCAATTTTGATGCAACAGTGGACATGATCTACCACAAGATATGTCTAGCCATCTTGAAGAGGATGTTTGTGAAATTTGTCAAACCACATACTACCCCCTTTTCTTGAAACTCCCATTTTTCTATCACTTGAGAGCACATAATATTGTCCAAATTATTGTTGTGAAAGGTATGTATTGGATATATGAAAAATTTTCACAAGGGAAGCATGATCTAAAATTTTGTCTCTTAAGGAATATTGATTCCATAGTCTTCCATAACCATTATTAGGCCACCACAAGTGCTAGTGATCCAACCCATCTGGAAGTTCTGCACCTAAGGCTCTAAGTGATAGGCCTATAAATAGTTGGGGAATGCAGTCCACTATCATAGCTACATGGTTTCCCCTGAGAGATCACATCCACACTTCAAAAACCTTTTGTATTTTCGAACACAAGCATCAACCAATTAACACCATCAGGCTTAAGATTTATCAACAGTTCTTATCCTATATTATCTAGTTTCCTAGGGTGATTTTTTCCCTTAGGGTTGCTATTGTGGGGAGGGTTTCTTCAATAAATATTTAGTAGTAGTACACATTCATAAAAAATATGTATGCATGGATATAAAGAGTCTCAACAACTATATAATGTATACATGAATATAAAATTCCCATAGCAATAATACTTTAGTCAAGGCACAACAACTCAGGGTTGACTGCCCAGTAGCAATGAATGCATCCAATCAATAGTCAATACAGGGTTGAAAAATCCATACACACTACAATTATGATACATTGACCAATCCAAGCATGCTATCTTAATTGAATGTATATTGGATATTCTAAGTTTATTGCACAGGGCTTTGACTTATCTTAGAGATAACCACAAACCTAGAAATGTCTCTGCTACTCTAAGGAAATCAGGTTGTTTTTTGAACTCCAGTAGGCTTGGTCCCTCTGCTTAGGGCTAATATTAACCTTAAAGGCTATGGTTGGCTCAGACTTCTGAACAACACTGCTATAAAATGTAATCGCACACTTTTTTCGCTCTCTTGGACAATACTGCACTAATGACCTGCTTGACCCAATTATGTTGTACTGGTTTGCAAAGTCTATGTAATATAGAGTAAGATGCAACAACCTAAAAGATAATTACTTGTGGCATTTGTGATACTAAGTTGACCCCTATTCAATAAGTTTTTGGGCCAGCATTGATCCATGTGAAATACTTCCAAAATCCAATTTTCATTTCTCAATCTCATGTCAAACACTAAGTAATTTTAGAGTACAAGCACATTATATTTGTCTATTAGGCTATTTTAAGATGGTTTCCACATCATAATTGACTCTTGGTCGACCACCCTTCCCTTCTATGCTAAAAATTAAAACTCTAAATCGTTTAAGCTTAAAATTATTTCCATTCTTTTATTGTGGACAAGGTACTCAAAGTTATGCAAGGGGTTTGGGTCCATTGTTCCTTTGGATAACAAATATCATGTGAGTTAGTTATTCTTCTAGTATCATGAAGAGCACTCTTCAAAAAAATTTCACATTGATCACCTCTACTAATTCTTGTTTATTTTTGAATTATATTAGAACTGGTCATGTCCCCCAGAGCATGCAAAAGAGTGGGTACAAATTCATTTGTTAATTGTGTTCTAGGATATTTTTAAAAAGTAGTAAGGTACATGTCTACAACTACACCTATTTTTGGGATCACTTCATATAAGTTGTATGTAAAATTTTTGATAAATATTTTAGTTTCTTGACTAGGTTGTGTTAGGTTTCCGTAATTAGCAATATTGGCAAAGTCCAATCACAGAAACAACATTGTTTCAACAAATTTTGGATTCTAGGATCTAGCCCTCCTGAATCCGGAGAGGGATCTCTCCAATAAGTGCAAAGATGGATTTGTATTTGAAGTTTTGGGTAATGATATTAGGGTAGTTATGAAGACCGACGGTTTTGTTTGTCCTTGGATGGTCGAGCATGATTACTGTCTGAGGTGGAGAGTTCTAAATGCAAAGAGTTTCAAAGGTGTGAATTTGCAAGAAAATAGAACAAGCTTTAGCCAAGAAGATAGATAATTGCAGGTTTTAGTCCATTGGGTTATGGAGTCATAATAGGGTTTAATTGAAAAAACAAGAGGCAAGAGTGGTCCATGGAGAAAGTCATCTATGTCTAAGGATCTCTTTAAAGTTTGATTTATGGAATGAAATGGGACAAAAAGAAGGGGAATTAAACAGATGAAGAACAAAGAGCAGCCTAAGATCTAGTAAGTACTTTTAAACTAGCCAGCTTTTGACATACACTTAAGAAAAACATAAAAGCAATCTAAGATCAGGTAAGTACTTCTAAACTAGCCTAATTTTGATGTACTTTCAAAGAAAACATTCTTAAAACAAAGGGAAACTTGAAGGCCACTGTTGGAGTAGAGACTAGTGAGCCGGGCTCACCACAAATCCTCTCCTAGCTCTGCTCTACTTGGTAACTTTCAAGACAAACAAAAAGATAACAAAGAATGGCCTAAGATCTGATAAGTACTTTCAAACTAGCCAACTTTCAACACATTCCAAGGGAAACATTCATACAGTCTTTGGGGATAAAACTAGGACCAGGGCACACCATAACTTCCTTAGTTCATCTCTACTTAACATGTACTGAAAATAAAATTTAAGAATAAAAATTAGCTAAGGCAATAGGACGAGCAAACACCCGCATTCCTATGCTTAACACCCGCATTCCTATGCTTAAACAGAATTAAATCATTCCTAAATAACACAGGTTGGAAGAAAACATTCAGATAAAGATTTTCAGTCAGAGAAGGGTACTGATATACAGTAGGTCCTAACTATATGCATGTTGTTCTTTATAAGGGAAGATGAAAACAGTCAAAACAAAAACAAAATAACAAGTTACAATGAGAAAAACATCACTGTCAACATAGACCAAGATCCCATAAATCAGCTTGTATTGATGCTTCAAACTAGTTACAGCTTCAAGTCCAACGCTTTAGTTTAGCAATCATCTACACTTCCCAGACTAACTTATCTATCACAAGCAGAGCTCCAAGAGTCAGTGAACACTATTTACAGATAGAGGTCTCCAACTTAATTACATTTCAATGTTCAGTAGCCAACTCAACCAACCCCTCTCTCATCTTCTCCAATAGTATTTATAGAAGAATGAGGAGGTGATATATGATAAAATATCTCCAAAGACAATTAATACAGTTTTAATGGCTTCTCGGCCTTTGGGGGGGCTCGATGAAGAATCTTACATAGGTGTTCTCTATATTAAATGATTTACATTAAGGTTTAAGCTCGGTGGGAGCTCTTATTGACTTTTGAGGCTCTGTGTGATGTGAAAGTAACTCTGCTGATATTTTGTCATTAAGTTTTTTTGCAAAATTTACTCTTTGGCTGCGCTTGAGACAAATATCTGATCCTGATCAATAACTTCGGCCTCTGTTTGAATGCTTTGAGGCACAGGAAACACTGTGGTAGTTGGGAGCGATCAATTTGCCTCAGATGTGGAGGGTGGAGGCTTTCCTATTGATAAAAAACTTATGATTTTATTTAAATTGTGTTTTAGTCGAGATGATTAGGCTTTTGATAATCCATTTTAGCCGTAATCCCCACAGATCTATCTTCAATCTCATGTTCTGGTGCGTTCCTTTCTTTGACACTGATACTCTTTGATTTGTGCTTGATTTGCTGTGTTTGTTGGTGTGCAGGGCTGCGTAGGGGTCATATGGCATCAATGCCTCATGAATCATTGATGAAACATGGATTTGATTCCTGAAAATGATTCCTTTTGATGAATCGAAGGTGGGAGGATCGTCACCCTCAGCCTTTGAAATTTTCTTTAGTATAGCAGAAAAACCATCTAAACCCTGCAAAATATGAACAACATTATAAAATCCTACATATATAGGTTTACTACTTTAGAAGGCACGTGGAGAGAGCATGTCCGTTGGATGGCATCATCCAACAGTCGAGATTGATTAGAGGAGGTCAAAGGGAAAATGGAGGAAGAATTAAATCAGAATCGTCGATCGCGCAGAGATCGACGGTCGGGAGCAAGGGTGAAAAGTCAAAGCGAATGAGTCATTCTATTTGAAAATTAAACGAAAAATGGAGAAAAAATGGGTTAAAACCTTTGTTTTGGAGAAAAATGATTTAAAAATGAGTGGGGAGCTCAGGACGAATGTGGGCCGTCGAATGAGATTGGGCCACATGATCAACGGTGGAGATCACATGTCAAAAAACCTTATAAAACATGCTTGGACTTCAAAACCTTTTAATAAAACCTTGCTGAATAAAGTTCCTGGGTCTGCATTTGGTGACTGTGCGAGGAACGCACGGAGATCCGCTCCAATTATTTTTTGCCGCGTGGATGCAGATGTGTCGTTGGGGACCACCGGCTCTTGTGGGACTGCTGACCACTGCCGTGGCCATGGGGACCAGAGCGACTGAATGTGGTCCATTGATCTGCAAATCAGATCGACAACGGAGATGTTTTTAATAACCGCGTCGTACCACGTTTATCTTACGGGCTTATTTAGAGCGCGATCACCGTCCGATGAGCTGGCTTCAGATCAGACGGTGCACGCTAATATCGGGCCAAGCCAATATCTGACCTTTAATGCTCGGGGAAAACGGTATCACCATACCGCCCAAGGCCATGTGTTGGCCGGTGGCACTGATCGCTGCCAAATGGATAAAATCGCCTCCCTCTCAAAAGCAGTGTGATGAATTCTGCTCGGTTTCCTTTTTAATATAATGACAATAAAACATTAAAAACCCAAGAATCAAATATACACAAAGGTTTGTTTCAAGAGGGTTTTATATTTGTGACTTGGCTTGGCACCTGTCTGTGGGGCCATGGTCTACATGGGAAGCAATATGACCGGGGGGTTTTATGCACAGCGCTAATTAGCATCAGAGTTTGGTTTAAACAAAGACAATGTGCTCGATGAGTTGCTCTGACATGATAAGCGCTTAAAGTCTTAGCGCCTGGTTCCAGTACCAGGGCATGTGTAGTGGAAAAGATTAAGGACTTAGCCGAAGGGGGCTTAAACCTTTACACAAAAATATGTATTTTTTATGAATTTTTCAATGTTTTTCAAGGGTTTTGAGGGTTTCGATAAGGAAAATAAGGAGTCTTAAACTTATCATAGGGGTTTCGATGGAGGAAAAAAGGGGAAAAATATGAACATGAAGAATTTTTTGGGTAATAAAGGGATAAAAATGAGGTTAGTTTTGGAAGTGGAAGGAAGGGGAAAATGGTGTTTACAGCAATATTTTGTCTTTGAAATCAACAGAATTTTTTAGTGTAAAATGGGCACAACAGTGAAGATTTTGACAGAGGCATGAGGCCTTCAAGAGTCTTCAAGAGCCAACACTTTTTACAATAAAATTTGTTCCTTGAAGGCTCCAAAAAATGATTTAGCCACCTTTTGGTATAAAAAATTTTATAGGTGGCTAACAATGGCTCCACTTGGGGATGGTGTCTTCTTTAAAGCATCAAGAACTTCAGACTTGCATTCTCTGGGAGGTTGATTGGTGCCTTATCCATTGGGTTGCCTTTCTTTCCTTGAATGGTCTTCTTTTGCTCTGAAAACACATTCGCAGCCATAAAAACAATGGATATTTCATCAACAAGTTTTCTACCTATCCAATCCTACAGATCTAACATTTTTTCTTCATTAGAGTGCACTTGGATTGGAAAACTCTTTGAAAAAATTTTATTCTTTTGAAAGCAGGAAATCTAATCTATTTCTACTCCTTATTTCTCCATGGACTCAGATTGAACAGTTGAGCCCATATGATTCTCTACCTAATCTACCATCTACTAGGATTAAACTATCCAACAAACTTTATTTTCTAAATTCTACAACAGAAATTTAAAATGCAATCAAGTCAGGATTGAACAGACTAACCTGATGTTGGTCTATGGCATAAAAACAAGCTGCACATAGACATTATTTTGCACAAAATTTAAAACAAAATGGAAGGCTTGAGATCTGAAATTTCAAAGCATTTCCTTCACCCTTTTACAGCTCTGTTTTGACTCTTACTTGAGCTGTCTTTCCTTTGCTAACTGGTTCAGATTTTGAGCTGATTAGAACTAGATTTTACATCTTTTGAATCAGAATTTGAAACAGATTTGAGTCATTCTCTCGCTTGGAAACTCAGGTTCAAATTTTGAGCATGTTTGAACCTTTAATTTCTATCCTAAACTATCTACTGATAAGCCAAGATTAAATAGTTTGGCAAATCAAATTCACTATCCTATCAGCAGAAAAATTAAAACTAATTAGTCAAGATTAAACAGTTTGACTAACTAGAAGTGTGTTCTTCAGGAGTGGAATTTGAGCTTGCACACTTTTAGATTTGTTTCTCTTTTTGGTATGGGGCTATACCTTTCTTGTTTTCACAATCTGCCCTCATTTTTTTTTTTTTTGTATTTTTTGTATTTTTGATTTTTATAACTTTAAATGCAATGATGGGTGAAGTATTAATAATGAGAAAAGACAAAATGCTTTCATAACATAATATGGATCAAGAGAAGTAATGCTTAAGCATCCTGCCATTGACAGGACCCCCAAACAATTCTACTCCATTCAACTCTTGCAAGAAAAATGCATTGTTACCAGCAGCTAAATGGATAGAGTAAGGGCCAAGCCATAAGTTATCAAATTTTCCGTGCTTGCCCTTGTCTTCCCTCCTTGAGTCCCACTTTAAAACTTTGTCCCCAATATTGAAATTGCTGGCCTTTGTTCTTCTGTCAAAAAGATTTTTAATGCTGTCCTACTTTTGCAATGCTTTGTTATAAACCTCCTCTCTGGTTTGTTGAAGATGAATGGTCTGATTTATTCTTCTGATCATGTCATTATCTTCAGTTTGAAACTCTTGAATCAACTTCATTACTGGTACACCAAGGCTGTTTGGAAAAATTTCATCAGTACCATACACAAGCTAGAAAGGTGACATGCCAATAGATTTCTTCAAAGTCAATATGTCAGCCCAAAGTGCATGAACTAGCTTTGTGTCCCAAGACTTCTTGTTGTCCTCTAAAAATTTCTTGATTATGTTCACTAAACTCTTGTTTGAGGATTCTGCAAGTCCATTACCTTGAGGGTAATAGGCCGTGGAATGCCCCAATGTTATCTGATATCTGTGATAGAATTCAACCATCTTATTTGATCCAAATGTTGCTGCATTATCATTGATGATCTTGGTAGGATAGCCAAATCTGGAGAGAATGTTAGTCTCCATGAATTTTATAATAATAGAATTATTGGCCTGCCTACAAGGTATGGCTTCTATCCACTTAGTGAAATAGTTTGTGGCAGTGAGAATCCATCTATGCTGGGCAGAAGATGGTGGATCGATTTATCCTATGAAGTCAAGTCCCCACTGTTGAAAAGGGGCTTCAGCAGTGATTGGATGCATACGTAGGGGTAGCAATTTTCTTTTGCCTTCAAAAAGTTGACATTTATGACAGGCTATGATCATCTTGTTCACATCATGAAAAAGAGTAGGCCAATAGAAACCAAGCCTCAAAATTTTGTTGGCTGTTGTCTTCTAGTACAAATGACCTCCACACTCTCCTTCATGGAACTCGTGCTTAACCTTCTCTGCATCACACTCAGGCAAACATTTAAGCAATACACCACTTTCATTTTTCCAATAAAGACATCTATCTATAATGCAGTAGTTTACAGATTTCAATTTTAAAAACCTTGCCTTTGTTTTTGTCAAACCAGGAGGTGTATTCAAATTAAGCAAAACATAAATAATATCAACATACCAAGGAGAATTCATAAAATGGTCTTCAACAATGGGAGTTGAGAATCCTTCTTGGTCATCCAAAGCGTCAATCGTATTAATATCAAGAACTTCAAAACTGGATTCAGCCATTGATGTAGCTAGACCTTGGCCTTTGATGAGTTTAGTGGGCTTTATCTCTAAATCATATTCAAGAATGACAGCAATCCACTTACCTCTCTTACCATCTAGGTCTTGTGTTAGAATGTCTTTCACAACTGAATTTGGGACAAAGGCAATGATGTGTGAGTGAAGGATGTATATTCTGAATTCTTTCAAAGATTTAACTAAAGCAAAAGCTTGCTTTTCCATAATGTTATACTTCAAAGGAGCATCTCTTAAAGCCTTGCTAAAGAATGCAATAGGCTTCTCTTGCCCTTGCGGATTTTTCTATAAAAGGATAGAAACTATGGTATGTTCTGATGCAAATGAAAAAATATAAAAATCTTTTGAAAAATTAGGACTTATAAGAACCGGTGTTTTGGTTAACGCTTGTTTCACCAGCTCAAAGGAATTCTTTACTTCCAAGGTCCATTTTACCCCTTGCTCCTTCTTCAACATGTTTTTTATATTTCTAAGAAGCTTAGCCAAGTTGGGGATGAACCTTCTCAAAAAGTTAATCTTTCCAATGAAAGATTGCAACTCCTTGATGCTTCGAGGATGAGAGATTTGCAATATGGCCTCAATCCTTTTGGGATCTATCTTAATACCCTCTTTTGAAATGATGTGCCCAAGAATTTTACCTTCTGGGAGCCCAAATAGTGTTTTCTTAGGGTTCAAAGATATCCCAAAATTTTTGCATTTCTCGAAAAATTTTCTTAAGTGTTCTAAGTGCTCTTCATCTATTTTTGAAAACACAGTGGCATCATCAAGGTATATAATGATGAAGTAGCCCAGCTCTTCCAAGAATGATATGTCCATGGCTCTCTGAAAAGTTGCTCCACAATTCATTAGACCAAAGGGCATTTTCACACACATGAAAGTGCCCCATGGTGTAGTAAAGGCTATCTTTAATTGATCAACAGGGTGAACTAAGATCTGATTGTACCCTGAATAGCCATCCAGCAAATAAATTCTTCTAGACCCTACCACCCTTTGTAAAATATGATCCATCTTAGGTAAAGGGTAGTTGTCTTTTAATTAAGCTTTGTTTAAGTCTCTAAAGTCTATACAAAGTCTGATCTCTCCAGTTTTCTTCCTAACTGACACCAGATTAGATACCCACTTAGAATATGTAATATGGACAATAATACGAGCATCGTACATTTTCATGATCTCCTTCTCAACCAAGGGCAACTGGACAGGGTTTATTTTGTGTAGTTTCTGTTGAATGGGTTTTGGTTTTCTTTGAGGGGAATTTTGTGCTATACTATTTCAGTGTCATAGGATTTTAGATCTCCGTAACTCCACGCAAAAACATCAGAAAATTATTTAAACAACTCTATGTATTTGAGTTTAATGTGAGCTAGTAAATTTTTAGACAGTTTAATCATTTTCGGTTTTTTCTCACTGCCTATATTGTACTCTTCCACTTCAGTATCTATAGGTTCAAGTTTTGGTTTATTTGCCACATCGTTAAAATCGAACAACTCTTCTAAAGGGGCCAGACCACTTGGAAAACTTTGATCTTTAGAGTGCAGAGTTTCTAACTCCTCTGTTTCTAACTCTGCATTGAATTTTGTTTTGTTTTTAAGTTTGCTGGTCAGAAGATTAATATTGACAAGCTCAGGAGACGACTCTTCTTCACAAAGAAAATTTTCTTCACTGCAGTCTGTTTCATAATCTAAGTCCTAACTGCGTAGTTCGAATTCATTTCTAAATTGCATGAAGTCTTCTATTTGTTTGTCTCCGTCGAACACCTGCCAATACTTTTCATTATCAAGCATGGATGGTCTAAATTTTATCTAAGTTGTGCAGTATTTGGTTTCATATGGCGTTAAGCATGTTCTAGCTGCAAAAGATAAATTGTGGGCCGTAATATTTCTTTTTCTTGGGACAAAAATCAGTTTGGACTCCTTGAATTTTTTTAAAAGGTCCATGACATCGTTTCGGTAGGCCCTAAGTCTGGGATGATTTGCGTTATACTCCCCATTGACTTGCCTAATAACTAACTCTGAATCCCCATACACGTTGATTCTTCTGGCTCCTAACTTCTTCAAAAATTGTAAGCCTAAGAGAAGGGATTCATATTCCGCTATGTTGTTAGAACATTGAAAGTTTAATTTGCAAGAAATGTTGTCTGTGTGGTTGTTTTCAGTGTTGGAAATCCAGACACCTACACCAGCATTTTTCCTAGTGCAGGATCTGTCAAAATACATACTCCACAGAGGAATTTTTTTGTTTCTGTTTGGTGATTGTCCTATTTAATTAAAGTGCTTACGGGTTGTTGTGGAATCTCAACACTTAGTTGCAATTGTTTTTATGCCCCAAGATTTTCGTTTATTTGAGGGATGCTTTCTTGACTATCAAGATTTAAGAGCAATGGACGCATGAATTGTAGTTAAAGATCTTTGTTTTGTTTGCTAGAGTTTACAGGTTCATAAAACTGTTCTGACACTCCTGCGTTGTGTTCTTCTTCCTCTCTATTGGCCATTAGTTCATTTAGAGTGACTTGTTCACTGAAAGTTTCATCGTTGAACAAGATAAAAGAATCTAGGTCAGTGTTTACAGAATACAGAGGAGAATTTTGTGGTTGGTCTTGACTTGTAACTATGTATTCCATATGGGACTCCCTGTAAAGTCTTCCAGTCTGATTAAAAATAGGGATAGTCGCATAGGTCATGTCCATGTGCATAGTCCCTTGTAACTTAGCCCCCCATGATCTTGATAACAACATTCCATACTTGGGGGGAACGTCAGCCACAACAATATCCATTACTAAGCATTTGGTTGGAATCTGGGCTAAGTTAATGCAGAGGTCTTTGATTAATCCTAAAAATTTTACTCTGCTGGAATCAAAGGAGTAAAGGTCTTTATACAGCTTGGTGATTTCTAGACCAAGGCTCTCCATCATAGCTTTAGGCATTAAATTATAAGAAGCCCTAGAATCATGCATAGCGTTGTGCAAAATTTTTTCATGAACATTTAAACTTACATAAAAGGGAGGAACAGGTCCCTCTTGATATCTATCTTCAATCTTAGGACCAAAAATAAGCTCTAGTTGGTCATCATTAATATTTACAGTGTCCTCGTTTTCTTCTATATTTAAAGCCTTCAAAACTTGGGTTCTATATACGTGCTGGGCAGCTAACTTAGTGAGGGGAACAAAGATTTTAATTTTGGAAATTTCCTGCTCTAGGCTAAAAGGAATTTGGTTCCTTTAAGAAATTGTTTGAGCCTTACTAGCTGCTAGTCTATCAGCAACATCAGCCTGTTGATTTGTTTTATTTACATTTGAAAAAATTGTTTTCACAAGAGTACTAGCTGAAATGTTAGTACTACTAAGGTCTGCACTCTGTTTTTCATTGTTTTGAGTGCCTTTCTCTTTACCATTATGAGAATTCATAGCTACTGTTTTATCCTTTTGTTTCACAACTTTAGGCTTGGTTGCAGTGCCATTTTGTGAAGATTTATCAGAGGTTTTGGTGTTGGGAGTTTGTTGATTGGTTTTACTTCTAAGGTAATATTCTCTTTGAGACTCTATGATGACATTTTCCATGTCTTGATAATAACTTTCATCACCATCTCTTTTGTCATCATAAGGTGTGTATAGACCTTGTTTTCTATCATAATGAATCTCAAAGTCATCATTATCTACCCCCAACATGTTGATGTCATCTTCCTTTGTTATCTCATTTGTTTCCTCAACCTCACTTACATAGTTTTGATGAAAGGGAGGAGTGATTTGTTGATCATCTTCCCTAGGTTTGTTTGGAGGTTGGTTCCTTCTAAAATTCTGATTCTGGTTCTCGTTTCTTTTTTGAGGAGCAGTTTGGTTTTGACTGGCTTGTGCTCTCTCAAGGATGCTCATTTTCTTCATCATCTCCTCCATCATTCTCTCCATCTTTGAGTTGGAAGTAGAAGGTGTGTTTTCCTCTCTAAAAGACACTCTCTTCTCATTTTTCATTCTTGCTCTCTTGTCCATTAAGTTTACTTCCACAGCAAGAGCTCCTTTTTGCATCTCTTCAAGAGTTGCAGGATCTCTCTCTCTCAGTTGATAGGCCATTTCGGGGTCAAAACCTTCAGGAAAATTGTTTAAAGCTGAGCCTTGTGGAGGTTTCAGATCTGGGGAAAGGGCATTATACACACTATTAAATCTGGTACAATAAGCTTGCACACTTTCCCCAGTATTTATATGGAGGTTCTTGTAATCAGAAAGGACTTGGAGAGGGTTCTTTTTCACTTCCCATTTGTTTAAGAATGTTTGATGGAAGGCTTGGAGATCATTGATACTATGGGGGGTTAAGCCTTTAAACCATTTTCTTACTTCTCCCCCCAGAATTTGAGAAAATAACCTAAGCTTGATAGAGTCATCATCAATTTCATTTCTGTCAAAGTAGTCATTCATTTTATCCACATGTTGTGATGCAGTTGTAGCATTGCTAGCATCATATAATGGAATTTTGGACTGATAGTCCTATGGGAGATTGACTAATGGTACAGGAAGGACTAAGGGAGCATACCATGCTGCCATGATATGTGGTGAGGGTGGATTCACAGGAGGAGGATTAACAAAAGAAAAAGTGGGCTGGAATGGAGTGGTTTAAACAATGGACGTAGGGTGAGCAAAAGTGGACGAACCAGGAGTAGATTGCTGAGCTGATCTTGGATGAGAGACACCTAAGTTGTGAAGGAAATGTAAATCAGGAGGTGTTGTTTCTCTGCTACCAGGATGTTCACTTGTTTCAGGAGATGAAAGTGAAGACTCAGAATCTAACTGATCTAAATCACCAAGAGACCTAGTTCTAAAGGGATTTACTAAGTCAACTTGTGATTTTTGTAAAGCTGAAATATTTTCAGGCACTGAATTAGCTCTCAAGGGTGATCTGAAAACAATTGATAATTTAATCCTAGGAGACTTCCTAAGGACACTTTCTGGGTTATCAACTATCTTAGGTGGATTAGGGTCAACATAGGATCTAGTATGAATCTTTCTAAGAGCCACTATGTTGTGTTTTTCAGACCCAAATAAACCAAAAAATTTCAACCAGGTATGACAGTCTTTAAAAGGTCAACTAATTTGTTTACACAAATTTTAATCCTACAGTCCTCTGGCTGAGTTTGAATGATATTATAAGGATAACGGTTCTTCCCAATGGATTCTTAAGGTCTGTTAAGGATTGTGGGTCGCAAAGTGGAAGTTTTTAGCTCGTAAGGAGGTAAAAGGTTTTATGGTCCACCACCATGTTTATTGGATACCAATCTGAAATATTTTGGTGTTTCTGAGTTATTTTTCAATTGTGTGGTTTCTAACAATATCCTAAATCTGTTTCACAACTTAGCTACAGTTATGAGACAAAAATAGTCTACTCTTATGACTAAGCTAGCTGATTTTTCAAGGTTAGATAAAACCTCATGAGAATCCTAGGGTTTTCCTAGTTTGTCACTGATTCAAACAAGTTTTACCATGATTACCATTTCTTGGTAGTGCTTGAAAAGGATTTTTTTTACTCACAAGTTTTTATGAAGTTCTAAGGGAAACAAGAGATTACAATTAGGTTGAATCCCCAGCGGAGTCGCCAGAAATGTTAGGTTTCCGTAATTAGCAAGATTGGAAAATTCCAATCACAGAAACAACATCGTTTCAACAAATTTGGGATTCTACAATCTAGCCCTCCTGAATCCAGAGAGGTATCTCTCCAATAAGTGCAAAGATGGATTTGTCTTTGAAGTTTTGGGTAATGATATTAGGCTAGTTATGAAGACTGAGGGTTTTGTTTGTTTTTGGATGGTCGAGCATGATTACTGTTTGAGGTGGAGAGTTCTAAATGCAAAGAGTTTCAAAGATGTGAAGTTGCAAGCAAATAGAACAAGCTTTGGCCAAGAAGATAGATAATTGCAAGTTTTAGTCCATTGGGTTATGGAGTCATAATAAGGTTTAATTGAAACAACAAGAGGCAAGAATGGTCCATGGGGAAAGTCATCTATGTCTAAGGATCTCTTTAAAGTTTGATTTATGGAATGAAATGGGACAAAAAGAAGGGGAATTAAACAGATGAAGAATAAAGAGCAGCCTAAGATCTGGTAAGTACTTTTAAACTAGCCAACTTTTGGCATACACTTAAGAAAAACATAAAAGAAATCTAAGATCAGGTAAGTACTTCTAAACTAGCCTGATTTTGATGTACTTTCAAAGAAAACATTCTTAAAACAAAGGGAAACTTGAAGGCCATTGTTGGAGTAGAGACCAGCGGGCCGGGCTCACCACAAATCCTCTCCTTTCTATGCTCTACTTGGTAACTTTCAAGACAAACACGAAGATAACAAAGAATGGCCTATGTTCTGATAAGTACTTTCAAACTAGCTAGTTTTCAACACATTCCAAGGGAAACATTCAGATAGTCTTTGGGGATAAAACTAGGACAAGGGCACACCATAACTTCCTTAGTTCATCTCTACTTAACATGTACTAAAAATAACATTTAAGAATAAAAATTATCTAAGGCAACAGGACGAGGGAACACCCGAATTCCTATGCTTAAACAGAACTAAATCATTCCTAAATAACACAGGTTGGAAGAAAACATTCAGATAAAGATTTTCAGTCAGAGAAGGGTACTGATATACAGTAGGTCCTAACTCTATGCATGTTGTTCTTTATAAGGGAAGATGAACATAGTGAAAACATAAACAAATTAAAAAGTCACAATGATAAAAACATCACCGTCAATATAGACTAGGATCCCATAAATCAACTTGTATTGATGCTTCAAACCAGTTACAGCTTCAAGTCCAATGCTTTAGTTTAGCAATCATCTACAGTTTCTAGACTAACTTATCTATCACAAGCAGAGCTCCAAGAGTCAGTGAACACTATTTATAGATAGAGGTCTCCAACTTAATTACATTTCAATGTTCAGTTGCCAACTCAACCAACCCCTCTCTCATCTTCTCCAGTAGTATTTATAGAAGAATGAGGAGGTGAGATCCGATAAAAGATATCCAAAGATAATTAATACAATTTTAATGGCTTCTCAGCCTTTGGGGGGCTCGATGAAGAAGCTTACATAGGTGTTCTCTGTATTAAATGATTTACATTAAGGTTTAAGATCGGTGGGAGCTCTTATTGACTTTTAAGTCTCTCTGTGATGTCAAAGTAACTCCGCTGATATTTTATCATTAAGTTTGTTTGCAGAATTTAATCTTTGGCTGCGCTTGAGACAAATACTAAACCTGATCAATAACTTCGGCCTTTGTTTGAATGCTTTGAGCATAGGTGGCACTATGGTTGCTGGGAGGAATCAATTTGCCTCAGATGTGGCAGTGGTGGCTTTCCTGTTGATAAAAAACTTATGATTTTCTTTAAACTGTGTTTTATTTGGGAGGATTAGGATTTTGATAATCCATATTAGCTGTAATCCCCACATATCTGTCTTCAATCTCATGTTCTGGTGTGTTCCTATCTTCGACACTGATACTCTTTGATTTGTGCTTCATTCGCTATGTTTGTTGGTGTGCAGGGCTACGTAGGGGTTGTATGGCATCAATGCCTCATGAATAATTGACGAAACGTGGAGTTGAATCCTGCGAATGATTCCCTTTGATGAATCGAAGGCGAGAGGATCGTCACCCTCAGCCTTTGAAATTTTTTTCAGTATAGCGGAAAAACCATCTAAACCCTACAAAATACGAACAACATTATAAAATCCTACATATATAGGTTTACTGCTTCAGAAGGCATGTGGAGAGAGCATGGCCGTTGGATGCCATCATCCAACGGTCGAGATTGATTAGAGGAGGTCAGAGGGAAAACAAAGGAAGAATTAAATCAGAACTGTCGATCGTGCAGAGATCAATGGTCGGGAGCGAGGGCGAAAATTCAAAGCGAATGAGTCGCTCTATTTGAAAAATAAACGAAAAATGAAGAAAAAAGGGGTAAAAACCTTTTCTTTGGAGAAAAATGATTAAAAAATGAGTGGGGAGCTTAGGACGAACATGGGCCGTCGGATGAGATCGGGCCACATGATCAACGGTGGAGATTGCATGTCAAAAAACCTTATAAAACATGCCCAGAATTCAAAACCTTTTAATAAAACCTTGCTGAATAAAGTTCTCGGGTCCGCATTTGGTGACTGTGCAAGGAACCCATTGAGATTCACTACAATTATTTTCTGCCATGTGGATACGGATGTGGTGCTGGGGACCACCGGCTCTTGTGGGACCGCTGACCGTTGTCGTGGCCATGGGGACCAGAGCGACTGAATGTGGACCATTGATCTGCAGATCAGATCGATGGCAGAGATGTTTTTAATAACCTCACCGTACCACGTTTATCTTACAGGCTTCTTCAGAGCGCGATCACTGTCTGATGAGCTAGCCTCAGATCAGACAGTGCATGCTAATATCGGGTCGAGTTGATATTCGACCTTTAAATCCCAGGGAAAACGATATCACCATACTGCCCAAGGCCACGTGTCGACCGGTGGCATTGATCGCTGCCAAACGGAGAAAACCGCCTCCCTCTCAAAAGCGGTGTGATGAATTCTGCTCGGTTTCCTTTTTAATATGATGACAATAAAACATTAAAAACCCAAGAATAAAATATACAAAAAGGTTTTTGTCGAGAGGTTTTTATATTCGTGACTTGGCTTGGCGCCCGTCTGCGGGGCCATGGTCTACATGGGAAGCAATATGACGAGGGGGTTTTATGCACAGGGCTAATCGGCATTAGAGTTTGGTTTAAACAAAGATAGTGTGCTCGGTGAGTTGCTCCGACGTGATAAGCACTTAAAGGCTTAGCGTCTGGTTCCAGTACCAGGGCATGTGTAGTTGAAAAGGTTAAGGACTTAGCCCAAGGGGGCTTAAACATTTACACAAAATAATGTATTTTTTATGAAGTTTTCAATGTTTTTCAAGGGTTATGAGGGTTTCAATAAGGCAAAGAAGGAGTCTTAAACCTTATCATAGGGGTTTCGATGGAGGGGAAAAGGGGAAAAAAATGAACATGAAGAATTTTTGGGTACGAAAGGGATAAAAATGAGGTTAGTTTTGGAAGTGGAAGGAAGGGGAAAATGGTGTTTGTAGCAGTATTTTGTCTTTGAAATCAGTATAATTTCTGAGTGTAAATTGGGCACAACACTGAATATTTGGACAGAGGCATGAGGCCTTCAAGAGTATTCAAGAGCCAACACTTTTAACAATAAAATTTGTTCCTTGAAGGCTCCAAAAAATGATTTAGCCACCTTTTGGTATAACAAATTTTATAGGTGGATAACAGGTTGTACAGGGTATCTGGCACTAGATTGTGCATTGGAATGTTCTCCTTTATGTATCATTTGCATGGTACTCAATAGGCCTATAGTTGTGAACCACTGGTTTCTTGGTTCCAACATGGTTGAGTCAAATATTTAACTAGGCATCAGCCCTTTCACTCACGGTGTTAACACCAATGCAATGATGCAAGAAAATAGTCCACTCAGGATGAACCACATCCTCAATGTGCTAGAGAACATGTTTCCTATGAAAAATATTATAAGGCTCATGATCATATCCAAACTTGTTACTCCTGCTAGTAGCATTTTTTAAAAGAAATTTCCTACAATTCATGTTTTTGGTTACCTGTGCATATATAGATCTTATTGATGTGAATCACACTTTGAAAGGTACCCCATAAGCTAAGTGGTCGGAGCAGCCAAATATTGTTTATGACTATGTTGAGAAAATGTCCTCTTGCTGGTTTCAAGATCATTTTGACCTATATCATCGATCATTCTAGAATGCACCATTTCCAAGCCCCAAAGTTTTCCCTCAGTGTCGACTTCATGTGGATTTGTTAGATGTTCACTGTCTACATTTCCTTGTAAAAATCTAGTGCATGAATGATTGTCCACATGTTCATGGAGAAGAGAATATATCTACATTTGATGTGTTCTAGAGAGAATTTTTATTTGGGTCAACTCTATATTCTTCATCAATGATTTTATTGAAATCACTTTCATTCTTAGCACTATAGTTGTAAATATCATTGAGGGTTTCATTACAAGTTTCAGCAATCTTCTGGGGTTGGAAAACCTCATTATTGTCAACAACAGAGCCATATAGAAGTGGAAATGGATTTGTATGACCGAGAGCTTCATTAATTGCATGTTTATAACATACCTTTTGTTTTTCTACCATGGAATATTCATGACATATGTAAATAACTTGTCTTCTAGATGAGTATTGACAGTAAAAGGGAGAAATTTCCCTATCCCATTAGGATTGAAGAATAAATTTAGATCATCGGCATCAAAAATAGGGGGACCATCAGATTCCCTGATATAGGATATTTGAGGGTTGAACTATAAAATTAATTGTTTCTTCACTTAGATGATCACGAGGGTCACATTATTACTTTCATGTTTTTGAAAAACCCTTTGAGTTTATTGACCTCAAACTCTAGGAAACCATGATTACTTATGTTTATTTCTTAAACGATCATGATTAAAATAAAAGTGAAATGTGGGGGTACATTACTGCTCTAATCAAACTCAAAATGGAATGTCAAGGTGCCAAGTATATTACCATGAAAGTCTGCAGCTCCCTTACTTTCATTGTTTGAAAAAATAGGATTATTGTGATTGAAGTATAATTCTGTGACCTCAAAAGTGTTTTTAGGATTTAAATTATCAGCAAGGGAAGCATGATATTCATCATACTTTTCAAATGGTTGATCCTTTTGGGTAGAAACATGGTTTCTGTTGATCATCGATTGTCATTGATATCAACCCAAGCAACACCAGATGCTACCCCAATATTGCATGGGAATTTTTACCTAAAAAATTAATATATTCTGGTTTAAGAATTATTTTGATGGTTTCTACTTGTCAATATGTTTCCGTTGATATATGGCATGCCACATAATTCTTCACGGTTTGAGAGATATTCATGTTTGAAGTTTGTACCCCCAATTAGTGGGCTAAAACCCCATGGGGTTGTGGAATGAGCCATTTAAAAGTAATAATTAATATTCTTTAAGCTCCCAAAATACCTCCCACATTCACTCTTTTAAGCCCCTCTCAACCTAAGCATTTATATAAATTGTGATCCTCATATCCTCCTTATGTAGGGATTTTTCTATCTGAAACAGATCATCCTGGAATTTTCACTCTAACTTTTTTTCTAAGAAGGTTAAGAATCTGAAATTTTTATGAGAATAAGCCGAAATCTTGAGGAATATCCTATAAAAATTTTAGATCAAGGTGCGCAATTTTTTCGGAGATATGATCTGTGGAAGTCAATGTTTTTGCAGGCTCCTGAAATTCATCTCAAAGAAGTGACCTTGGAAAAATTTTCATAACTCTCTCTCTAAGTATCGGATTAGAATTGTGTAAAAAGTGGAAGATAGTGCACAGACTATAGTTTTGTTTCTATCAATTTTAGAGCTGAATGAAGAAACAATGTTACGTGGCACGCCATACAATTTCTCTCTACTGAAACAATCCATAATTAGGGCATTGTGAGAGATTGGGCATAACTCTCTCTTGAAGGATCCAAATTGAGTCATATTTATGGCATTGGAAAGAAAACTGAAAGGAATACTACAGGACCAAAAATCACATATTAGGAATCTGAAATAATAGAGATGTACCAGATTCAATATCGAGCTCCTCGAAGGCAAGAAAAAGCTAGATCATGTGCTGTAAAGGGCTGCAAAGGACTAGACTTTCTAGGGTAGAAAACCAAAGAAAGGTGCAGCGGAGGGTAGCATGACAAGAGAAGAAACCAAGGTGTAGAATAGTAGCAAGAAATTCATCACATGAAGTCTTCAAGTCGAAAACACTGCATACAGTCATTGTAAAGTTATCATTGTACTAATTCATTGTAAATACATTATTGTAAAAATTGTACTAGTGTCTATTTGCTAAGAGTTGAAGAGGCAGTATCAGGAGGTCTAGGATCATCATTAGGTGGTTGTGTCATAGTTGGGGTTATGGTCTAGTGTTCCTTCTTCTTCTACATCATTTTATATCATTGTAAAGTGGACCATTTTCCCTGGTACATGAGTCCATTCTTCTATAGGGTGGTAGGGTGGTGCTAGGGTGATTTGTAGCTAATTGGGTGTTGGGGCATCTATTCAATTGACTACTGAAGAATCTTGGGCGTTGGAGCATCCATCCAGTGGGAGCTAGAGAAGAACTCTTTTCTAGATTCTAGGAAGTTGGAGCTTTATTTTCAATTGGAGTTGAATATTAAAGAATTATTAGAAAAGCATTAGGTGGTTTTTATCGCAGAGTGGGGTTCCACCATAGAAATTGTGTGCATTTGGGTTTTTTTGTTTACTGCTATCATTGTACAAACACTAATAATAATTGAAGATTAACTAATGCTCTAATTGAAAGGAATATTGATTCACCCCCCCTCTTAGTATTTCCAACAATTGGTTTCAGAGCTTGGTTCCTTCAATAGCAGTTTAACAGCTGGAAAGAGGTCATGGAGCATACCAAGAATGGTGTACCTCTGTTCAATGAAAATAATTATGCAATCTGGAAAGGAAGAAGGGAGGTCTATCTGTTGGCGCAAGGTTACAAAGTATGAGGCACTGTTCAAAATGGATTTACATCAACCGCGGATGAACAAGGTAAGAAGAATTTGGTAAATGATGCAAAAGTAAATAATATTATTATCAGTGGACTTATTGAATCTGCTTATCATAATGTGTTGGGTTTTAAAATTTCCAAAAATGTATGGGACAAGATTGAAAATATATGCAAGTGACTCAAGTGTCAAAGAAGAAAAGCTTCAAATCTATAGAGAAAAATTTGAGAAACTCAAGATGAAATAAGATTGCAACATTGCTGCATACTTCCAATACATTGATGAAATAACCAATACTCTGGAAGGATTGGGAGAGCTATTTGACGAGAAGAATATTATACGAAATATTCTTAGAACGTTACCAGGGAGATTCAACTCGAAGGTATCAGTCTTAGAATACAGTGCAAATCTAGACAAACTCAACAAAGAGGAATTACATGGAGTTCTCATAGCATATGAAATGAGACTTGATGAAGAAGAGGGTATTTCACGTCCATAAACTGAATTCGTTGCATCTAAGAAAACCAATAAGGACCAACAACCTTCAATTGAAAAGACATGCACCTGCAAGTGTGAAGAAAAGGGAGATGATGGAGAAGGCCTTTCAGATGAAGAATATGATTAATTTATGAGAAAAATAGAAATTGGTAAGGGAAAATTCAAAGATAAACTTCCATTGATATGTTTCGGTTGCGGTGAGGTTGGGAATTTTGCAGCAAAATCTCCGAACAGAAGTGATGGCAACTCAAAAGGAAATAAATGCTTTAAGAAATTCAACAAGAAAGGATCCAAAAGGAACTTTCTCTCTAAAGAAGATAGTTCATCATCGGATGAAGACAATGACATTGAAGAAGAAGCCAATGAGAGAGTATTGTTTATGGCCAAGCACAATAAACAAGAGGTATCAAACAACAAAGAATAAGGATTGATCCTAGAAGAAATTTCTAAGGAAGAAATCAAGCTTATAAAAGATCTCAAGGCAGAAAAGATCCATTCAAATAATCTTGAAGAACAAGCTCAAGGTCTCAAAACTGAAGTTGAAGAACACAAATGCATTGAAGGGTCACTTCAAAAGAAGTTGGAAGAAAGTAACCAATAAAGGGAAGAATTAGAAGCCGAAGTAGTCTCGCTGCATAAGGAAGCGAAGAAAGGAAAAAATATCCAAAACTATGCCAATAACTCAAGGGCATTGGAATAACTCATCAACAATCAACGATCTTACAACGACAGAACTGGCATCAGTTATAAAGAAGAAGAAGTAGGACTTTCTACAACAAAATTCAATGAACCTATGCAATATGACATGCATGTAGACTTCATTGGACAAGATTCGCAAGAGCAACCTTGGAAGAAAATTCCTCGACAAATATTTCCATCCAGGTACCAACACATTTTTTATGGCTACTGTTATTCATGTGAAAAATTTGGTCATAAAGATATTGAATGTCGCACGTACCCCAGAAACAAATACAATTCCAGGAGATATGTCAAATATGAACCTCCCAGGGCTCAGCGAAATAGAAATAGATTTGACCATTTAAGAAATAATATTGAATGTTAAAAATGTCGAAACTTTGGACACATAGCCAGAGATTGTAGACTTGAAAAACCTCCAGAAGAATATTCGAATCCACAGAATGAATGAACATGGAAGAATAATAAGAATGATAATTTTTCTCTCGCTCACAAGGCTCAAAACAACAAATATGTGTGGTATGTTGATAGCGATTGTTCAATGCATATGACTGGAGATAGAAGGAAATTTGTATCTCTGAAAGAGAAGAAGGATGGATCTATATCCATTGGAAATGATGGATCTTCAAATGTTACAGGATCAGGGACCATCACTCTCGAAAGAAAATATGTTATAGCAAAGAATGTTCTATTGGTTGAAAACATGAATCACAACCTTCTCAGTGTTGGAAAAAAGTGTGATCAAGGACACACAATACTATTCAACTCCACAAAATGTGAAATTAGGAAAGGGAGGTATGGTGAAATTGTGGCTACAGCTAGTCGAGCTCCAAATGACATATATTTTATTGGGTATGTGTTATATTCTTTCCATGACTAATCACGTGCCCATTAATTTCCAGTGGGCGGTCTACGCCCATGGTTTTGTGCATGGTTTTGCACATGGTTTTGGGGTACGATGGTTTTCGGCCCCTGGTATTTTGTAGATCCAGTCAAGTGAACTACGACTATGATCTAATCCAGGGTTAATGGATCAGGGTTTATGTATGCTTCGGCATGTATATATATGTGTTTTAACACTAAAAGGAATATAATGAAATATCAAGATGGTCGTCCCGATTTGGGATCCAGGGGAAAATCTTTGTATTTATCTGTTTTATGTTTTATGCTCTCGCTATTGTTTATTTTCTGTTATAACATTCGTGTGTAGATAATTTCTGTTCAAGGTTAAAACCTACATTTGGTATCAGATTTGTTTCGGCTTCAAGGGGACGCCTTTGCTGCTGAGGGTTTTTTTTTTTTTTTTTTGCTCGGGCCTAAGGTAGACCCTGTTTAGTGGGAGATTTGTGGGATCGATTCTTGTGGTGAAAGAAGATGGCGAGCGACGGAAAGATAGAGATTGAGAAATTTAATGGTCAGAGTTTTGAGTTGTGGAAGCTCAAGATGGAGGATCTGCTGGTGGATAAAGATTAGTGGATCATGGTAGATCCAGGTACTAAACCAACGACAATGTCAGATGAAGACTGGAAGAAACTAGATCAGAAGGCTAAGGGCACAATACAGTTTTGTGTCTCAGATTCAGTATTGTTGAATTTATTTGGGGAAGCTATGATGAAGAATTTGTGGGAAAAACTTGGGACTGTGTACCAATCTAAGTCTCTGGTGAATAATTTGTTCCTGTGGAAAAATCTGTATAACCTGAGGATGAAGGATTGAGACTCGGTGACAGAGCATCTGAACGCCTTCAATACTGTGGTAAGTCAGTTGTCATCTATTGATATTAAAATCTCAGATGAAGATAAGTGCATGAGTTTGTTGTGTTCTCTACTAGACTCGTGGGACAGTCTGGTTATTGCAATAGGTAGCAATACAACTACCTTTAATTTTGATGACATTGTCTCGCCTTATTGTCGGAGGAAATGAGACGGAGAAATTTTGAGGGCCAGAATGGAGATGCATTATTTGTACGAGGAAGGTCCCAAAACAAAAACAAGAATAAGGTTTCGAGTGGGAGATCCAAATCTAGAGGGAGATCTAAATCTCCTGGAAAGTTTGTAAAGGTATGTTTGAAATGTGGAAAGGAAGGGCATTACAAAAGGGAGTGCAGATATAAAGCTTCTGAGAAAGGAAAGGGATTTGAAGATGCTCTTTCTGGAGAGGAAAAAACCACCTCAGATGAAGGTGGGGATGTGTATTTGGCTTCTTCTTCAAATACACATGTAGATCATGAGTCATGGTTCATTGGCTCAGGTGCATCCTTTCACTTCACTCTCCATCAGGAGTGGTTCTGCAAGTATGAGAAATATGATGGCAGTGATGTCTTCCTAGGGGATGATAGGAAGGCCAGAATCGTTGGAAGTGGAAAGGTGAAGCTGAAGTTGTAAGGTGGAAGGATTAGAACACTTCCCGGTGTTCTGCATATTCCTGCATTGGCCAAAAATCTGATTTCTGTAAGCAAGATGGATGATACAGGTGTAAAAACAGTGTTCGAGAAAGATTCTTGCAAGATGGTTCAGGGAGCACTGGTATTAATGCAAGGATTTCAAAATGGAACTCTGTAAAAGCTACAAGGTAGCATGTTATTGATGGGTGTAACAGTTTTGTGGTTCCTGAAAGTGGAGCGGAAAGCCTAGCTGTCTCTGGAGAAAAGACCATGCTGTGGCATCAAAGGCTTGGACATATTGGAGAGAAGGGCCTTCAGATACTACATAGAAATGGTATGGTAGAAGGTATGTCTAATTGCTCTCTCGATTTCGATTTCTGTGGACATTGTGTATATGGGAAGAAGAATCGGGTGAGTTTTCATTTTGGTGCTAAGAGGGCGAACAAGATATTAGAACTTGTGCACAGTGATGTGTTTGGACCTGTTTCAGTTCCATCACTGGGAAATTCTGTGTACTATTTTTCATCCATAGATAACTTCTAAAGGAATACATGGATATATTTCCTAAGGAATAAATCTGAAGCTTTTGACAGATTTAAAGAATTTAAGGCTCTGGTGGAAAACCAGACAGAGAAGAAGATAAAGGCACTAAGGACAGATAATGGTGGGGAGTTCTGCAAGAAGGAATATGAAGAGTTCTGTAAGAATTGTGGTATATCACGGCAGAAGACTACTCCATACACACCTCAGCAAAATGGAGTTGTAGAAAGAATGAACATAACATTGATGGAAAAGGCAAGAAGCATGCTTAGTGGTACCGGGTTAGGACAAGAATTCCGGGCAAAGGTAGTGGAGACTGCATGCTATCTGGTTAACAGATCACCTTCATCAATGTTGGAGGATAAGACTCCACATGAGGTATGGACTGGTAAGAAACCCTCTCTTTCACATCTAAGGGTATTTGGATGTGATGCATATGTACATGTTCCAAAGCAGAAAAGGACCAAGTTGGATAATAAATCTGAAAGGTGCATCTTTATTAGGTATAAGGATGGTTTAAAGGGTTACAAGCTTTGGAACCCAAAAAAAAGGAAGGTTGTGTACAGTCGAGATGTGGTGTTTAGAGAAGTGAAATATGTAGTTAAACATGAAGTCCTACCAAAGTAACCTGAGAAGATAGAGTTTGAGCTAAAAGAGGATGAATCAGACTCTACAACAGAAGAAGACGTAGAAGATGAAGAGCCGCAAACTCCAGCTATTAAAAGATCAGTTCGGGAAAGAAGGAAACCAGAAAGGTATAGTCCATCTTCTTTCTGTTCAAGTTTTGCCTTAAATATAACTAATGATGATCCCAAAACTGTCAGGGAGGCAATAGATTCAAAGGATGGAAAACTCTGGAAGGAGGCCATGGTTGATGAAATGGAATCCTTGCACAAAAATGAGGCATGGGATCTGGTGGAGTTGCCGGTTGGAAGGAAGCCCATTGGGAGAAAATGGGTGTTTAAGAAGAAGATGAATGTAGAAGGCAAGGTGGAGAAATAAAAAGCTCAGTTGGTAGCAAATGGTTATTCCCAAGTGTCAAATTTGATTTTGGTGATATTTTTTCCCATGTTGCCAAAGTTACTTCTATTAGATTACTTTTATTTGTTGCTGCTGCATTTAATTTTGAGATGGAACAGATGGATGTGAAGACAACATTTCTTCACGAGGATCTAGAAGAGGAGATCTACATGAAGCAACTTGAAGGATTTATGGTGAAAGGTAAGAAAGAACTGGTATGCAAGTTGAAGAAGTCTTTGTATGGGTTAAAACAGTCACCAAGGATGTGGTATCAGAAATTTGATACCTATATACAGGGACTTGGCTTCACCAGAAGCGAGGATCACTGTGTTTATTTTAAATTAATTCGTGACTGTGTTATTTATTTGGTCTTGTATGTGGATGATATGTTGTTCATTGGAAATGACAAAGAAATTATCCAAGAATTGAAGACCCAACTGTTCTCCAAATTTGACATGAAGGATCTTGGTGCTGCAAACTATATTTTGGGCATGGAAATTAAGAGAGATCAGGAAAAGAGGAAGATCTGGTTAAACTAGAGGAAGTATGTCGAGACTATGTTGTAGAGGTTCAATATGCAGTATATTAAACCGGTGAATGTTCCTATTCCTATAGGTGTAAAGCTACTTGCATAACAGTGTCCCAAGACACAAGAAGAAGAGGAGGATATGTCCCGTGTTCCATATGCAAGTGCAGTGGGTAGCCTGATGTATGCAATGGTCTATACTAGACCAGGCATTGCACATGCAGTGGGAGTATTGAGCAGGGTTATGTCAAACCCAGGGAAGGGGCATTGGACAACAGTGAAGTGGGTTTTCAGATATTTACGTGGCACTAGTGATTATGGCTTGTGCTACCAGGGAAGACCAATACTGGAAATAATGTTGGACATTCGTGGTTTTGTCGATTCAGACTGGCTTGGAGATCTAGACCAAATAAGATCTACAAGTGGGTATGTGTTTAGCCTATTTGGAGGCGCAGTTAGTTGGATGAGTAAAAGATAGTCTGTAGTGGCTCTTTCAATTACAGAGGCAGAATACATGGCAACCACTCATGCAAGAAAGAAAATAGTTTGGTTGCAAAGATTGTGTTCAAGTATGGGGTTGGTACAACAAGCTATAAGGATAGACTGTGATAGCTAAAGTGCAGTTTTCTTGGCTAAGAACCCTGCTTGTCATTCAAAGACAAAGCACATTGATGTTCAATATTACTTTATTAGAGATATGGTTGAGGCTAAAAGGGTGTTGCTGGTAAAGGTGGACACTTTGAATAATGTTGCAGATGCATTGACGAAGTCTGTGAGCACTCAGAAGTTCTCTTGGTGTAGCGAAACAATGGGTGTTGAAGAATTGGGCCAATGACTAAGCTCTCCTGTGGCCCCCTGCAGAAAGAAAATAACAAGTGCGAGAATTTTGGGTATGTGTTATATTATTTCCACGACTAATCACGTGTGGGGGGGAGATAGCCCCCCTTTGCACTGGGCGCAATGGGGGGGTCCTGTTAGGGTCCGGGGCAGTGCCCTGGTGAAAATTTTTGGTCCTTAATTTCTGGTGGGAAGTTTGCGCCCATGGTTTTGTGCATGGTTTTGCACAAGGTTTTGGGGTATGATGGTTTTTGGCCCTTGGTATTTTGTAGATCCGGTCAAGGGAACTACGGTTATGATCTAATTCAGGGTTAATGGATTAGGGTTTATGTATGCTTCAACATGTATATATATGTGTTGTAACACTAAAAGGAATATAATGAAATATCAAGCTGGTCGTCCCGATTTGGGATCCAGGGGAAAATCTCTTTGTTTATCTGTTTTATGTTTTATGCTCTCGCTATTGTTTATTTTCTGTTATAATATTCGTGTGTAGATAATTTCTATTCATGGTTAAAACCTACATATGTTCTAGATGAAGAAACTAAAGGATGTCTAATAGCTAAAGAGGATGATATAATATTTGGTAGCAATGATGATCGACTAAGTAACAAGTTTGCTACAAAGATGCAAATTGATTTCGAGATGTATTTACTTGGTGAGATGACATTCTTATTAGGGCTTCAAATATCTTAGCAAGAGAAAGGAATATTTATATGTCGAGCCAAGTACATCAAGGAAATTCTCAAGAAATTAAAAATGGAAGATTGCAAACCCATCCTTACTCTAATGGTAACAAGTTGCAAATTGAGCATAGACGACTCATCTAAGGATGTGGATCAAAGGTTGTACAGATATATGATGGGTAGTATTATATATGTAACAGCTTCTCGGCCATATGTTATGCAAGTAGTTGGACAAGTAGCAATATTCCAAGCAGCACTAAAAGAATCACATATTATTGCCATCAAAATAATTCTTCGATATCTAAAGGGAACAACAGAATATGGCTTATGGTATCCCAAGGGTAAAAATCTCATTATTCATGCCTTTATAGATGCAGATTGGGTGGGAAGCATTGATGATCATGAGAGTACTCATGAAGCATTGGTATATCTTTGCCAGAAGCTTGAGATTATCCCAAGTTTTCATTAGGTTTTCCTTATTGAGAATATAAAGGGGGAGTGGAAGTGTGTACAAGTCCGCAAGATGGTTGTGTGTTAGGGAGAGTGGAAGTGTGCACAGGTTCATAAGATGGTTGTGTGCTAGGGGGAGTAACCCTTTTCCATTGATGGCAAAGGGGGACATAATTTTGTAGGAAGAGGTGTCATGATCGCAAGGGGAGTACTTGTGTTGCCATCAATGCCAAAGGGGGAGATTGTTGATTAGCGGTTGTCATTGATGTCAACCCAAGCAACACTAGGGGCTACCCAAATATTTCATGGGAATTTTTACATACAAAATTAATATATTCTAGGACAAGAATACTTTTTATGGTTTCTACTTGTCGAGATGTTTCCATTGATATATGGCACGCCATGTAATTCTTCACGGTTTGAGAGATATTCATGTTTGAAGTTTGTACCCCCAGTTAGTGGGCTAAAACCCCATGGGGTTGTGGTATGGGTCATTGAAAATTCATAAATAATATTTTTTAAGCTCCTAAAATCCCTCCCACGTTCACCTTTTTAAGCCCCTCTCAACCTAAGCATTTATATAAATTGTGATCCGCGTATCCTCCTTATGTAGGGATTTTGCTATCTGAAATAGGTTATTGTGGAATTTTCACTCTAAATTTTTTTCTATGAAGGTTAAAAAGCTGAAATTTCTATGGGGGGAAGAAAAAATCTTGAGGAAGCTCCTGTAAAATTTTTAGATCAAGGTGCACAATATTTTTGGAGATATGATCTATGGAAGTCAGTGTTTTTGTAGGCTCTTGAAATTCATCTCAAAGAAGTGACCTTGGTAAAATCGTGATAACTCTCTCTCTGAGTATCGGATTGGAATACAGTAAAAAGTGGAAGATATTGCATGGATTATAGTTTTCTCTCTATCAATTTCAGAGCCAAATGAAGAATAAGTGACACGTGGAATGCCGTAAAAATTCTATCTACTGAAACAATCCATAATTAGAGCATTGTGAGAGATTGGGAATAACTCTCTCTTGAAGAATCCAAATTGTGTCAGACCTGTGGCATTAGAAAGAAAACTTAGAGGAATACTACAAGACCAAAAATCACATATTTGGAATCTGAAATAACAGAGATACACCAGATTCAATATTGAGATCCTAGAAGGAAAGATAAACCTAGATCATGTGTTGTCAAGGGCTGCAAAGGACCGGACTTTCTAGGGTAGTAAAGCAAAGCAAGGTGCAGAAGAGGGTAGCATGACAAGAGCAGCAACCAAGGTGCAGAACAACAGCAAGAAGTTCATCACATGAAGTATTCAATTGGGCAGCACTGCATACAGTCATTGTAAAGTTATCATTGTACTAAGTCATTATAAATAGATTATTGTAAAAATTGTACTAGTGTCTATTTTCCAAGAGTTGAAGAGGCAGTGTTGGGTGGTCTAGGATCATCATTCGGTGGTTGTGTCATAGTTGGGGTTATGGTCTAGTGTGTCTTATTCTTCTACATCATTCTAGATCATTGTAAAGTGGACCATTTTCCCTGGTACAGGAGTCCATTATTCTTTTATTCTTCTATAGGGTGGTAGGGTGGTGCTAGGGTGAGTTGTAGCTCATTGGGTGTTGGGGCATCCATTCAGTTGACTACTGAAGAATCTTGGGCATTGGGCATCCATCCAATGAATAGAGAAGAATGCTTTTCTAGATTCTAAGAAGTTGGAGCTTTATTTTCAATTGGAGTTGAATATTAAAGAATTATTAGAAAAGAATTAGGTGGTTTTTGTCCCTGAGTGGGTTTCCACCTTAAAAACTGTGTGCATTTGTGTTCCTTTTGTTTAGTACCATCATTGTACAAATGATGATAATAATTAAATATTAACTAATGCTCTAATTGAAAGGAATATTGGTTCAGCCCCCCTCTCAGTATTTCCAACAGTTTCTACCCTACTATAACTGCATACATCTTGTATCATTGGTGGAACTAGTTAAAAAAAATTCATTTCCTATGTTTATTTCTTTGTCATGTTGGACATCATGACTAGCCTCCTCATAATGGTGAAAATTATTATCATGCTCTTTTTTTCATGCAAATCTTTTATAGAATCTAGGACACATAAATCAACACATAACACTTCTTTGATGAGGATGGGGTTTGCTGTGGGGATATGTTGGTCACAAAGTAGCCTTTCCATCATTAAATAATATTTTGAATTTGGAGGGTCCCTTTTAGTGATATTGTTATCATCTTCAAGAGGGGTGGGAGCTTCTTCTTCTTGTATGGCCACCACAAGGTCTTAAAAGTTGTTTTCACCCCATATTGTCTTTGGATCCCTTGTTTAGCACAAAATCTATTGAAATATTTTAAGTAGACTTCCCCATAAGTATCATATATAAGAGAGGCAATATGAAAACCTAATTGTTTCTCTATTAATTCTTTGAACTTTTGAAATTCATTAAACACATCATATTTTAATTATAGAAAATATACCCAAATTTTTCTACTGAAATAATCAACAAACGGAAGGAATACCTAGCACCAGTGGTTGATGTCATGTTCATTGGTCCACATATGTCTTAAAGTACCAACTGAAGGACCCTCTACACTCTCCAAGATTGTCCTTCATAAAATGGTATTCAATGTAGCTTCAATCAAAGGGAAATACACCGTCTTCAATGGACTCGACTCACAGATAGTAGTCATCTACTAGTTTCTCTCATCTTGAGGCGGAGAGATAGGTCAAGTTAGAGTTACTTACATACCTATGATACCATGGTATGCCTTTAGATTTTCAATAACAATTTAGCTAACACAATTCCTAATAGATCAATATTCAAACTTAAGACAAGTAAATCTAAATTAATCTAAAATGGATCATTATAAATCTTGAGACCTAGAAAGCACACTCAAAATACGTTCTCCCAATCTACATCATCGAAACCTCAGATATAGTTGAAAATACCACTTAATTTGTGTTCGATATGATCTGAAGTGTTGTCACATGATGTAATACAGATTAGAATGAACGTAATTTGTTGACATGTTGTCCTTGATGGCAATCCACGTGGTGTAACCTGATGGACTTGATGCATGATGTAAATCTGATAATGATATGATGTTTGTTGACAATATGATGCTAAGTGTTGTCCTTGAAAGGCAACCCACTTGATGAAGATGATGGCAACTTACTTGATGAAGTTGTGCTTGCTAGAATATGTTCCTGATGAAGAAAATATGATGTATCTACAGTGTGTACAGAGGGCAATGAAGAAAGGAATTCAGAATGTGCTCAAAGTATGATGAAAAAATTATGTCTCTATGAATACGCGGATATGTCTAGGGGAAGTCGCGTATGCACGCGGGAAAGAACGTGATAAGTCGCGTATGGGAAAAAGCGCTCAAAAAGTGCAAATCCAGGGGCCCGTGGTATTGAAGGCTCATGGTATTGATGACTCGTGGTATTGAAGGCTCATGGTATTGATGACTCGTGGTATTGAAGACTCATGGTATTGAAGACTCGTGGTATTGAAGGCTCATGGTATTGATGACTCGTGGTATTGAAGACTCATGGTATTGAAGACTCATGGTATTGAAGGCTCATGGTATTGGTTTGACTCGTGGTCTTGAAGGCTCATGGTATTGAAGGCTCATGGTATTGTTTTGGCCCGTGGTATTGAAAAAGATAAACCTATATAAGGAGAAGAAATTCATTGTGCAAATCATGAGTGTGGGAACAAGATGTCTGATCTTGAATGAATACTTCTCTCTGAAGTAGATTTGAATGGAAAGGGTTACACTTGAAGATAAATCTGAATGTATGATGCACCAATGATGAAGAAGGGGATCTAGATCTGAAATGCACTTGTATCTACTAGATATGCTTATGGAAGACTTAGATCTGAATTGAGGCGAACATCTGTCTGAAGTAAAAGGGTTGAATCTGAACTGAATGTCTGATCTGAAGAAGTATGCTGCTCTATAATGATTGAAGATCTATACGCTACTTCGACGCAGAAGAAGCGCGTATACACGCGGCTTCGCTGAAGAGAAAGCGCAAGTTTTATAAGCAAAGAACTAATGACATAATTAGGTCTCTGTGTATATGCAAGTTTTATGAAGGATATCCACGTGTATATGCTAGTTGGCTTCAGAAAAGTAGCATATGGGTTTTAGAGCATGAAAAAGTAAAAATTTTTGAGTATGCAGTAAATACTGATTCACCCCCCCCTCTCAGTATTTTTCCCAACAATTGGTATCAGAGCAGGTCCTTGTGCAGAAGCTTGATCGCTTAAAGGAGATCCGTCGCAATGGGAAGTCAAGAAGGAATAATGTCTATAAAGCCACCTATATTCAATGGAAGCAATCTGATATTCTGGAAGGTACGTACAAAAGCATATCTGCAAAGTCTTGGTGCAGATGTATGGGCAATTGTGGAAGAAGGTTATCAATACCCGGCAAGTATTCCTACTGATGCAGCAGAAAGGAAGAAGTATGAAATCAATGCCAAAGCGGTGAATGTCTTATTAGGAAGCATGTCTGAACCAGAATTTGCTAAGGTGATGCAGCTAAATTCAACAAAAGAAATATGGGACAAAATCATTCTGAGCTATGAAGGAGATACAAAGGTAAAAAGTGCAAAACTCCAAACTCTTAGAATTGAATATGAAACTTTGAAGATGCATAGTGATGAGAGTATTGCTCAATTCTTCTTACGTCTGGATGATATTGTAAATCGAATGAGAAATTTGGGTGAAACCATAACTGATACTACTCTGGTGGAAAAAGTCTTAAGATCTTTGACTTCAAGATTTGACTCTAAAGTTTCAGCGATTGAAGAAAGGCAAGATCTGCAAACGCTCACTATTGTTCAATTACATGGTATTCTGACTGCTTTTGAAATGAGACAAGGAGATCCTTCTCAAATAAGAGAAGCCGCTTTAAGGCATCTACAAAAGGAAAGGAAAAGGAAGTTGTCAAAGAATCCAGCTATATATCCGATGAAGAAGAAGCGAATTTCGTGAGAAAGCTCCAACTAGGTACTGGAAGATTCAAAGGTAAGCTTCCCTTCAAATGTTTTGAGTGTGGAAAAGTTGGTCACTATGCTACTAAATGTCCTTATAGAGAAAATCATGGTAAAGGGAAACAATTTGAAAAGAGAAAGAGTTATTATGCAAAAGAAGATGATGATGAAGTGTCCAGTGAAGATGAAGAAGATTCTGACCAAGATCTGAAGGTGCTCATGGCAAAGAAGCAAAAGAAGAAGCCTACTCGAAACAAGGAGATACCTCAGAAATCATGTATAGAAAAAATTGAAGAAGATGAAACAGATTCTGACGAAGCTCTACAAGTGCTCATGGCAAAGAGGAAAAAGAAGAAGGCTACTGAAAAGGAGAGATCTCAGAAAACATGTGAAGCAGAAAATGAAGAAGATGAAACAGATATTGATTGTTGTTCTTGTGATGCACTTTCCTGTACATGCAATGGTGAAAATAGTCAAAGTAAAGTTTTGGATCTAAAGGAAGCTATCAAGAAAATTGAAGATCAACAAATATCATTTAATAAAAGTGAAGCTATCTACAAAGAGATGATCTCTCAAATGAAATATCAAATAGAAATGCTGAATGAACAGGTGGACAAGTATCAAAGGTTTCATACTTATGCATCCAATCGAATTAAAGAACTAGAAGCAGAAATCAATGATCTAAATGCAGATCTTGAAAAATCAAGCAAGAAGAATGAAGGACTTGAAGCTGCAATCATCTTTCTACAAACAGATCTTGAAGCATCAAATAAGAAGAATGAAGAACCTCTGTCATTTGAAAAGGAAGGCCTTGAAGCAGAAATCATCTCACTCAAAGAAGATTTGGAAAAATCAAATAAGAAGAATGAAGAGCTAGAACAAACATGTGAAGAAAATGAAAATTGGTTGAAAGAAGAGATCCTAAATCTAAAGGATCAAGTAGAAGATGGAAGAAGGAAAGAAGAAAGCATGACAAAGCAATGTCAAGCCTTGGAGGTTGAGGTAAACATTCTCAAAGGTAAATTAGAAGAAAAGGTTAAACTTTTGAGATTTCATGATAGTACTAATATCTTGGAAAATATTCTGAGTAATCAAAGGTCTCCTGCTATCAAACATGGTCTTGGTTTCCATGAAACTGTTAAAGGAGAATCTAGCTCACAAGGAAGTGCCAAAAATTCAGAAGATGTCAATGCAAAACCTGATGTGTTGAAAGAAACAAAAGATCAACCGACATTCATGAATTCTCGAAGGAATTCATTCAAGAACGTTGAATGTTTTAAATGTCATAACTATGGGCATGTTGCAGCAAATTGCAGAAGAAGAACAATTCCGCCACAAATAAACAGGTACTCTGGCAGCTTCAAGGGATATTGTTTCTCATGTAACAAGTATGGACATAAAGCAGCTGATTGTAAAAGAAGGAAGATCAGAAATAATCATTATGATTCTTATTACTCTGGAAACATGAGATGTTATTCTTGTAACAAGTATGGACATGTAGAAAAAATGAGGGATGGTGGAGATGCAGGAAAGTGGACAATTTTCAGCACACGAGTTGGAAAGCTCAAGCAAATTTGGAAAAGAAGAGACGGAATTAGAAACGTGAAATTCGACCCTCTTTATGATCATCCGCTTCTGAAGCTTACTTCTCTGATTGACTGCAGGAATGATGTGAGATACATTATGAGATCTAGTAATGTATCGTCACAAGGGGAGAAATGTATGATGTCTCTCATGGTTGAATAGATTATTGTGGTTATATGTATTTCTAACAGAGCATATGGTGTGAAGAAAAGACAGGAATAGAAGGTAAATTCTCAGGGGGAGATGAAGGTGTGAAATTTTCTATATTTCACTTTCTATAAGCGGTTTCTATGAAACAAAGTCGTGTATACACGCGAGTTCCAGCTGACACAGTCGCGTATGCATTGATGATAAGAGAATTTATCTGATAGATGAAGATCTAGAGCAGAGGTCCAGGGGGAGCATCAGTCTGACTGCTGATGATTGCACTGTTAGCATTATTCTGGTTATACTCATGATAATGAAATGATACATGGGTTCTTGTGTTGAAGATTATGGATGAAGCCTGTTTGCTTTATGATGAAGAGCATTCGTTGCTGAGATGAAAGTCTTAGTATTCAGAGATAAGGACAGATCATGCAGAGATGGTTGCTGATGACTTACTGATAAAGGTATTCAGGATTTCACAAGTTAAGCAAGAGCATTGGTTTAGAGGGAGTACTAATGATTGCATTTTTGGCAATATGACTGCCTATTCTTTGGTTATTGTGATACTCATGCTCAAAATGATGATGACTTGGTACATGGTTTATTATGATGAATTTTTGAGCCCGGGTTGCTGATAAGTATCTTTTGTGCTCACACATGGGTGAGTTGGATGTCGGTTGATTCAGAAATAAGAAGAGATCATGCAGAGTATGTTACTATGGTTGAGAGATCCTTTGTCTACATATGGTACTTCATGTTAGATCTTGAAGATCCTGATGATGTTGGACCACATGGATGATTACTTGTGAAGATGTTGGAAAGATTGTATTGAAGCTGCAAAGAATCTGAAGACTTGGTTGCTATTATGCTACCACCATTGGATGACGCTTGAAGACACAACTACATTGTTCTATCCATCTGTAGTCCAGGGAACCAGTCTAATATCTCATAATGAAGCTGAACACTGTCTTTTCCTCACAGAGGATCAGATCTGGTCAAAATATAGAAGATGGCATTGGATACGCAGGTTTCATGAAACACAGTCGCGTATCTACGCGAGTTCCTGCAAATAAAACCGCGTATGACTGATTGCTGACAATTTTTGGTTGGAATCAGCTCTTTTCAGCACAGCTGCAGTACTGTTTGGTATCTCTGGTGGTGTTCCAGTTCTCATAATTCTTTTCTAATGATTTAATGAAGATGCCTTGATGATTTGTTGATAAAAGTGTTCAGGATGCACAAACTAAGGGGGAGCCTTAGTCATATGAAACAGATTCTTGGATGCACAGATTCAGGGGGAGCATTAGCGTTGCTGAGTATAATGCATTGTTGGCATTATAATGGTTCTAAAATATGTTCTCTTTCTTGAGGACTTTCTGGTGTTGGTATTGAATGGTCATTTTTGTAACTTGTTGAAAAGGTCTTGTTGAGACCCATGATGTAAAATTGTAATATTCAGTCATGTAAGGACTTGTAAATTTTGTAAACCCACTTGGTTGGGTAGTTGAGTCAAATTTTGTAAACCCACTTGGTTGGGTAGTTGAGTTGAAATGTGTAAACCCACTTGGTTGGGTACTGGAGTCTCATGTGTAAATCCACCTGGTTGGATATTTGATGTAAGTATGAGTCATTGGTGATAGGAAAGTCATAGAGTCATGTACTTCATTGAAAATTTGTTTGAAGATTCAGCATGAACTCAGGGGGAGCTTGGTCACTTCAGTATATATCAGATCTGCAGAACGTTTCTTCCACATGAGGAGAAAAAAAGGGGAGAGTATGTTGGTTTTTGATCCGCCCTTTGCCCTTGATGTCAAAGGGGGAGAGTGACATGGTGTTTGAATGAAGAGAAAGAATGGAGAGAGTGACATGGTGTCATGGTATTCTTAATGTACCTATCTGTTGTGGTGATCAAACACCATCGTGGTTGCCATCAAGTCCAAAGGGGGAGATTGTTGGAAATATGATGCAGAGTGTTGTCCTTGATGGCAACCCATTGAATGAAGATGAAGACATGTGACTGTTGACATGTGTTGTCCTTGATGGCAATCCACCTGATGAAGTTATTCTTGACTTGATGGACTTGGTAAATGATGTAAATCTGATGTGATATGATGTTTGTTGACAATATGATGCTAAGTGTTGTCCTTGAAAGGCAACCCACTTGATGAAGATGATGGCAAATTACTTGATTAAGTTGTGCTTACTAGAATATGTTCTTGATGAAGAAAATATGATGTATCTACAGTGTGTACAGAAGGCAATGAAGAAAGGAATTCAGAATGTGCTCAAAGTATGATGAAAAAATTATGTCTCTATGAATACGCGGATATGTCTAGGGGAAGTCGCGTATGCACGCGGGAAAGAACGTGATAAGTCGCGTATGGGAAAAAGCGCTCAAAAAGTGCAAATCCAGGGGCCCGTGGTATTGAAGGCTCATGGTATTGATGACTCGTGGTATTGAAGGCTCATGGTATTGATGACTCGTGGTATTGAAGACTCATTGTATTGAAGACTCGTGGTATTGAAGGCTCATGGTATTGATGACTCGTGGTATTGAAGACTCATGGTATTGAAGACTCATGGTATTGAAGGCTCATGGTATTGGTTTGACTCGTGGTCTTGAAGGCTCATGGTATTGAAGGCTCATGGTATTGTTTTGGCCCGTGGTATTGAAAAAGATAAACCTATATAAGGAGAAGAAATTCATTGTGCAAATCATGAGTGTGGGAACAAGATGTCTGATCTTGAATGAATACTTCTCTCTGAAGTAGATCTGAATGGAAAGGGTTACACTTGAAGATAAATCTGAATGTATGATGCACCAATGATGAAGAAGGGGATCTAGATCTGAAATGCACTTGTATCTACTAGATCTGCTTATGGAAGGCCTAGATCTGTGATGAGGTGAACATCTAGGCGAACATCTGTCTGAAGTAAAGGGTTGAATCTGAGCTGAATGTCTGATCTGATGAAGTATGCTGCTCTGTAATGATTGAAGATCTATACGCTACTTCGACGCGGAGGAAGCGCGTATATACGCAGCTTCAGCGAAGAGAAAGCGCGTATGCGCAATAAAATATACACTGAGGTATACGCTGGTTTGTGTGGACGGAAGCACGTATATACGCGACATCAGTGAAGTAAAAGCGCGTATGCAAACTAGGGTTTGCTGAAGCAAGGGGTATGAAATATCTGATCTGTTCTGCTGTGTTTCTGCTATCTGATCTGTGTTGATATGTATCTGTTGGTGATGTATGTTTGTGCTTAAAAAGTATGGAAAGGGTCCAATATGAAAATATGATGAAATATGTGGCCTGCAAGTTGTGTTCTATTGAAGTTGTTGGATCCAGTGTGAAAATTGATGAAACGTGGTCCAAGGTGGTGCTGAGGGTTGTAGCCTTCAGTCAGGGGGTCGTAGCTCCCTTCCAGGTGAGGCTGGTAAACGAGATCATGGGGTCGTAGCTCCCTTCCAGGAGAGGCTGGTAAATGAGTCAGGGGGTTGGAGCTCCCTTCCAGGAGAGGCTGGTAAACGAGCGCAGGTGGGTGCCTGCGTGCTGGTCAAGTCTGCGCCAGCACATATGTTGTAACATGTTTTATCTATAATAAAATATTGAAGGCTGAGCAACTGCAGCGGTGGTTTTCTCCCGACTTGGGTTTCCACCTAAAAATCCTGGTGTTCATGTGTGATGCTTGGTGTGATGGTTTATTCTATTCTTACTGCACATGTTTACTATTTATTGAACATCTGATGAATGAATAATGGAATGATATAAGCAAAGAACTAATGACATAATTAGGTCTCTGTGTATACGCAAGTTTTATGAAGGATATCCACATGAATATGCTAGTTGGCTTCAGAAAAGTAGCATATGGGTTTTAGAGCATGAAAAAGTAAAAAGTTTTGAGTATGCAGTAAATACTGATTCACCCCCCCCCCCTCTCAGTATTTTTCCCAACAATTTGAGGTTCAAATCCTAAGCCATCAAATTCTCAAGTGCAAAGGTGAAATAAGAAAGGTACGAGTCACTATAGGAGATCAATGTTTCTTTTCAAATTTCTTCTTCCTTCAACTAGAGGGAATGATGAGATCCTAGGATATGAAAATTTAGTATTTTCAAAAATTGGGAACATATGACATGAATCATATGAAATGTTTATTTCCATTAAGAATGAGAGTAGAATGATTAACTTAAATGGTCTTTAACACAATCCCTCTAGATTTGTCTCTTCAAATGTGAGGGCACCCACTCTCATAAAGGACATGTTGGGAGTTTAAAATTTAGTGTTTTGAAACCTTGGGAACATATGACATGAATCATATGAAATGTTTATTTCCATTAATAATGAGGGTAGAGTTATTAACTTAAATGGTATTTAACACAATCCCTCTAGATTTGTCTCTTCAAATGTGAGGGCACCCACTCTCATGTTCGCATTTACTGATAGTAGCCTTTAGGAAAAGATAGGAAAATATAAATTGGACTAATGTATCAATCCATGTGAACATGATACCCATTCACTCTCTCACACACTCGATGTGCAAACTTTGTCTCCTAATGAACATGATTTGGGAAATATATCAGTTGCCTCAAAAACTTAGGTTCGAGTCAATTCTTCATGCAAAATGATACTAAGAAGTTGCTTAGTTGTCTCCTACTAATATGATAAACTGGTCAACATAAGTTCAGCAATTCTAGATGACTCTCATGGTGTTGCAATGTTATTTAATCTTACAAGTTGGCATACTTTCTTAGTCCCACAATGCTGAAAAACCTTCCTCAACTATTAGTCCTAAAGAAGCCCAATAATGGGTGAAGATGGATAGGCCAGCTTGACTTTTCTCACATGTCTTCCATCTCACTTAGACACTTATTTTTGGAACTCTTATACATTTACTATGTCAGTTTGCTAAGGCCTAAGAGGGGAAAAATAAATAACAAGTGTGTGCAAGCAAGAACACACTTGAATAGATTAAACTCGACCTAGTCTTATGATGGATGTACATTTTAGGGGCTTCTTTCCTAATTCAAAATTGTTGAAGATATATAAAGTAAATATTTCATTTGTCCTACAATTCCAATAGTGCACATGGAAAGCTTCTTTGAAAATATATTTTGTTGCATATGGTAGGCCTATGAATATACTAAGCTTGTACTAGCATAATGCAAACATGACCTGTAAGTCACCACTGTGTTTTGATTTCTGAAGGCTGCTGCATTATTGACTGAATAGTGAAGTATCAACCAGTGAATAAGTTTCAAGATTCGGAGAAGTCACAATATATATTATAATTTTGTCTTGCAGATTGGCCTCTTGACTATTTTTTTTTAGGAATGCCTCTTATGAAAAAATAAGTTCTTTCCTAACAGGTTATGACTCTCTTGAAAATACCATGTTCACTAGAACATTGGAATTAAATATCTAATGTACGCATCATGCTACCACTACAAGCCATTGCAGAAAATAGAAACCAAGGTGAAAAATGATCTACAACTACATTGTAGACGTGTTACAATGACAATACTTTCTTGAATGTCTATTCCCCAACATCCATAGCATTACCACAAATAATCATAGTTTGTATTTAACTCCAAATAATATACATTCCAATAAGAAGTTGTCAATCATAATTTTACCTTGTGGAAATGACTTTCCTTATGCCCTGCTCTCATTTTCAGTCAAAAACTAGATTTCCTATATTGATGATGTTCCTACTGTAATATGACCAACTATCGGAAAACCATATCATTGTAATTCTAGATCCAATGAGCAATGTACCCAAATAATAAAGAAACTAAAAATGATAGTATATATTGCAGGGTAAGCAACTAAATATGTAGTACGCATGATATGATATTCCATAATTCACTGCCTTTCCTATTTATAAAATAGTTTCTACAAAACTTTTGCTGCATATTAGTCCTTTATGTTGTTATTTATTGAGATTTTGGCTCACACGGGTATTAAAATCAGCCTTTCCACAAGAGATACATATGACTTATGCAATTGGCATACCATTGTTGTTACCGTAACTAACATTTCCTGATAAGAAGTTATAGTTGAAACATTTAATTTACTTTTTTTGGCTTCCTAATTGTTATGTATGGCATATATAATACTAGCTGTCCATTGGGATTCATACGTGACCAAATGAAAAAGTATTTAACTGTAGCTAAATGCAAAAATGTGACAGGCTAGGATTGGAGGGATTTTGTGAAAATTATAATGAAAAATAAAAAAGTGAAGGCCTGCACCTCCAGTGCAGTGATAGCAGGGCTTCCTATTTATAATCTTCTAGAGTTATTATTATTATTATTTTTTCATTTCTTTCTGACTGTTTCTCCCTGGTCAAGGTTTTTCTCAAGTTTGTCAGATCTGAATGCTAAACACGCTGCTTGATGTATTGTAGTGGAAACACCTCACATCTTAGCATAGGTCCAAGATCTAGTTTTGGTACAATAAAGCAAATGGTGGAAGATTTGGTAATTTCCTGCTACTGAAAGCCTTGCCACTATGACCGAAGTTCTATTTGGCCACAACTAGAAGGTTAGTGCATTGGGAAAAATAGAATGTTGTGTGCATTGATGCTACACACAGGGCATATTTTGCAAGCCCTTTTTCCCATCATGTGCAAGAGAAGTTTGCATCTGCAAGATGCACATAGCATTCTCTTTGCCCAATAAAATAACCTTCTAATGTTTCATGGGCTTCTACCCTATTTAAACTAAGGAACTATCATAACTTTTTCACTCTTGGTTTGTAGTCATCCTATGGGTTTAGTCTGATTGAAAAACTTTTGCCTTCACATTCCTTCTCAATGTTTCTGCCATAACCTCAGAGCTACTCGGGTTTAGGGTTGTTCCCTAGATATCTCTTGGGGTTTGGACCAACCTCTTGATCTGCTGGCAACATTTATATACCTCTAGCAGGTATATCACTTATCATAGGCATTTTTTTTTATCCAAAATTTCGTTACTCTTGCAAAAATATCATGCTAATTTAAGATTATTTCTCCCACAACTCAACATGTTGTGTGCAATGTGGTGCCTGTTGGGTGATTTTGATGGCTTCTACAAACTAGTTATTAGACAATGTTCCTAACCTTTTAGGAAGGAGCTACTTAGGAGTGATTGCCTCTCTGACAATTGCTGGTATTGATTTTTCATTAGTATATTGAAAAATTCATCGTCGAGGATTAATGTTTGAATTTTATCAAGTGTCTCTTGTTTCATATTCAACACAAGATGGGCATTGCATGCACTCAGTTCATTGGAGCAATGCTTTATGGCTTGCCTTGAATATTGAAAGAAAGTTACATAAGCGATCCCTAAACATGGAGCATCATTGACAACAATTCAAGCTCCTCTCAGTGGATATTTTCTAATCCCTCTTCTTCTGCTCCTTCCCCTTGTCATATTCATTTTTTTACAAGGCATGAAAAAGATACACATAAGTCTGAATTTTAGCCCAAAATAAATTGTAATAATAGTGGAAATGTTACGAGACACTACAAGGAAAAGACCCTCTAGTGGATGTTTTTGAGGAACCCCACAGAAAAATACCCCAGACGTCCATTTCTAGCAGAGGATCCTAAAGGAGGTTGGCGGGCAGAGGTTTTTGCGGATGTATTTTGTCTAGTGCTCTTATCAACCTAAAATGCACCAGTGCATTCAATATGACAAAGCACCGGTGCATTACAAAAATTGGCACACCGGACACCGTGCGCTCCGTACACACAGGCCCGGTGCTTTTTTATTTTTGTAGAGCACTGGTGCTTTACATGTTGACCGCACAGATACCGCCTAGTGTGGAATAAATGAAATGCACCGGGGCACCCAAAAAATGCGCCCACCGGTGGATGGTTAAATAAAAAAAATTATGGCAAAAAAAATGCATAAAACATTGGCACACCGGAAACAATGCGCTCCGTACACACCCTCTCGATGCTTTTAATTCAGCAACGGCAACGGTGCGTGCCATATCGTCAACCTCAGTGCCTCATAAAAAGCACGCGAAACAGAAAAGACCTGATGCTGAATGACTGAAACGCACTGGGCTCCCCGTAAATGCTGCACATCGGAAAATGGTTTAAAAAAAAAAAATTACGGCCAAAAAATTGCAAAAATCATTGGTTCACCGGGCACCATTACCGGGGTGTCCGGTTACTATTCTAACTCGGTGCTTCAAATAGCCATGCCTCAGAGCGTCATAAAAGCGAGAGAAACATAAATTTTCTGGGGCGGAATGATGGAAACGCATTGGGGCCCCATAAATTCTGCACACCGGAATAGGGTTAAATAAAAAAAAAAATTACGACTAAAAAACTGCATAAATCATTGGTTCACCGGACACTATCACTGGTCCGCCATGATAATGTAGAGCACTGGTGCTTTAAATGATTTAAAAATACTTTGCCTCAGTGCCTCCTAAAAGTGCGCAAAAGCATAAAGAGCCTGGTGCAGCATACATACAACACACCGGTACTCTAGAAAACATCTCGCGCATTGGAATAGGGTTAAATAAAAAACATTTATGGCTAGAAAACCACAGAAATCATTGGTTCACCGGACACTGTTACTGGTGCGTCATATTACTGTAGAGCCCCGATGCATTAAAAATACGCCACCCCAATGCCTCCTAAAAGCGCACGAAATAGAAAGAGCCCGACGCAACATACAGCAAATGAATTGGTACTGCAGTAAAAATCCCGCGCATTGGAATAGGGTTAAATAAAAAAATTACGGCCAAAAAAATGCAAAAATGATTGGTTCACTAGACGCCATTACCAGTGCGTCTCATTACTGTAGCGCACCTATGCATGACAGTTACGACGCCCTGGTTCTTCCTAAAAGCGCGGGAAAACAGAAAGAGCCCGGTGTGGCATTAATACAATGCACCGGTACTCCAGTAAATACCCGGTGCACCGGAACAGGTTAAATAAAAAAAAATTACGACCAAAAAACCACATTTTTCACTTTTTTCAGTGCTACAGAGCTCTCAAGCACCGGTGCAAGTTATCCTTGCTTAAGCCGCACTAACATCTGTGCTCCCATTACACTTATTGCACGCACTGCTGCTGTACATTGCCACTAATCTCCAGCTTGAATTTTATAAAATAGTGGACAAATTTTCTTTTTCAAATTGTACAGCCAATATGCCTCCTCAATGGGTAAATGTACAAGTATTTTTCTAGTTTTTCCATAATTAAACCTTTTATTGGATTAGAATTTGAAAAAACCTTAAAATTAACCATTAAAAAAAAAAAATTGTCGCACGGTGCACTGGAGCCATTCGTCTCGCAAGTGTTGCAGTGCTACCATAAAATTTATAGGCCGCATCGGTTTGCGGTGCTGTCTGTAAATTTACAGGTCGTACCACACCTGGTGCTGAAGGCGTTCGCACCAGTTCTGGGGCAGTACCGCGAGGCACATGGTGTAATTTTAAAATTTTTAAAAAGTGTGGTGCAGTCATTTACTAGGCCGCACCGTTGACAATGTTGAATCGCGGCCACCCGGTGCGTTGACGAACTTATCCACCCCGGGGCACATAAGTTTTTTGGCACACTAGAAATTCCAATCAACATTGTCAACAGTTCGTGTTGGTAAACCGGTGCTAAGTGTATTTTCACCAGTTCCGGGGCAGATTCCAAATGTGCACCTTGTAATTGTAAATTTTACGACAAAGAGCAGTGCGCTCGGATACCTGGCCGCACCGTATGACTATGTACGGTGGTAGGAGGACAGTGTGCTAACTTAGCTATAAGCCTCAGGGCGTATAGTGAAGTCAGTGCACCGGCCTCCTAACACCTCACTTAGTGAACAGTGTGCTAAAAATATTTTTTGGAGCACCGCTCCCAGTTCTTTTTATATCATTATGTGCACCGTAGATGGTGCATTTCTGGGTAGGGACGCACTATTACCAGTGCGTGATTGTGTTTTTGGCGCACCGTTTCTTGTTTTATTTATTTTTCAGAAAATATTTATATACATATATTTGTAAATACATGTGTCATTTAATTAAAAATTTTTGTTTAATATGTCAATCATTCAGAGACATGAAAGGAGAGAAGAGGATTAATAAAAACAACAACAAGAAAAACAATATAACATGGTTCACTTGTGGGAGGCAAGAGAGAGGGAGAGAGATGCGTACCCTCGCGCAATTACAACAGCGACACAGGGGCTCCTAAGGTAGGTAGGCCTCCTCAAGTTATATGAGGAGGCTACTTCCCTAAAGTCCCATAGTGGAGACATCTTATCCGAAGGTGGAATGCCTAGTGATAGGCTTTCCAAGTTGGTATCTACCAGTGGTACATGCCCACTGAGGAGGATGTTTATTTTATTACAAGGCTTTCGAGGAGAGGGGTGGATTTTCCCTTTTTCCCCGAGGTTCTAGCTGGCTGTGTGGCAGGGAGTCAATTAGTTTACTCCCAAAGATACATTAGAGCGGACATATTGTCTCCTTTATATTTTCAGGTCTCTGGAGGATAGTTACGTATTAGTGCATTTGGTGGTGATGAGGTCCAGTGTCTCTCACTTATCATTTCCACCATTTCGCACAACACCAGTGACGGGAAATGCATTAGTTGCCAACTTTTATATTATGTTGATTCTTTACTACAGCAGCCATGACTTGTGAGGTGGTTTTCCATTATTTACGGCAGTTCTGTATAGCATTAGATATATGTTGTACTCGTGCACAAGGGAGGATCAACTTCCCTTTTGCTTCAGAGAATTTTTGTTTATTTTTTGAGAGGTATCTAGAGACGAGACCTTCTTTTCTTCGACAGCCTCGTAGGCCAATGACTGAGGCACGTATGCATATGTGGGGGCAGATGATTCCCAAGAGGGAGGAGACTCTGTTTCTAGCGAGGATATCAGATGATGCACTGGGGTTGCTAGCCAGTGTTTTTGAGCATCCCTTCATTATGGTCCTCTGTCCTTATGCAGGTTTGGATTGGCGAGGGTGTGCCAACATCCTCTTCACAGATGATGAGCCACCAGATGAAAGAGGTAATTTTACTATTTTATTTAAATTTATTCTAGCATTTTCTTTAACTTGTTTTTATTAAATTGTGTAATGAAATTTTCTAATTATTGTTGTGTACTTGTATATATTTTGCAGACATTGGCTCTTATGATGGTGAGGAGATGCCACCACCACCACTTGATCCAGTTGTGGATCTTGATGATCTTGATGCCGAGGATCAGCAGGAGGCCGGTACAGATGATCAGAGACCTACTCCTGCTGGTGCACCGACCTACGGTCGACGTATGAGCGATGCTAGATATAGGATGGAGTTGGGCGACCAACTCATTGCTTGTGGAGGCGGGCATCCGGCCTGCTGATTTCACAGATATAGAGGCCGATGATAGGCTCTTACAGATGTGGAGAGCCATTCCGCGTGACATGTACAGCTTGATGCAGCATGTCGTAGGAGTTATGACAACTTTTACGTGACTGACGAGGACTGTCGCACGTTACGAGCGAGCCGCAACACATGATGAGAATTCTGCAAACCGCAGTGTACCATTGACATCTCATGATCGTTCACAGCCTCGTGCCATGCCAAATTTTCATGCAGAGCCTCCAGCAGCATCTACCAGCAGCCTTCATGGAGATGAGGTTCGATCATCAGCTGATCCATGACATTTATATTAAAGTTGTATATTTTTACCATTATTCAGTTATATATATATATATATATATATATATATATATATATATATATATATATATATATATATATATATATATACATATACATACATACATACATACATACATATATACATACATACATACATACATACATACATACATATATATATATCGATATTATATGGTCCATGTATTTTATTTTCATTTTGCAGTTGTACTTAATTTACATGTTGGTGATCATCATTATGTGTATGTTGTTAGGTCATGTTAGATATGTTGATTTAATGTGCAGCTTGTAGATAGATGTGTATGTGATAGCATGAGATGTACATTTAATGTTTTTGTTGTACTGATGATGTTAATATATAATGTTAATTGTGTTTTTTTATATGATCATGATCACGATGATGTAGTAAGCGATTTTGAATGTGTTTTTTAGTCAAATATGATGTTTGTATGATGCTTATCATGAGCGTGATGTTTATTAATTAATTTATAAATATCAAATGATCATGATATTGTAAATTTGTAATATTTGTATTTTTTATTTTATTTAAAATTCTAAAATTGTTATTGTACATGAAATTGTAAAATTGTAATTGTAATTCTAATAATTCTAATTCTAATTCTAATTGTATGTAAAATATTTGTAAAATTTTAATTGTATTAATGTGAAATGAATTTATTAAAATTTGTAAATTTTAAATAATTGTAAAATAATAAATATAGAATAATATGATTTATTGTAACATAAGGAAATTTAGAAAATAATGCAAATAAATTCCTGTACTTAATTAGAATTATCATTATTTTATTATTATCTTATATACAAAAAAAAATTAATTTATACAGTATGCCATTGTTTTTGAGATCAAGTACATAATACCAACTTATCAAGTGAATTATTGATTTTAACATTACCACAATGCAAATTACCAATTAATTCAAATTAATACATATTACATTAATATTTTGAAAAACTCATCTTAAAAAGTATAAATATTGATGAAATAACACATATTGTACCATATCACTCTCGGTTCTCATGATCACCCTCATTATCTTCTAGCTCGCATGGCATGATAACACTATTGTTTTCAAAAATATGTTTTGATCTAGGGTCATGTGTCAATATGAACCACCAATCCCTATCCAACACATCTGGGTAGAAAAACACCTGGTTGCAGTGTTTAGGGAAAACATAGGGCTCCTTAGCTTCATCCCACATCTTTCTATAGTTTATACATATCAGCCTACTATCATGATCTTTCTTTACATTATTTCGATCAAAGGTGTCCCAACACTTGCACTTAAAAATAACACATTGGAAAGAAGCCACTTCAATGATCTCTTGTATCTTTCCGACGTAACCTAATGTCCCTCTTACTAGTTGTTGATCACGGTGGCTAGATCGACTAGATTGATTGAACTCGACTTCCACTCCACAGTCTTGTGTGATGTTTCCAACATCGGCATTTTCTGTGCGAAAATGGTGTCCATATGCCCACATAGATGGGAACAAATGCACCTATTATAAAAAAGTTTAAAAAATCATATAAGTGTCATGTGCCTTATAAATAATAATCCAACAGTTAAAATATGAAATGCAGATGTCTTAATATAAGTTTCAAATTTACATATAAATTATTACTGAGTTACTGCACCCAATCCCTACGTTTAGCGCATCCTCTTCAGCACGCGGGTAATGACCAGTAGCACCGTATTTCTCTCTGACTTGGTCAGCAACGCAACTTTTGGGGCATATTTTTGTGATATTATCCTTTAAATGATAGGGATAAGGCACACTTCTACCATTCAACTATCTGAATTCTTTCTTGTCACTATCCCATTTCATTATTTTTTGTTCATACAATGCGATCCACGGTTGTGTCACTTCAGAATTGTAAAGAATGTATTTATTGATTGCTTCAGTTTCTGCATTCGCTGATGAAATCAAACCAGCATTATATAGTACTTAGAGATCAAAATATACATTAAATAGAAGTTCAACATGAACATAATTAATTACTTTTTGTAAATTTGAAAAATTATAAGTTGCTTGCTCTTTATTTATCAAGCTCTTTTTTCCACTTATTTGGAGCAACTCTCCTTCTCTTTTGTCTTCATCCAATTCATCACTCCAAATCACCACACCTAGTCTGTTGTCGATCTGCTTGATGTACTCACTGGCATAGTAGAAATACTCATACGATATGTACCACTCTGCCATAGACCCCTCGAGTTTTTCCCTTTGTCGAACAAAACCTTTCAATTTTTTCATGTACCTCTCTAAGAAGAACATCCAACGACAAGAAACAACGCCAACTAATTCAACCTCATCTACCAGGTGGATTAGAAGATGAACCTATAAGTCCATGAAACTCGTCGACAGTTCCTTCTCAAACATACAAACAATCTCGACTATCTCTTGACGCCATTGTGGAATGCTAGCCACATGAATCTCCTTTGCTGTGATCCAACATACAAATGCAGATAATTTAGATATGGCAAGTCCTAGGTATTGATGGAATTCATGTTTCACACACCCATGCACAAACAAAGGATAATGACACCGAAAAGTTATAAAAACGTGCAATAATATACAAAATTAGTTATGTTTTATGATCACCACATGGGATAAAATTTATTAATATATCAAATAATAAAATCATGCTTTTGACATTATACGTACTCTTAGAATATTCAAATGGTCATGTGATTTCAACCCCGAAAAATGGTCATCCACGGTGAAGCAGCACCGTAGTGAAGACCCATATGAAGTTGGCACCCTCACATCGATTATAACTTCCTTTGCCAAATATATATCATCTTTTTTTTAAATCCATGGGACATCACCTTCTTTGAAAAACCATGAATTAGAGGGACTAGCACCTGCCTCTGATCCTGTACTTTCTAATCGTCTTGGCCAATATTTCTTTTTAGTTTTTGAAGTAATAAGATCTTTCCTAACTGCCAATGTGTCACTTTTTTTCGATGATATGTGCCTACATAAAGAAGATGAAACATTTTTAAATATATGCATGGGATCTAATAAGTGGGAAATCTTAAGATGCTCCCAATATGGGAGGTCATAAAAGATAGATTTCCTTTTCATCCCAATGGGCAATTTCTCAACATAGGTGTTGAAGAAATTTGGATCATCGAACTTAGGCTCCCCATTTGAATCGAACATTTCTGTGAACTCCTTCTCCTTCTCTCTCTCATATTCTCTAAGCCATTCAGCTGGTGTCATTATTGGAGTGATTTGGGTTCTTTCTCGTTTACCATTGAAAGCAGATGCTGCTCTTTTGTAAGGGTGTTGTTCTGGTAGGAATATCCTAGATCAATCATACACTGGCTTTCATAGGTCCTTGGACCATCTAGCTTTCAGAGAAGGTCCACAACATTTACATCCAAAATACCCTTTTTTTACAACACCTGCGAGATTATATTTTTATATATTAAATAATATGCATGGCATGTTAAAGAATATCATGAAGATCATAAAAAATAATATTACAACGAATTAAATAACTAATATGTGAAAGAATATTGTTACATTATATATAAACAAATCAATAAATTAAACATGAAATTTACCAGAGAAAACTCCTAAGCCTGGATAATCATGTGTCATGTAAGCACATATGCCATACAACGTAAACCTCCTCTCTGCTGCAATGGGTCTTAATACATCATATACATTTATCCCATCCCATAATTCCTTCAATTCATCTACCAGTGGTTGTAAGTAGACATCCATATTCTTCACTTGTCTTCTACCAAGGACTATGAGATCCAACATAAGATGTTCATTCTTCATGGACAACCATGGGGGTATATTGTTATTGATCACTACTATAGGCCAAACAGAATAGTTGGTGTTCTGGAGGGAATATTGGTTGACACTATCCATGGCTATGCTGAGTCGTAGACTTTGTACTTCATTCTTGAATTTTTCGGGCCATGTATCCTCTATATGCTTCATGGCTATTGAATCAGTTGGTATTCACATAACTCCCAACTCACTTCTATGTGAGGTTTTGTGGCTCCTAGAGATAGCCTTGAGTTGTATAAAGATCAGTGCCTAAGACATCTTAAATGCAAGGAGCATATGACTGAACTGATTGGAGATGAAAATGTTAGGCTCTCATGCTATAATCACTTAGATGAATGGTTTTAATAAGGGTGGAACCAAGACCCCAAATTTAAACACAACAACTATGAAAACTGTAGAAACTAAGTATAAACTTCAATAAGTAAATTCATCAGATAGCTTTAAGACAGAACGTTGTAAAGGGGGATGACTTCTAAAATGAACACACATATATCAAGTAATATATGAGCGATGACAATGGTAGAAAGTGGAGTGAGATACTAACTACAACCGAGCTTATTCAAGGATAAGAGTCCATATATACTGGGCCTATGCAAAGTTAAGAATACATATATCTGGGCTCATTCAAAGATAAGAATCTTCTTTAGTTAATATCAGAAGAACATCGAAAGAGCGAGAAAATGAAACAAAGAATCCAACTGAGCCTATTTAAAGCGCTATGTATGAGTAAATATGAGTACCTGTTATGATAAATTCACATTTACACATAGGAGCACACACATTCTAGAGCATTAGACACAAGAAATGTGGAGAGATACGAAATGAAAATTTGTATTAAAATCACAGAGAAGAGTTACAAACTGTGACTCACTCAGAGCAGAATTCCCAATTCCAACAAATCTTCTTATTACTGAGTCCCTACGAGATCTTTAACATCAATTACAAAAATTCATACAAAATACATACAGAAAACTTGAACTAGTGAGTCCTTTGGAAAATATGGAACCTTTTCTTAGTGTTTTCTTCTTGCATTTATAACCTCTGATTCCTGTGCAAGAGAAGATATTTTTGAGAAAATATCTTCCCCGCGTCATGGTATGTTGTTGCAGGTCTAAATAAAAAATAGAAATGATGATGAGGTAAACTGCTTCTTATCATCTTACAAACATGCCTAAAGCCGTTTCTAACTGAAATGTAACAATTGACTAATACTGAAAGTAAAAATTGTAGGAGTGAATCTAGATTTCACCCAAAATGACAAAGTGGACAGAACATATGGTAAAACGACTAAGCAGGCCCCTTCATGAATGATAATTTGCTGCTTGATGAGGTGGAGCCGCTGCTGCTACTGGAAAAGACAATATTGTTAGTGGTGGGAAGGACTGGCCTTCTACACTGGAGGGTGTAGTACTGCTAGTAGTGGAAGAACTAGCCTTATGTGATGGAGGTTCCTATAGGATGGCCAATGGTCATGATCCATTGACTAAGACGTGAATATGAACCTCTTCATATTTCTTCTCTACTTCCCTAGGCATGGAGGATCGTCATCCTCAGCCTCAAGCCATGGTGATTGGATATGAGAGGGCCTGTGCATTTAAAATGCCATAAAAAACCTGCACAGACAATAAACTAATTAAATAAATCCTGCGATGAGTGGTTGACTGCTTCAGAAGGCTCGGGTGAAGGCAGAAGAACAGTGTGGAGGCACTAGAATGCAGCGGGAGCATTTCAACGGTGAAAACAACGTGTAAATTTGATTTGGTGTGAAATTGTGTAAAAGGTGGTTTTGCGGAAAACCGAAGTGGTTTTCACGTGGGGTTGAAGTGGTAAGTGGTAATGGGCCAAATGAATGCGATATAGTTAGGTGGGCGACACGTGTCTTTACAAAAATGCCCATTTCACGTGGAAACAACACGATTAAGTTATGTGATGAAATGAACGCGAAGATGAATGAGAGTCATCTGATGTAGGCAATCCAGATCAATGGCTGCAGATGAATGCAACAGACGTACTTGCGCAGTCGGGTGGGACCAATGATGACATCACCAACCATGACATGTAGCAGGACGATCAGTTGTGGGGTTATGGAAGTGAGAGTGATGTGGGCCATTAGATGAAGAAGATTGATAGTCCATATCAGAGCAGGGAATGTCAATAATGAATGGGTGATTGGGAAACTCGCGAAGAAGCGATAGAGTGAGGACCGTTGGATCGTGATGGAGATCAACTGTGGGGGGCACTTGTAGTTACAGACGGATCTATGGGATGGGTGCCTCCACAGTGAATATAGGCCATTGGATGAAAATATGTCGTAGTCACAGGAGTCAACTACGGGGGTACCATGTAGGTACGAGGGGAAGGAAAGGGAGTAGTCTCGCTGGCCATTGGATTGGATAGATGAACGGTGGAGATTAACGCAAAGGGAGAAAGGTTGTGTGGTAGGAAGAAATGTGGAAGTAATGTGGGCTATTGGATCGTGAGGATCAACAGTCTGGATCATATCGCGGGGGGCGACTGATGGATGAATGGGGTCGAGAACTTGCGATGCAGCGAGGCAGCGCCGACCATTCGATCTGGGGGAGCCAGATCAACAGCTTAGATTATATTGGCGGGGAATGAACATCAACAGTGAAACATAAAGTGGAAATGGGGAAGAGTGATGTGTGATGTGCGATGGAGCGATGAATCGATGAAGCAATGACCGTTGGATCTGCGGAAGGAGATCAATAGTCCGGATTGCGTCTAGGTTTTGCACATCGGTGGACAATTTCAGGAGCAAGGAATTTAGATCAAGCGAAGTGTGATGAGAAATGGAGCGATGAAGCGATGTAGCAATGCAATGGCTGTCAAATATTTTGGGAATGAACGGTCCAGATCATATCGGGGGATCGGCCATCGGCGAAACAAAAAACATGGAAGTGGGGACTTAGAAAGAGCAACGTGCGATCACCGATGGGCTTAGTGCTCAGTCACCGGGCCCGGTCTCATGGCAGAAAAGGGGCTCGGGCTTAAAATAAAGGGGCTTAAAGGCCTAATATGTAAAAATGAGTGCTTTTAGAGCAAAAGGTGGATTTTTGGCCTTTTCAAGGGTTCTGATAGGTGAGATTTGGGCTTTGAAATCCATGCGGTCCTTCTTGTATTTTCTTTGTGGTATAAGGCTCCTTTTCATTAGGCATCCCAGCTCATTGGGGGATGTCATAACAACATTGGCTCCACTTGGGGGCAACCCATTTGTCCTCGAATGCGTTGAGAACTTCACAGACCATTTGTTAGCCTTCTTCTTATGAACATAGTCCCTTGTTTCCTTCTCTTCCTTCTTCATGACAAATAAAAATAGTAAAAATCATAATAAAAGCAGCTAAATAATGTACAATATCATACAATAGACCTTTTCATCCTGAATCAATACTGAAAAAAGGGTTTCAAGAATTTCCCATTCACAGGGGTTTCGAGCAGATCACCTTGCAAATTTCCCAGTTTGAAATTATTATTTCCTCCGGCTTCTACGATTTTGAAAGGTCCGAACCATAGAGGATCGAACTTTCCATCCTTTCCTTTCTCAGCCCTTCTTATGTTCCATCTTAGCACCAGGTCCTTGACTTGCATCTCTTTATCTTTAGCATAAGCCTGTATCTCCAAGATGTTATATTTTGGCTCATTGTCGCGAAGCACTTGGCTGAAAAAGGCAATGGGTTGTTCATAACCTTCCTCGTTTTTGTAAGCCCTCAGTCGTGGGGCTCCATTCCCTTCCTTTGAGTTGGCTCCATCAAAGTTCTAGGTCCAAATCCCACCTTCTTCATTACTTGGAGACTGCTCAGTCTTCACTTGACAGAAAGATGGCTCTTTCCAGTAATCTTGGTCTTCCTCAAGCATTAGACAAGAGAAATCACCCTCTTTGTTGTACACTAGTGAATTCACTGAATTATCAGCTTTAGTGACCATCTTCACAAACCTTGTTTCCTAGTATAATCTCCTTTCTTAACCTCCAAACATAGGGATGGTCGCATAGGTTAGGTCCAAATTTATAGATCCTCCAATTTTTGTACCCCATGATCTTAATAACAACATCCCAAACCAAGCTGGGATGTCAACCACTACTATGTCCATTTCCACGCTCTTCACTGGGATTTGGGCTAGATTTACCACCAAATCATTGATCATCCCCAGGCATTTGACTCTCTTGGAATCAAAAGAGTAGAGATCCTTATATGGGCGATTGATCTGCAACTCCAATTGCTCCATCACCGACAGAGGTAATAGGTTATGGGATGCCCTGGAATCCAGCATACAGTTGTGCAACAACAAATCATGAATTACTAAAGAGACATAGAAAGGAGGAGTTGAAGCATCTAACTCCTCAACACGAGGACTGAATATTACCATAGGCCTTTCTTCTTAGAGGTTTAAACTATTTGGGATTGGGGTTGCTCCTTGAGGAAGCATGAAAGAATACACTTGAGACTGGTAGACTAGCTGTTTCGGGAGTTTAGTTAAGGGGACTAGGATTTTAACTTTTTCCAGTTATTTTTGAAGATTAAAAGCAGAGGGAGACATCTCTATGAGACTTTCCTTTGGCTCTTTACTCTCAGCTGGAGGTTTTTCTTCCTCTGGGATAGGCTTGACTTTTGCATTTGGATTAGAGGCCAACTTAGAAGAGTAAGGAATGGAGTCATTAGAATGTAAAGGTTCAGTTATAGGTCTCTTACCTTCAATTCTCTGAGCGACAGTCTCCTTCTGAGGCATCTCTTCTTCTTGTTCTTGTGTGCACGTCCTCTTCCTAGAGGACCTTAGATCATATTTTCCATGAAATTGTGCTTGCATGAAGTCTAAAAATTGTGTATAGTAATCATTGATATTTGGATCTTCAGCAGCACTTGTTTTTTCTTCTTCTTCTCGCAAGGAAAGCTCCACTCCTTCACTTTCTTGCAAAGAAGACTCAACTTCATCACCATTTGAGTAGGCAAGATATTGATCATCTTGCTTATCAGGGATGTCTTCGGTAGGGCCATCCATCTGCCCTTCCAGATACAGTGGGGGTTGTATGTGGTCTTGCTGCTCCTTCCGGTCTCTTTGTAATATTCGCAAAGGAGGCTTTCTGTATTGAGGGTTATAACCCCTGTTCGGAGCAGCTTGGAATGGCTTGGAGGATGATTTATTTTCCTCGAGCCGAAGCTTCACCAGATTTTTCGAAAGGTTCTTGATCATTTTATTCATCTCTTCTATTTTGTAATATGCTACCTCCCTATCTTGACTGGAGGTAGATGCTTCTTCTTTCCCTCTATGCCTAGCATCATGGTCCAACCTCCCTCTAGATTTTCCTGTGGAAGTGAAGTTAGCCTCGACTTCTAGTGCATTGGTCTAAGCCTGATCCAAAGTAGCAGACTTCCTCTCCCTTAGGGTGAATTCGAATTTTGACTCAAAGGATACTATAAACACCACTTTAGCAGTGATTTGGTGCGGCTTCATTTCTCTAGGCAGGCTGGTATATAGTTTATTAAATCTCTTAATAAAATCAGATACATCTTCGTTATGTCTCTTTTTTAAAGCATTGAATTCCATAAGATAGTATCCATGATCTTTCTTTTCTCCCCACTTCCTTGTGAATGCATTTTCCATTTCCTCCCAATTATTAATGGAGCGGTCCCCCAAGGTCTTGAACCATTTTTTGGCCTCTCCATCTAGGGACTAGAAAAACAATCTCAGCACCACATCCAGATGTTCAACATTGAAATTATCTGCGAAGGCGCAGAAAACTTCAAAGTGTTTATGAGCTTCAGTATCATTTTCTCCATTGAAACGAGGTAGGATATTTAAGTAATCCCGAGGCATGTCATTTAGGATTTGAGGCAATGACAGGGGGGCATACTTGTTCAGTAGGAAACCATTAAAAACCATCAGAGGTTGTGGAGGTGGTGCAAGATTCTGATGTGTAATATGAGGTGGAAGAGAAGTGTGTATGACAATGGGGATATATTGAACAGAGGCTTGAGGGGTTGAGTGGAATGTTGGAATATGAGCAGCAGAAACCTCTGTAACTTCTTTAACTTCTTCTGCTTCAGGAGTGGGATGTAAAAATAAACTTGTGGTGTCTATAGATTCAGCCTCATATTTTACTTCAATATTTTCTAGGGAGGGGTTATCTGAAGTATAATCAAGGGTCCTTGCAGTAGAATCAGGACCTTGATCTTGAGCTAATTGAGAGGAGGATGGAGAGTCTTCTAGGTGGAATGTGGGAATATCTATATAAGTTGGTTGTATTTCTCTCCAACCTCTCTTGTGCAAAATATTCTCTGGATTAGACACTGAAGGTGTTCTCAACTGGGATGCATCTGACCTCAAGTGTGGCTTTCGGGAAGCCAGGACTACAAATAGATTTATCTTTGAATGATAGTGGAGTCGCCAAGGTGAGGGATCTACAACTCCCAACCCTTCCTGCTCAACTATTCTAAAGGGTGGATGAATATTTGTCAAGGCTCAGGGATTTAGCTTTTCAAATTCTTTCCCCGGAAATGACGCCAGAAAGATGTTGTTGCTCCTAGAGACAGCCTTGAGTTGTATAAATACCAGTGCCTAGGACTTCTTAAATGCAAGGAGCATATGACTCAACTAATTGGAGTTGATAATGTTAGGCTCTCATGCTATAATCACTAAGATGAATGGTTTTAATAAGGGTGGAACCAAGACCCCAAAGTTAAACACAACAACTATGAAAACTGTAGAAACTGAGTATAAACTTTAATAAGTAAATGCATCAGACAACTTTAAGACAGAAGGTTGTAAAGGGGGTCGACTTCTCAAATGAACACACAGATATCAAGTAATATATGAGCGATGAAAATGGCAGAAAGTGGAGTGAGATACTAACTACAACCGTGCTTATTCAAGGATAAGGATCCATATATACTGGGCCTATGCGAACATAAGAATCCATGTATCTAGGCTCGTTCAAAGATAAGAATCTGCTTTAGTTAATATTAGAAGAACAACGAAAGAGCGAGAAAATGAAACAAAGTATCCTGCCTTAGCCTATATAAAGCGCTATGTATGAGTAAATATGAGTAACTGTTATGATAAATTCACATTTACACATAGGAGCACTCACATTCCAGAGCATCAGATATAAGAAATTTGGAGAGATACGAAATGAACATTTGTATTAAAATCACAGAGAAGAGTTGCAAACTGTGAATCACTCAAAGCGGAATCCCCAATTCCAAAAAAGCTTCTTATTACTAAGTCCCTACGGGATCTTCAACATCAATTATCAAAATTCATAAAACATACATACAGAACACTTGAACTAGTGAGTCCTTTAAAAAATCTGGAACCTTTTCTTAGTGTTTGCTTCCTGCTTTTATAACCTCTGATTCCTGTGTGAGAGAAGATATTTTTGGGAAAATATCTTCCTTGCTTGATGGTATGCTGTTGCAAGTCTAAATAAAAAAAAAATGATGATGAGGTAAACTGCTTCCCATCATATTACAAACAAGCCTAAAGCTGTTTCTAACTGAAATGTAACAATTGACTAATATTGAAAGTAAAAAATGCAAGAGTGAATATGGATTTCACCTGAAATGACAAAGTGGACAGAACATAAGGTAGAAAGGCTAAATAGGACCCTTCATGAATGATCATTTGCTGCTTGATGAGGTGGAGCTGCTACTGCTGCTAGCGAAGACAATATTATTAGTCGTGGGAAGGACTGGCCTTCTGCGCTAGAGGGTGCAGTACTGCTAGTAGTGGAAGAACAGGTCTTCTGTGCTGGAGGTTCCTGTAGGATGGCCAATGGTAATGATCCATTGACTAAGACATGAATCTGAACCTCTTTATCTTTCTTCTCTACTTCCCTGGGTGTGGAGGATCATCATCCTCGGCCTCAAGCCATGTTGATTGGCTATGAGAGGGCCTGTGCATTTAAAATGCCATAAAAAACCTGCACAAACAATAAAATAATTAAATAAAACCTGCGATGAGTGGTTGACTGCTTTAGAAGGCTCGGGTGAATGCGGAAGAACAGTGTGGAGGCAGTGGAATGCAGTGGGAGCGTTTCCATGGTGAAAACAACATGTAAATTTGATTTGGTGTGAAATTTTGTAGAACGTGGTTTTGCAGAAAACTGGAGTGGTTTTCATGCGGGGTTGAAGTGGTAAGCGGTAATGGGCCAAATGAATGTGATACAGTTAGGTAGACAACGTGTGTCTTTACAAAACCACCCATTTTGCATGGAAACAACACGATTATGTTATGTGATGAAATGAACACGAAGATGAATGAGAGCCATCTGATCTGGGAAATCCAGATCGACAGCTACAGATGAATGTGATAGACGTACTTGCACGGTTGGGTGGGACCGGCGTTGACGTCAGCAACCCTGACGTGTAGCAAGACAATCAGTTGTGGTGTTATGGAAGCGAGAGCAATGTAGGCCATTAAATGAAGAATATCTATGGTCCAGATCAGAGCGGGGAATGCAATAATGGATGGGTGATCAGGAAACTGGCGAAGGAGCGATAGATCGAGGATCGTTGGATTGTGATGGAGATCAACGGTGGAGATCAAATACGGGGGAAATTGTAGGTACAGACGGATATGTGGGATGGGTGCCTCCATAATGAATATAGGATGTTGGGGTAAAATATGCCTTAGTCAAAAGAGTAAACTGTGGGGGCACCATGGAGGTACGAGGGGGAGGAAAGGGAGTAGTCCCGCTGGCCATTGGATCGGATAGATCAACTGTGGAGATTAACGCAAAGGGAGAAAGGTTGTGTGGGAGGAAGAAAGGTGGAAGTAATGTGGTTCGTTGGATCGTAAGGATCAACAGTCTGGATCATATTGTGGGGGGTGACTGATGGATGAATGAGGTGGAGGACTTGCGATGCAGTGAGGCAGCGCCAACCATTGGATCTAGGGGAGCCAGATCAACGGCTTAGATTATATCGGTGGGGAATGAACGTCAGCGGTGAAACATAAAGTGGAAATGGGGAAGAGAAATGCATGATGTGCGATGGAGTGATGAAGCAATGAAGCAATGATCGTTGGATCTGCGGAAGGAGATCAATGGTCTGAATTGCGACAGGGTTTTGCACATCGGCGGGACTGAATTAAGGAGTGAGGAATTTGGATGAAGCAAAGTGCGATGAGCGATGGAGTGATGAAGCGATGGAGCAATGTGATGGCCGTCAGATCTTTGGGGAATAAACGGTCCAGATCATACCGAGGAATCGGCTATCGGTGAAATAGAAAACATGGAAGCAGGGGCTTAGAAAGAGTGACGTGCGATCGCCGATGGGCTTAGCGCTCAGTCACTGGCCCTGATCGCATGGCGAAAAAGGGGCTCGGGCTTAATCGAAAGGGGCTCGGGCTTAAGCGAAAGGGGCTTAGAGGCTTGATATGTAAAAATGAGTGCTTTTAGAGCAAAAGGTGGATTTTTGGCCTTTTCAAGGGTTCCGATAGGTGAGATTTGGGCTTTGACAATCCATGCGGTCCTTGTTGTATTTGCTTTGCAGTATAAGGCTACTTGTCATTAGGCATCCCATCTCGTTGGGGGATGTCATAACAACATGAGGCATGCCATCCTTGCAACATAACTAATTATTTGCAACGAAAGAGCCTTTTAATCCTTGGGATTATAGGCATGTGCCTCAATATCTTAAAAGGAGGACTAGTATGTGATTTACCCATATTTTTTTATTTATCATACCTGTCATGCCCACATTTCAGACACATCTCTTTGTCTGCATATTCTCCTCTATATAGAATACAATCATTTGGACACACATGATATGATATATACTCAACACCCAACATTTTCAACAATTTTTTGCCTCCTCGCAGCTACCGGGCAAGACATTATCACTCGGAAGATCCTTATCTTTGAATAACCTGTAGTTGGTGATCACAGAAAACTATATTAATAAATGTACATTAATGTCAATATAATTATTAATGTTCAAAAAATTTAACATTTGTAATGTTCATTGCAGTGTATTGATTATATTTCAAATTTATATATAAGGTCGGAAGTACTTTATGGTAACTTACCTCAAAAGTTCCGGGAAACATGCATTCGACAAGCCAAAATTTGCTTTCAAGTTGTATAGTAACATCGTTTTCCCCATCTGGGTAGACTTTCACTGACCACCGGGTCCAAAGAGAGGGGTGGTGGAAGAAAATTTAAGGCTTTCGAAACATGTGTCAGCGATATGAGCATCATCCCCTAGCTGATCATCATTTTGGAATGCATCTAACAACATTGTGTCCATGGCAGTCATATCCCTTAAGTAATCATCCATACCAACCTCTATTTGATTGTCTCCATTGCCACCTTCTGAAGAATTACTATTGTTGTAGTCATTCCTAATTGGTGAATCTGGACGTAGCGGGAATTGAATCGGTGGTTGATTCAACCATTCTTGGTTTGACATTGTTGTGGGGTGCAACAGAAGATGGTAGGTAGGTCATTCATCATCACTAGAATCCTAATAATTAAAAAAAATAAAAATTGAACATGATTAGTACAAAATATTATGATATCAATTAGTAACCACGTTGACAATATTGCATGATTATAAATTGGTTTGACGTTGAAATAATTACATATTAATCAATATATATACCAAACAATTATAATTATAATTACCATCATTGTCCTGGGATTGTGGCTAGAAGATGCAATATTATTACAATTGGTAGGGTGAAGCAACTGTCCATTTTCATCTACCAAATGCATCTTGCAGTATGCAGCTCCTGATAAGAAATTTTGATGTTTTGGAGCAATACTTTGAATATAATTTTTTGCATATGAACTCGATGATGAATCTGCATGAACCTGGAAATTTTTATACATCATAAATTTAATTAAGTTATGCATGATTGACTACATGGATAAAAAACATACATAAATTCAATTAGATAGTGAAAAAATAAAACAAATCTGAAGAAAATATTACGTCTCCACATGGATAGGGAGAACTCCACGATGGACTTTGAGAAATATTATGGAACGAGCTGGATTTTGAAGAATTGTCCATTTCATATAATATATGATATTTTCTTCCTGCATTTGAGAAAAACAACAATAAACTTTGGTACACAAACCTAAATGTAATTTTGATGCATACTTTTCAAATAACCGCACTGGCCAGTTCTTTATTTTGCGCATCGGTGCGATTTTGTAACAAGTAGCACCGATGCGATTGAATTAAACAAGGCACTGGAAAACGAATAACCGCAATAAAAAAAGCACAACCCTATTTTCTTTAAGTGAAAAAAAAGCGGTAAATTGAAAATTGGGCAGCAAAATATTTTCAAAAATCTAATTTCATAAAACATTTCTTTAAATACTAAACACTTCATTATTTCACTATTTTTGCAAAAAAATTCAACCAGAGATTTGCAGGATACATACCTAGAGAAAATAGAGTACGAGAGCACTGTGGAGCAGGGAAATACGTTTGAAAATAAGTATTCAGACAATATGAATTCCAAACCTCTGGTAATTCAAACCCTATACCATAGAATTTTAAACGACGTGAGTAAAGTTTATTGTTTTTTTGTACTTTTTTCTCCAGTTTTTTTAATGCAATGAAATACAAAATCAAAGTCTATTGTTTTATTTTATTTTTTCTCTAGTTTTTTATGAAGCAAAATAAAAAATCAAATCTTATTATTTTTTTAACTTTTTGTTTCTGCAATTTGTTACCTTTTCTTTAGTTTTCAGAAACAAAAATAAAAAAATAAATCAATTTTTACAAACAAAACCCTAAATTTTTTTGTTTCTGCTATTTTTTCTCCCTCTTTCTTTTTAATTTAGATTTACAGGGTTTTTATACTCATAAGAAATCCAACCCATGGAACGACTTGCATAGTCGGATTCCAATCCATGATGGCCCTTGCATCAATCTTAAAAAAATATGGTTTTTTTTTGCGTCGGTGCGCCTTGCGTAACGTTGCGCACTAGTGCGCTTTGTTATACAAGCGCACTGCTGAAGTACACTGATAAAAAAGAAGAAAAAAAATATGTTTTTATCAGTGTGCCATATGTAACATATGGCACCGGTGCACTATTACATTATGGCGCACCACACAACGTGTTTTTTTAGAAAAAAAACCATTTTACAAACATACCCTACATTATTTTTGTTTCTGCCCTTTCTTCTCCCACTTGCTGGGATTTCATAATTAAGTTTTTTCAATTTATATTTATAGGGTTTGTATTGCTAAATATAAGCCTAAGACATGCAACCAATGGGAGGATCTGCATAGTCAGATCTCAATCCATGTCGTCCCTTGCGTAAATAGAAATAAATAAATCGGTGCACCCTCTCTGACAGAGTGCATCGGGGCGGTCGGTTATCACAGCGCACCGTGAAAGTACTATCATAAAAAATTAAAAAAATATGCAGCCGGTGAGCTATTTCATTATGACGCATCGCAAAAGTTCAGTTTCGAAAAAAAAAAACTTTCAAAATATACAAACCTTACTTTCTTTTTGTTTCTCCCATTTCCTCTTCTTCTTTTTGTAATTTAGAATTAGGAATTTTCAATTTAAATTTATAGGGTTTGTATTGCTAAATATAGACCTAAGACATGCAACCGACGGGACGATTAGCATAGTCGTATCCTAATCCATGTCGGCCTTGGAATGATTTAAAAAGAAAAAAAGATTTTTTACGGTGCGCCCTATGTAAGGTAGTGCACCGGTGCTCTATTATTTACAAGAGCACCGGTAAGTAATGTGAAAAAGTAAGATTATTTTAACAGTGCACCATATGTAAAATATAACACCGATTTATGCTAAAAAAACTAACACTAGACGATTTTATTATTTTTATGATGGTTAAATGGTGCAGTCATTGACATGTAATGCACTAGGGCTTCTTGTTGACATAGAGCATCGTATGGTGTATTATACTATTTTCTCATGTGTGGGAAATTCATGAACGCACTGAAGACGATGCGTTAACCATGAATGGTGCACCAATTTTTTGAGATATTTTTTTTTTTAATTCAGAAGTTGACAGTTTATTTAAAAATATGTTATTGACTGATATGATACAGGTTTGATATTGTTAAAGAAATGACTAAGAATAGATCAAGTAACAAAAATACTGATAACACATCAAGAAAAGAAAAAAAGACAAGTTATTTGAATTTTTTTACAAAAAATCTATTTTTGAACTATATGTAAGTTTAAATAATATGTATTGTTTAATGTGTATCATGCAGAGCCACAAAATGACGAAGCTCGATAAGATTATTTATGATCTAGGACCAGAAGAACGTATAAGCTTGATGGAAAAATTGAAAAATAATGAATAAGGTACTGAATGAAAAAATACTATCGATCCAATATGAGTTTCTTTTTTTAGTTTTCATTAATAATATAGTTAAAATTATTAGATAACATGTGTGAAAAAGTCTATTAATTCACCTCTGTTTAATGTTCTATAGGGACCAAAAACTCAGAAAATGAATGTTGTTCTAAGAAAAGTAAAACAATAGAACATGCAAATGAAAATGAATTGCTCCTTAGCTCATCTGGAGTGGTGTTGGAGGTTAACAAAAGGGGGAAAAACTTTTACAAATGTTTGAGGGATCTAGTGGAACAAATGTATAGACGTTCTTTCCACTTACAATAGAAAAACCAAACCAATGATTCCAAGAACCAGATTTAATTTAAACTATAGGAAGAGTTTCCAGAGAATTGGTCAATGAGACATGTCAGACTTTTAATAGCAAAAACGTACAACAACAAAAAAGAAGGAATGAAAAAGTAATATTCCTTTAGATGTTTGTCTAGAATTATTTATAGATATCACTTTTGTTATAATTACTTTTCATATATCAATATAAAATTAAATAGTTTATTGTCATGTTATATTTTCAGGAAGATTATGAAAATCTCAAAAGATAAACAAGCTAATATCAGAAATATGCCAGTAGGAATGTCCAAAAATATGTACAAGGAGATGGTCAAAGAAATGGACAAAATTGCATCACGGGAGGAGCCATATCAACAACAACGTGCTTCAAATGTAATATGTAATCATTGAATTTTTTGATCATTAGGTAAAATAAATAGACAATTTAGCATTAAATTTTAATTTTCAAGTATTTTCTTACAGAAAAGAAAAGAAAATGGAACACATTTAGCACATAAAACAGGATGACAAGGAAGAAAAGGATTGATATCTAAGTTTGTGATTAATTGTTACTTCCTTATAACAACTTAACTAGATTTCATTTTTGCATTTTTAAGTTGTTTTACAAAAATCATCATTGAATGTGTCCAAACAGGTGCTAATATACAAAGAAGAACCATCAGAGGAATTGATTGAAATTGGTTTAAATATGGGTTGTGCGTATATGTTGGCATATCAGAACTTAATTGTGGAATTTGTAAGCATATATCGATCTTGTTTTACTTAGCTATGTCTATAATTAATAGAAAAAATAAATATTTTATATTAAATATATGATTTCTTATGGGGTATAAAACTTGTAGGAAACAAAGAATGGCACTGCGCCAATAGATTAGATCTTGAAAGATGGCATGTTACATGGTTTTGAAAGAATGTGTATAGTTTATGAGTCAATTGTTGCATTGGTACGTCATTTCTTTTCGATTTACATTGACGTATATTATTTAATATTTCAATTTTCATTATTCTCACCAATGTATATACACTCATTACAGTTTATTTTTATGTTTGTAGATGGAAGAAGGTGAAGAAGAAGAAAACAATCAATGTCATGAAAAAAACATTTTTGAAAATAACCCAAGTCATGGAAGTAGCTCTAGCAGTGATAGCAGTTCAAGCAAAGAATGATGATCACTATGTTTGGATATAAAAGCAAGGCATTGTACTATTTTTGGAAAAATGTCTGTGAAATCAGACATTTTCTTTAATGTAATGGACATAGTGTCCCAATTGAAAGATAAAGGGATACCAATAACTGTGTCATTTTGTATGACAAAGAATGTCTTATATATATATATATATAATAATAATAATAATAATAATAATAATAATAATAATAATAATAAATGTTTTAATTTATTCTATTGCATTCTCTATTGTCGCTATTGCGTTCTCCATTGTCGTTCTCAAATGCAGTAATAAAAATTTAATTCATATGAATATTGTTATAACATATATATGTGTCGACTTTTGATGAATAATGAATTTTAAAAAACCACAATAATTATGATATGATATAACAAATTAATCTAAACATCACATTCAAATCCATTGATAAAAATTTAATTAATATGAATATTGTTATAATATGTGTCGACTTTTGATGAATAATTAATTTTAAACAATCACAATAATTACACTACCACAAGTCGATGTTTCTAAAAAATACAAAATGAAAACCGGTGCGCTTGTATTATTAAGTGCACCGGTGCGTTTATACTACCTATCAGGACCACACAAATACCAAAACCAATTAAAAATATCGAGGCGTTTGTGCGGTATGGTGCTCCGGTGCGTTTATGTATCTATACACACCAGTGATCTTTTACCGCCTATGATCATTGCACGAATACCAGTACCAATTATAAATTGTGGTACGTTTGTGTGATACTATGCACCGGGGCGTTTTTTCCTGTCTGTACGCACATGTGCATTTGGATGACCAATAAGCACTGCACGAATACCGATACCATTTACAAATCTCGGTGCATTTGTGTGATAGTACGCACTGGGGTGTTTATGTGTTGATAAGCACCGGTGCATTTGTATGAAATATTTGCACTGCACGAATACCGATACCAATTGTAACCCTCAGTGCATTTGTGTGATACGATGCACCGGAGCATTTATATAAGAATACACATCGGCACGTTTATACGACCTATGGGCACCACTCAAATCCCAAGACCAATTAGAATGGCCATGTGCGTTGTATCACTAACACCAGACCCAGTGCTGTTATTTTCCTTAACAGCCCAGTGCATTCTTGTTTGACCGCCCGGGTGCGCTGTCTACCAATACGCACCGGTGCATTAAAACCTGATAAGAGAACTGACGAAAAAACATCCGTAATAACCTCCGATCACCCATTTTTTTAGTTGTGTTGAATTTCCGTTAAAAGCTCCGCCAAAACCTCCATTACCAGAAACGGATGTGGTAGCATATGTTTTTTTGACAATTTTGGCCAATTTTATAACACTAAAAACCTCCTTTATAACCTCCGCTAGAGGGTGTTTTCCTTATAGTGAAAATATTTTTATTATCACTAATGGTCTGCCCATTCTAATGAGGGATGTCTTAAGAAAAGAGTTCTCAACAAATATTTCAGTGGATGAGTAAAAGGAAGGATAAGGTTAAAATGATTATAGTCAACAATCCCAGTTCCATGGTGGGAATGCCTCTGCTACTAAGTACGGAATTATAACAATTAAAAAAAAATGGAAAAACAATTCTAAGCCCACAATTAGTCTTAATCATCATTGAATACTTCACTATATACAAGGATGTTTTTTTTGTGCAAAATTGTTGCATTATAGTTAATGGTAGTGATAAAAATATTATTTCACAAGTTCATGTGACTTTTCTTAATTTTCCTTCAAAATGTTAACCTTGGTATAAAATTTTAGGGTTGGATGAAGGATAAGGAACCAATGCAAGTTATGAAGGTCCATCAATTCACTTTTTCTATTGACCAATATTTGATAGTATTAAGTATGATGGCACTCTTGTTGACTGTTGTGGTCTTATTCCTTGGAAGATTTATCAACATGATTGCCATGCAAGATATTATACATTGCCTTGAAACTTCCCTTTTTTTGCATAGAAGCTAGCGTCATGCTAGTGATTAATTTGAAACTATATTTTAGTGGAAAAATTCACCGTTTTTTGGTGGAATAGTTCATAATTTATTTTGATTTTTTTTGCAAGTGTACTAGTCACAATGATAAATGTGTGGTTTACTTCAGAGGGATCTCAGCTCTTTCTAAATATGCTTTTCATCATTTTCTTTGAATACTTCTCTAGTGCTCCTGAGGTCCATGTTGTTATGTTTATTGGTTGTTTCTGTGGAAAATTTTTCCTGAGGCTCTGGAAGGTAAATCCAAATGCAAAAACTATTATTTTACATATTGATACTTGTTCAAGACATTCTTGTGTGATACTTGAATTTCATAAATCTAGATTTCTATTTCGTTATCTATATTAATATATAAGAACAAGCCCATGGATTGTTCATACTTCTCAAACTGTGGAGTTGTTCCTTTCCTGTTGCATGTTCTTTTTTATTGTTATGTTATGATTCAAATTTCTAGTTGTGCTTTCTAGTTATTCTCCTATGTAGTACATGCTTTGTTAGATCATATCAAAATTTATTCTTATTGTATTTTTATTATGTATATTGAACATATTATTTCTAGCAACTTTTTATCTTCCTAGATTTTCTATTCCTTTGGTGTATCTTTGCACCTTTAGAGGAAATTTCTAGTTTAAAGTCTAATTCTTTAAAGGGTGCTAGCTCAATGGAAGAGCACCTGCTTTACAAGTAGGAGGTTGGTGGTTCGATTCCATCGTGCCATGATATTCATAGGGAATGAAAACGATCAATTTTTTGTGACAGATGCTATTTTGACCATCACCATTGAGCTTATGGTGACATTTTTCGACCCTCGCCAAAATATGAAATGTTGACGGTCAACCCACCATATATACGCATCAATAGTGATGACCATTAAAGGTTTGTCACCACAAATATTTGTTGTTGATATGAAATGGTCAGGGTCACTTTTTGTCATTATAGTCATTATTTGTGATGGACCTTGATGTCACCAATGAGTTTATGGTGACGGTCAATGAATGTCGCCATATATATGCACCAATAGTGACAGCCATGAAAGGTCCATCACAAAAAATTGTTGTTGTTCATATGAAATGGTGACAGTCACTATTTGTCATTATAATCAATATTCGTGATGGACCTTGAATGTCACCACAACACATAATTTTGGCGACGCCACCTTTAGTGACATGCAGTTTTTTGGTGACAAAGGCTATTTTCCGTCACCATTGATCATATTAAATGGTGAAAATCATTATCCTTCATTATAAATAATTATTGGTGACAGACCTTGAATGTCACCACAACACCTATACTTTCAGCGACGCCACCTTTGGTGACGTTCAATTTTTGGTGACGAAGGTTCTTTTGACCCTCACCAATGATCTTATGGTGACCATTTTCACACCTCACCAATGTCCTTTTTGCTTGTAGTGGTAGTCAACAAGCTAGTCCGAGTACTCCAAGTAATCTTATCCAATCTACTGCACAAAATTCTGTTCAACAACCGAGTACACCTATCCCTGGAGTTTCTCAAACCCGTGTTGTTACAACCATTCAAATGACTGCATCAACTGCTACATAGGAAATCCATCAAGTTTCTTCTCTTCAAATTGGACCTACTGTTCAGTCTAATATTTAAACCTTTGTAGGAAAATATAGTGCAACCATAGTTCAAACAAGCCAACCTTTTATAGGTCATTTTATGCAAAACCAACCATTTCAAGGGAAATTTCAATATGGACAAATGGGACAAAATCCAGTCTACCAAAATCAACCATACCCTGGTTACACATATCAAATACCAGCTCAACCTCAGTTTGGTATGGCTAACCCTAAATATCCTGGAGGTATTCCAATCCCATATACTTAGGTTATTCTAGGTTATCCTGATATCCTCCTTTGGGTATTGGTATTTTTACTCAGGGTTATCAGTTTGAAAAACAAGACCCTAACTATCGGTTACCATTCATTGCAACTCTAGACTCACCAGATCTGTCTCCTGTAACGAATGATCCAATTTATTATCTTCCATTTTGGTCGGCAATGCCAACTAAGTTACCCAATGATATACCAAAGTTTTAAGGAAAATCAGGAGAAGACCCCTCAAATCATGTGATGACTTATCATGTTTGGTGTGCATCCAACTCCTTTAATTATGATTCCATTCGACTGAGAATTTTTTAGAGAACATTGATCGGTTTAGCTGTGAAGTGGTACATCGAGTTACCACACAACTCTTTCAATAATTTCAACACTTTAGCAACAACCTTCCTAACTCACTTCCATTTTCTAGTCCATTATGAAAATGGCACAAAAATTTTAACTTCATTAAAACAAATTACATCTACATACATTTCAAATTACATGCATGAATGGCGACGTAGACGATGTTTAGTGAAAGTTTTTATTCCAGACCAAATTTTGGCAGAATGGTTTATTAAATAATTACTTCCAAATATCACTAAAGATGTAGCTCAGGGAGGCGTTGCCACATAAAAATAGGTCATATCCCAAGCACAGTACTTATACCTTGTATACACAAAGTTTGGTACTCTATATGAAAAAAATCTTGATTTACCACGCCTAGGTCACCTTACTACAACTCCTTCTGGTTCTCATTCTACAGATGTTGTAATTGGTACAATTAATACTACAAAGAGTAAAAATAATTCATCTAAATCTACCTCTCCAATTATAAATCTACCAAATTCACCTAAAGGATACTCTTCCCTCTAAACTTCTATCAAAATTCACGTTGTACACTCATCCAAAACTTAAGCTAAAACTGGTAATAAGAATAAAGGGAAGGCTACAAATAAACAAAACACTTCTCCCAAAGAGAAAGTTGAAAAAATCGAACCATCAAATGAAAAACGGAAACCTCGTTATCCTTGTGTTATCTGCGATGAGGATCACTACACCAAAGAGTGTCCACATCAGGTCGAGGTATCCAAATTTTTCAAAGGTTCGTCCAAAACTGCTGTCTAGAAAGATCCTTTTCCATCTCAAGGTAGCAAAATGATCAGATCTTCTTCTAATTCATCAGAATATATTCTGATGATGTCTCAGGTCATGGTTGCGACATGATCTCAAGACTATGGATCTAAGAGTCTTGTAATTGGTAAAGTGATTGAATCATCCAATCAGATACCAGAAACAACTCCTTTAGTTTCTGAAACATTGCAAATCGAGAAACCTAACCCTGATTTAATGATTAAATCACCTGCGAAAGGTGTACTTCGAAAATAGGCTTTCAATCCACATGCGAGAGTCGCTCATAATTACAACATTGTTGAAGATTTGGCCATATCCCCTTCAGCAATGTCGGCCCTCGAGGTGCTACAATCCTATCCATCTCAGAGGAAATTACTATTATCAGCAATAGGAGCTATTGATCCTCAAGACTCAAATCTAATGGTCTTTGATCTCGAAAATTTTGTACCTAGACTCCCATAGCAAATGGATTTTCAAATTCCAGTATTAGTCAAATCAAGGCAATTTTTTAGCACTGTAATTGATGAGGGAGCATCTACATGTATAATTTCATTAGCTTGTTGGAAAAATCTTGGTTCTTTGGAAATAAACCAATCACCGACCATCCTTAAAGCCTTTGATGGAAGAGGTTTTTGGCCATACAGAATACTCCATGATCTGCCTATATAAGTAGAAGGAAAATCCGTAACCCTAGAGGTGGAAGTCATTGATGCCCCTCTTGATTACAACCTTCTTCTGGGTCGCAGTTGGTCTTATGCTATGACTATTGTTGTTTCATCAGTATTTCGGATGTTAATGTTTCCTCATAAAGGAAAGATTGTTAAAATCGATAAGTTTTCTTACTTCACAAACACTACTTCTACAGATAGTATCCAACATGTCAGAAAAGCGGTTATCCATTACGAAGATGTTGGTGTAGGGCTAGTTAAGCATTCTTTTCTCATGGGAACTTTTGCTACGCCTTCTCCCAACGTATCACAAACTATTTCCAATATCAATATGATCACATCAAGCACAATGCCATTTGATGACACATGGAATGTGCCTTTAGAATTAGAATTGGACTCTTATGATGGCGAGATGCCTTTAAGTCCTTTTGAATTGGCATACATAGCAGTAAAATCATGTTCTGACACTACATCAACTTCTACTGATCAAATGAATGTGTTCAGTGAAGAATCATCTTCTATATCAAGCTCAACTTTGACATTGTTTTAGGATCCTTTTCAACATGTATTTGCAACTGATGAAATTATTCGAGAAATCTTGTCATCAGACGAATTTCCATGGGACAATCTACATCATCGATCTTATTTTTTGCATGAACTTGATAAAGGTGAAAATGATTAGTAATCTATATTTACGATTGATTATGTTGATGTGACTCTAAATTAGACATAAAATAAGGCCCATCTAACCTTTCTTAGGCCCATCTAACCTTCCTTATGCACATAAAAGATATATTAAATATGTCCTTATACATTTAATAATTTTTTCTTATGTGTTAATATTTTCTTAGGGAGGTTTAAAGGTAATTACATATTTGTGCCTAATATGGGTTATTTTTGTATAATATTGTTGGAATATTTGGCAGATTATGAAGATTTGGAGAAGGAGATAATTTAGGGACTTGTTCCTTGCCACTGGAAGATTAAGATTGAAGAATAAATTAGCACAATATTAGGAAATTATTGAGAAACCGTGGAGAGATTCAAGGGGTTTTTCCACGCTCCTTAAATATCAAAGGCAGCCAAGAAAACTAAAGATGATGTGCACTCAATCTATGGTTTACTTAGAGTCAAAGTGGACTCAATCACTATTTTCGAGGGAGCTTTTGGTAGTTTCCCTTGAGGATAAATAAATTTGATCAAGAGCTAATTGGGGTCGATTCCAATTGATTTTCCAACCCATTCGATATTAATCACTTCCATTTCCATTCCATCCCATGCCATTATTTTCCATTCTATTAGGCTTTTATTGTTTAAGACCTTCGGGATGTAATAAGACTGTATTTTTTGTAGTGCAATGAATAGGCATATGTTGTTTTAATGATCTAGTTTCAGGGAGCGAGGCTCGTGGGTTATGGCCCAATCTATGTGCCTCAACTTCTTTGATTTTTCATTATTTCATTTCTATCATTTAGCTAGTTTTTTTTATGTTATTTAGTTAGTTCTACTTCTGATAGTTTCATTTCTCTTTAGTTTTTTCTTTCACTTTGTTGTTGTAGTTTTTCATTTGCTTACGAGAGTAATAGAGTGGAGGAAAAATCCAAAAGTTGTGGCCAAGCATCTCCTCTCATCTCTGTCAATAGAGTTCGGGCAGGTTTGACCTGCCCACAGGCCAAAAAAACTGCTTTCTGTTCACTATTTTTATCATGCATTTTGTCTATTTTCGTGCATGAATCAACATGTTTGATTGCAGAAATGAGTATCAACAGTCCCATAAAAGTTCATTAAGCCATCCCGCTTCATTTTCCAGCTATGTTTTCATTCCTGAACACTATTTCTGTGCCTTCTATTCCCTCCTTCTTCTCTCCTTAATAGATGCCACACCCTTTTCATTCACAAAAACCATTAAAAGTTTGACCTCCGCCTTTCTCCTCAAAACTCCCACTTATCGCACTTCGCATCTCACAGGATCTCTTCTCCCCTTTCTTTTCCACTTTGCAGATCTTTTGCGATTTTCCTTTTTACCTTACCTGTGCCGATTATTAATGAAAATAGTCAAAAATACCTTAGAAATCAACCTTGCCTTTTTTCCTTTAATACTTACTGCAACTCCTTTTCGCAATCACGTTTCAAAACCTTTTCCTTCTTTCCTTTAATACTTACTGCAATCGAAAATCGCACTTTTCGTTTGGTTCCCGTTAATACTTACCGCTCTAAACGCTGATTGCGATAATTCTTCGTACTCCGCCACATTGAAAATTGCAAATCACATTTTTCATTTGGTGCTCGTAACACATTCCGCTCCCAACGTCGATTGCGATATCATTGTCGTACTCTGCCATCAGCCCTCCTTTGCCACGTCACCCATCACATTTCACAAAATTTTCCTTTTTTCCTTTTAATACTTACCATAATTGCAAAATGCATTTTCACATGGTTCTCGTTAATACTTCCCACTCCTGGCGTTGATTGCGATATTGTTATCGCATCCACCTCCCAAAACGATATCACATATCACATATCACACTTCTGTCCCTCCATCTCAATTCTACCATCACACTTTTAATTTGCGATATTGTGGGCTTTAATAAAGTCCAAACACCTTTTTCACTCCTTTGAGCCTTTTTTTTTTGTGTTAAGCCTTCCATTAGCATCTTTAGCCCTTTCCCTCTGGACTGCAATCAACACTTTTTCAATTAGAATTAAGTCATGCATAAATTATTTGCATGGATAGAGCATAAGATAAGTAGGGCGTGTTTAGCTGACTGGCCAAGTTAAGTGTGATTTAAATTAATTTTTTTTCTACCATTTCTTTTCAGCAAGTTAAATTAGTTTCCTTTCCTGTCATTTCTTTTGAGAAATTTAGTTTAGTTTCATTTCTTTCATTTCCTTTCTGCAATTTATTTTAGTTTCATTCAAGTGGGATAGACTTCAATGAGAACCCATAGAAGTAGCACTCTTTCATAGAGCAGAACATGATCACATGAGTAGAATGCATCTGTTGTGTATAAAGCACTGCCAGCTCCAAGTTTTTACGAACCCCGAGTTGATAAAGTAAAGTAGGGCATCCCTTAGGAGTTGCAACACTCTTGGTGCAATACCAGGGCTCAACACTTTTTGGCATCATTGTCGGGGATCGAATTTGGGTCATCCGTGTGACAAGAAGGAATACCCGTGGTGAGCCCTGGTATTTTTCACCGAGGATCTTTTATTTTTTATTTTTATTTTTTGAACCCAATGACTACCTCATGGAGGTTTTCAATCAGTGGGCCAATATTAGACACCTCAAAAGAGGTTTTCACTTGAGATTTTATTCTTCTTGCCTTTTTTATTCTTTTTTTTTTCTTTTTCACTTTCCTACTCTACTTGAAAAAACACAACCTTTTTCAAGTACAGGAATACTTCTGATGGAGCCATGTACACATCAAGATGACAGATAAAATCAATTGCACACTTGGAATACATGCTCTGACATGTACCTAAATATAAGAGATGAATTTCTTTGATTGGGATTGTATCAAGTACCATTGGAGAAGAGTGTGTTGCTGCAACCTAATGACTATTTGGAACCTTATGTCAATATAGTTGTGATTCCACCAGTCCACTTGCTGAGTTGGATCACCATGGATGTCCTCTTCTATTATGACATTCAAATATTCCTCTTTTTGTTGATTATTCTCTTCAACATATGGAGGAAATGCTGGAAAACATGAGGAAAATTTATCAACATCTAATTCTGATTCCAAATCCTCATCAAGTGTGTTACACCATTTTTTGGTCATCTAACCTTTTATCATTAGATGGACCCAAGTACACCATGTAAGACCAGTTTTACCCCAAGTAAAACTACTTTCACTATGTTAATTAGGAAACCCCAAAAGGAATAATTAATTAAACCATAATTTAATTATTATTAGAGTCATGTTTAACCCAAAACAAAGAAATTAATGAGATAAACCCATAGTTATCTTATTATTTTCTAGGAATAATTATTTAAATAATATTCCTTGTTAAATATGACCAAATCAGCCACTATTAATTAAATAAATCATTATTTATTTGATTATATCCCAACCACTTCCTTAAAGGATAAATAAATCATTTATTTATTTATTCCTCACTAATCAAGGGATTTGACCCAAGTCAAAGTCCCTTTCCCTCCAACAAATAATAATAAAATATTCCATAGAGGTGGATCTAGATTTGATTAACATTATTTTAATCATGCACCAAGATCTAGAATGACCCAATATTTTGTTATAAATAGGAGGGTTTTCCCCATCATTCTTCACCTTTTGTTGCCTATTAGATCACTCTGGATCTATACACTTGGTCTCATTTCTACTATTTTGCTCCCATTGAGCTCTATCTTCTACATTGGGTTTTCTACATCTACAAGAGAGAGAAAGCTTAGATCTGAAGTGTTGAGGACTACAAAGAACCCATCCCATTGAGGAGATCTGGATACACCTTCTTGTTTCCTCCCAGGTGCCCTGTAATATAAAAATTCATTCAAAAAAAATCGTGTTCTTGTCTTGTCTGTTGGATGCATGGAGCAAACTCTTTACTTTACTGCTTAATATCTTTCCATTTATAGATCTTTTTGTTGCAGCACTTTAACTACTAATTGCAGATCTGAAGATGTTTTGCAGCCATTATTGTTGTTAGGGCTATTAGTTATGCGTAGCTAAAGTGGGTCTTTTTCGTACACTTCGACAAAGAATTCATAGTAACAAATGGCGACTCCACACGGGTTTTAAATTACGACCGCTGTCGTTTTTCATATTCCTGCATATCCAGCTACTTCAGGCCCTAGGGCTTCTTTTTTAGCTGCTTGGTTTTTCTCTTTTCATGTCATTTTTCTCACATAAAACCCTAAAAACCTAAAATTTCTAACTTCTGTGTGTTTCTGGCCCTATTGCGCAGGTAAGCGACACCAGCCATGGCGAGACGGCAGCACGGAAAATACGCCGCGGCGCTGCCGGAGCGGGGGTCGCACCTTTTGGCCCAAAACATACGACCTTTGGGCCTTTTCTTTTGGCTGTTTCTGCGACCTAAGCTCGGATCAAGTCAGGCCTGTGACCTGCCATTTCTGACATTTTTCGAATTTTTTACGGGTTCTGCGCTTCTCTGCGAGGTTTTCGACCTGCATCTCGACCCGTTTGACCAAGTTCTGATACGTTTGTACTCATCTAAGTGGGAACCCAGCCCCTTAGGGCTTTAGTACCCTCCACTTTTTGTGGAAGAGTTTCAGCTGTTTCAGCCGTCGGTTTCAGAGCTTCAGCCCCCTCTTTTTCCAGATCTGTTACCTCACTTTCAGATCCATTGAAATCAACCTCTTTTCCTTTCAAATCACCTTTTGTCGTTTTGTTTGGACCTCTTCTAAAGGCCTCTGCCTTGCCCCCCCCCCCCGGTTTTTTGCTGATTTCCCATTTTCCAGCCACCTTGCCTCTGTCTCTTGGCTGTGATCTGCACCCCTTGTCTGCAGCTTTATCCTCCAGATCTCTGTCCCCTTTGACCCTAGATCTGTTGAGCTTCCTTTGTGGGTGTCTCCATAGTTTTTCCCTTTCTTTTCAGCATAGTTGTGAGAGTCCCACCTTCTTGGGTTAGATAGATGCATACGTAGCTGTTCTTTTTCTGTTATTTCAGCATTTTATTCTGTTCTCTGTAGGTTTATTTTCAGCAACGTCGCACACTTTTTTCTTGCTCTCAAACAACGGAAAGGGTTTAAAAAATAAAATTAACGCACGCCACACACTGACCCTAAGTGAAGAAGCGCCTGGTTTAGACCGCCTGGCAAAGACTCTAAAATCAATTGTCACTGCACCTTTTCTGCCCTTGACCTTCTTGATTTTGTCCCTTTCTGCCCTTGTCGGTTTCCTTCTTCCTGTCATCATTGCGCCCCCAAGGCGCCTTTCCCGGAGACTTCTTGGCCTTCACCCTCAGTTTCCGATTGATCGACCTGCTCCGCACCGCCGTCGTCGAGCCAGTCCACCTTCGAGTCCGCACTCCGACTCCTCTCCTGATTCATCGGGTCCCCCTTCTCGTTCCGGTTCTCCCCCTTTTACCTTCACCATGTCTGGACCAGGGCCTAACGCTAGCGGTTCTCCCGGCCCCAATGCCGGCCCTACTTCTAGCGGAACCGTCACAACCACTACTCCGGCCACCCCTATGCTGCCGTACATTGCAGGCCTCAGCCTCCCCGATTTCCATCAGTTGATTAACGACCCCATTCACCATAATACTACCTGGCCCACTATGCCTACCAAGTTACCCTCCGATATCCCTAAGTTCGAGGGCCTTAATGGCGAAGACCCAACCAACCACGTCCGGTCTTTCCACATGTGGTGTTCCTCCAACTCCATTACCGATGACTCCATCCGTCTTCGTTTGTTCCAACGCACACTTACCGGCGAAGCTTCTAAATGGTATGTCGAACAGGCCACTTCCTCCCATACCACGTTCGAGACTCTTGCCCAAGCCTTCTTGTCGTACTTCCGGCTCCCTCTCCGATACGACACTGGTACGGAGCTCTTGACTTCATTTAAGCAATCCTCTTCCACACGCCTTTCTGCCCATGTTCAGGAATGGCGACGAAGACGGAGCTTATGTCGAGCCCCTCCCTTTGAAGATCGGGTTTACATGAACTGGTTCCTTCGCACCCTCCCGTCTCCCATCGGCAAAGATGTCGCCTCTCACTTTCCTCAATCTGAAGAAGCCGCCCTCCAAATAGCTTTAAAATATGACCTGATCTACGCTCAATCTGGTTATGTTTATACCGTTCTTCCTGACATCCCCAGGCCCGGTAGCGCTAACGCCCCGGGGGCATCTCATTCCGCCGACGGTATTGTTGGATCTCTTTCCCACCCATCTACTCACCCTCCTATGAGCCATGGTCTCCCTCAGGGCGGGGCCAGCCCCTCTAGCACTCTTCCCCCTCCCGGCAACATGTATCCAGGATACGGCATGCCCCCTCCTTTTACCCAACCTCCTGCTTACCCCAATGTCGCCCAACCCAACCCTTACTTTTATCCACAGCCTGGTGCGCCAGCTCCTCCAGCATATGCGCTTCCGCCTCCCTTGCCTCCTCACAACCTGCAACAACACTTACAACCCCCTCCAGGGCAATTATTTGCACAGCAGGGTGTGATTAACCCCCCTTCTTCTCAAAGAAGGCGGAGAGGCAACCAGAACCCATCTGCCCCCGGTAACCGAGGACCCAATTCTGGTATGGACCCTAACACTAGCAACCAGCCTCAGGGCATTCCGCCCAGGCCGGACAGGCCGCTTCGCACAAACAAGCCCTGTTCGTGTTGCGGTGTTTACGGCCACTACACTCACGATTGTCCTCTCTTACCCCAGATGCGACAGATGTGGGAGTCTCAAGCCACATTGCGCGGACAACACGCCTCCCCTCACGCTCCTCCTAATGTGGCCACTACCCAGCCAGCTGTGTTCACTGATCCTTTCCCTCAACAGAGATTCGTGGCTACCCAATCCCCCGACAGCCATGTAGCCCCCCCCTCGTCCATTTCTGGTTCCTCTGACTACCAGATCCTTATGATGCGCTCCGATCCTTCCCCTTCCGTCGACCTTCACCTTCAAACTCGGTCTCGCCAGTACCCCAAGCCTCCTGCTCTGTCTGCTCCCGAGCCTCCATCTTCAGGTTCTACAGAGCCTCTTTCGACATCCAGTGGCCCCTTACACATCCCTCAACCCAAAGTTGAGGTTCACCCAAAGATTCCAAAGGGTCCATTACGCCGAAATGCTGCTTCCAGTCGAGCCGCCCAATCATACAGTATAGTAGATGATTTGGCACAATCCCCTGCTGCCATTTCCACACTGGAACTCCTCCAGTCGTGCCCTTCTCAAAGAAAGGCTCTACTATCTGCCGTGGGCGCTGTTGATCCTGCTGATGACCAAATGATTGTTTTCGACGCCACTCAATCGGACCACCCTCCTCTTCCTCCTTCCGTTGCTTTCCAAATCCCAGTCGAAATCCGGAACGCCACTGTATCCCGGTGTATAATTGATGAGGGGGCATCCACCTGTGTGATGTCCGCTTCGGTTTGGAAGCAACTCGGATCCCCTGAGCTGGCCCCTTCCACGATCACCCTTCGAGCATGGGACGGTCATGCCTCCCAGCCTATTGGCCTGTTTCGTAACTGTCCCATCACCCTAGCCGGTAAGACTGTTTGCGTTGACGTCGAAGTCATTGACGCCCCTCTAGACTACAACATTATATTGGGGCGAAGTTACACCTATGCCATGTCTGCTGTCCCATCCGCGGTTTTCCGCAAGATGTCTTTTCCACATAATGGGAAGATAGTCACCATTGACTAGCTATCTTATCATGAGCCGCCATCTCAGACCTCCTCCGAGACCACCATCTCTTCTGTAACCAACAAGCAAACCGTCGATTCCTTGACCAGTGTCTCCCCCGGCGTCTATAAAGATTCCACCCTGATGGGTACTTTTCCTCACCTTCCTCCCCCTCCAGTTACTGATCCCAGCTTGTCGAATGTTTGCATGATGTAATCGTCTCAGGCTGCCCATAAACGGCCTGCCTCGGCTAGTCCGCACCCTCCTCCCCGCCCTCCGCAACCCGCTCCTAGCCATCCATCTCAGCCAGCCGGACCTCCTCCTTCTGGCCCTCCCCCTACAGCTGGTGTCCCCGAACCTCTTTATCCTCCAGGCTCGGTCCCCCCTGGCCTTAACCATCTCGGCGTCGTACCTCCTGGTCATTACCTTGCTGGACAGATCCCCTTCTTGGCTCCCCCTCCCGGAGTATATTCCGTCCCCGTCATGGCCACCCTTTCTCTCCCTAACTTAACCTTGGGTATTCCGGTTTGGTACCTTGACCCCCCAGCCGCCACCCCCCCTGGTCACCCCAAACCTTACATGGCTTTGACACCGGTTCAACCGATCCCCCTCGCTTCCTCCATAGCCAACGTGCCCCCAGCACCTCCACAGGACCCTTCTCCTGCTGAGTCGGCTCCCGGGAAGAAAGGAAAAGCCTGCAGGGGGGCAACTAAAGACCAAACCACCACAACCACCTCGGCTCCTCCCCCACACTCGAAGCCTTGTGGCTTATGTGATGTCATCGGTCATGCCACTCATGCTTGTCCCGAGTTACCCCATATTCGCCCCATGGTAAAAGTCGCGTTCCCCGACACTACGGTCCCTGAAACTCCCACTCCTGCTTCGACCGTCTCCAAGACCCCCAAGACTCTCCGCACCAACAAGCCTTGTGCTTTGTGCGGTGTCCATGGCCACTACTCCCATCATTGTCCTCACCTGACGCATTACCGTGCCTCCCTTGAGGTGATCCGCGAGTATGAGGTTGAACAAAATCAATCCGCCTCTCCTATTCTCGCGCAGTATGCTGCAGACCAGCCTGAGGATCCCCCCGCTCCCATCCACATTCCCTCCCCTGATGTCCATATGACGGAGTCTACAGTCACCATTCTTTACCTATCCTCCTCTGCACGACCTTCGGAGCCTAGCCCGTCTGCAACCTCCCCCGTTGTGTCCCTTGATACTCGAGATCACTCCACTTGTGTCTCTGTTGACCTTCGCAGCCCGAGTCCTCGCCATGTTTCCGATAGCTCTCATACATCACCTTGTTTGAGTTTTGCTCATCCTGCCCCTTCCCCCCGCCATTACCGTTCGATGACTTCTGCCCCCTCACGCTGCCGTCATTTCCTTTCATCCCCTCATGTATTGCCTTGTCACACCACCTTGCACATCCCCCCGTCCACATCCTTTATCGGTTACGCCGATGGTGCAAGTCGCTACTCCAGGAATCTTGCCTCGGCAGGGTGGGCCATCTTCACCCCCTTGCATGACCTCGTTCTATCTAACGGGGTATGCATTGGTTCTGCCACCAACAATCAGGCCGAATACGATGCCGTGCGTGGCCTACTAGCTGATGCTTTGCTGCATCGCATTCGCCATCTGCACGTTCGTTTGGATTCCTTGCTTCTTGTCATGCAACTAAATGGTGTTTATCGTGTGCGTAACCCTGTGTTGTTTAGACGCTATTTACGAGTAAAAGTCTTAATACGTGCGTTTGAAACCATAACTTTCAACCATGTACCCAGAGACCAGAATCACTACGTAGATAGTATTGCAAACCATGTTCTAGATTGGCATTTATCACACACAATTCATACAAGACAATAACATTAAATCAACCATCAAAAGACGATGCATATCAATAATATGTGTCGCAAACCATATATTGATGAGTCCATCTACTCTGATACATACGACATGCCCATAGCATGTTCCAAAAACTGGGGGCACCATACGCCCCCCATACATATACATACGACATGCCCATAGCATGTTACAAACAAAAACTGGGGGCACCATATGCCCCTCCATACATTCTAGGGGGCACCACCTGCCCCTACATACATGAGAAGGGGCACCATATGCCCCTAATCACTATCTGGAGGCTCCCGGGCCAATGGCTCTGCCCCTGCAGCATGTAGATCCCGCATAGTTTGACCGGCCATCGCCATGCGCCGCATGATACCTCGCCACTCCGAGGGGAGACCAACACATGGCTCTATGTATTGGTCGTCTAAATCCTGCCACCCGCGCTCTGATACTCTGGTCAACAGCTGCTCACATCTACGGTGGATGTCCTCCAGTAGGGCGGCTGCACCATCATTTTGCGCTGCTCTCGATCCACTCGGACCTGTAGCTCCAGACGCTGCCGGTCGTCCCATATATCCGGCCGGTTTCACCGGTGCTATATCTGCATACCAAAAGTCCCTGAATCAGTATCATTATTTACTATTCAAAGACTTTAAACATGCCCATATAAGAATATCAATTTGTCACTTACCATCGGGCCCCCAGACTCGACCAGGCGGAAGTGGCAGATCCGGATCCCCACAGTAGCTCATCCCACTATACGGGTAGTCGTCTATGTACAACGGCATCTGATCCCAATGGGCAAAGAACTCCGGTCGAAATGTTCGCCCGACCGCCCCTCCTCCTCCTTTGCAGAGTAGTTGTCCCCAACGACGCATCCTGGGCTCTCTCGGGCCCCCATCTGGAAGATGCACACGAGGCCTCAAGGTCGGGATCTTCTCAAAGAAGAAGGCGCACAACAAAGTCCCATATGAGCAATCATGATTCACCTGCCGCTTGCATAGCGACAACTGTCGCTTTGGCGACACCAACATCATTTGGGCCCACCCAAAGTAGGTCCCACTCAACACACTCTCCACTATCATCATCTGCCCACCGGTGATGTGATGGAACGCCTGGGTGCCTAGAATTCGCAGCACAGCTGCAGCCACTGCACGGGTTTCTAGCCTCTCTAGATCCCCGATCGATATCCGAGTCCCCTTGACTTGGAACCCCGGTCGACAATGGCGTTCCACAAACTCCATGATATGCCGCCCTCGCGGCAACACTGGCTGCGTGTCTCCCACTATCCCCAATGGTGGGAGGCCGGTCAGGAAATACACATCCTGGACCGTCAGTTCGATCCTGTGCCCCTGCACTACAAAGATCTCCCGATCTGGATCCCAGTAACTGATAATCCGGGCCAGTAATGATTCCCCTGCTCTCATCAACGGGTTCTCCACAAACTTGAGAACCCCAAATCTGGCCAATACACGACGGACGCCCTGATCCGCCTGGATCTCTGGCCGAAGTGTTCCCAGATCCCTCTCTCTCCAGTTGACTCGTAACTCTGCCATACCTGCACAAACACATTCTTTTTGTCAGGGTACAGATCGGGCAAACCATAACCACACACAAAAACCCAACTCCCAACCATCAAACAGCACCAAGCCCCCCTCCCCTCCCAGGTCGCAGTTTTCTGCCCATTTCTGGACCAGGTCGCACTTTTTGCCCTCAAACTTGCGTCCTGGGTCGCACTTTTTGCCCCAAAAAGTGCGACCCGGCCGTAGAGAGGAGGGAGGGGCTGTTTCTAGGGTGTTGGGCCCTAAACTGCAAATCTAATCCATCAAAATGCAAGATCAAGGTTAGGCCTCTTACCTCCAACTCACAGATCTCGAATCCAACGGTCGGTTTGTCCGCTACGTTCGCCGCAAGATTTAGGGCCTTCTCTCCTCTCCACATTCACCACAGCAACAATAGCAAATGAATGATTTTGGAGGGAAAACGGCCTCATTAAAAGAGAACCCCTGTTTCTTCTTTCGACTGCTGCGACCACACCGTAGCCCCGTTCGACAAACCGTCAGCACCGCTGGATAGATCTCACCGAGCTCTCAAATGGGTTTTCCTTAGTTTTTGGTGATTTGATACTTCACCCGGACACATTTTTCCACGAATGGTCACTTCACCACTCCTTAAAAATCGAATTTCCTCACTTACGACACTTGTACTTGGGGCACCACATCGCCCCCTTACTTGTCCATGTTCGTGTTGATTTTCGTCATGAGTGCCCACTTTGTACTCATGTTTCTATGACCCCCATTGGGGCCTTTACTGTGTGGCAGCACTCTACAGTCGCCCTTGTTTAGAGCATCCAAGTCGAGTCATCATTGCATTCATGGAGTCTATCCTGCGTCCTTTTACACCCCACTATAGCCCTCCATCCTTCTTTGCTTGGTTCCTCCCTTGTGTCGCATATCATGACCTTCAGCCTCACTGTCCCCTGTCCCTTTCGATATTGTGTCAGTCGCTGCCATGTCATTCATGCCCTTTATGCTCTAACAAGGGAAGTCGTCCATTCGCCACTCCATCCTTCCCCTTTCCACTATCATCATTGGTGTCAGTCTGTCTGTCGCTCTAGTGTTCTTCTCTCGTGCCTTAGTTGAGGATCTCTCATTGCCTCACCTACGGCGGACCTCCTTCTGTCGACATCAGCACATTTATTCCAGAAGCAAGGTCTAGAGGACGGTGTACCTTGGTTCCAGCTTCCACTTTTGTTCGGTGCCTCGGATCAGGCAGGGGGATCTCTCACTTCCCTTTGACTTGATTGCTTCTCCAACTCCTTTCAGCATGATCGAGATTCGTATACTGGACAGTCCAGTGACCCAGCAGCCGCTCTTGATGATTCCCGGGCGTGTGTGAGATGTCTCAACCCTCATGAGGGGGTGGCCCTGCAGGTAGCCCCCCACATGCCCGGATGACCTCTTCATTGCAGCCTTTGATGCCGCTCCAGATTTTGATGATGTTGGCCTTAGCCACTTGCGGCACCTCTATGATTTGCATGTATCAGTCAGATTTTGTGAGCCCTTCCCCATTTACAGGGGGCATTTGGGTTGTATTTATCTCATGTACTCAGATGATATTGTACTAGTCCTGGCTGTTATCCCAGGCACAGCATGTATATGAGACTCTTCATTGTATTTTTATCTGGCTCTTGATTATGCCAGTTGTACTCTATGGTTCGGTCCCTTGTTCACTGGACACACTATTCTTTTGTACTTTGTCACGGCGGGCATAGGTATGCCTCCCCCGCCGCCTTCAGCACAGGTACCCTCTCATAACAGAGACTTGTTGCACCTGCGAGTCTCGTCTCCTGAGGGTCTAGTCCTTCAGCACACTATCTACCTCCCACTTCTCTCTCTGACATACCCTTTTGTTGTCTAGTGATTGTATTCTTACAACGTACTTCGGTCATACGATTTGCTCCTGACACTCGCACGCTGGGGGGCAATCTGTTACACCATTTTTTTGGTCATCTAACCTTTCATCATTAGATGGACCCAAGTACACCATGTAAGACCAGTTTTACCCCAAGTAAAACTGCTTTCACTATGTTAATTAGGAAACCCCAAAAGGAATAATTAATTAAACCATAATTTAATTATTATTCCCACTCATGTTTAACCCAAAAACAAAGAAATTAATGAGATAAACCCATAGTTATCTTATTATTTTCTAGGAATAATTATTTAATAATATTCCTTGTTAAATATGGCCAAATCAACCACCATTAATCAAATAAATCATTATTTATTTGATTATATCCCAACCACTTCCTTAAAAAGATAAATAAATCATTTATTTATTTATTTTTCACTAATCGAGGGATTTGACCCAAGTCAAACACCCTTTCCCTCCAACAAATAATAATAAAATATTCCATAGAGGTGGATCTAGATTTGGTTAACATTATTTTAATCATGCATCAAGATCTAGAATGACCCAATATTTTGTTATAAATAGGAGGGTTTTCCCCTTCATTCTTCACCTTTTGTTGCATAGAAGATCACTCTGGATCTATACACTTGGTCTCATTTCTACTATTTTGCTCCCATTGAGCTCTACCTTCTACATTGGGTTTTCTACATCTACAGGAGAGAGAAAGCTTAGATCTGAAGTGCTGAGGACTACAAAGAACCCATCCCATTGAGGAGATCTGGATACACCTTCTTGTTTCCTCCCAGGTGCCCTATAATATAAAAATTCATTCAAAAATCGTGTTCTTGTCTTGTCTGTTGGATGCATGGAGCAAACTCTTTACTTTTCTGCTTAATATCTTTCCATTTATAGATCTGTTTGTTGCAGCACTTTAACTACTAATTGCAGATCTGAAGATGTTTTGCAGCCATTATTGTTGTTAGGGCTATTAGTTATGCATAGCTAAAGTGGGTCTTTTTCGTACACTTCGACAAAGAATTCATACTAACAAAGTGCATCCGTTGATATTTTGATATCCTCATTTGGATCTTCTTCTTCTTGATGTTTTCCTTCAATGAAATTAATAAAATCTCTTCTTTGCAATACCTTTCTTGAACTAAGATGAATACCATCTAGATCAAGAGGATATGTTTGGAGGTGTTGTACCTTAGCATTGTAAGTGAGCTGATATACTTCATTGTATGGGTTTGGAAATGGTGGTACAAGTAGTTGAGCGGGGGTGGATATATGATATGGATATGGTTGAGGTTGTGGTGGAGGTGGAGGTGGATGGTAGGTGTTATCACCAAAATCGTACTTGATTGGATGATGATCAGACAACTTCAATGTAACTCTTTCAAACCAATCTTGTAACTGAGGCTTAGCCTCCTCAGTATGAAAGGGCTTTCTCAAGGGTTAATGATATTGAATAAAGATATATATATATATGGCTAAATCTATTGTTTGTGTCTTGGTTTTGTATGTTTGTGGGTTGAAAATATTAAGGCTAATACTACCATTGGGCTTACGCAGTCAACGAATCAGTACGTTCAGTGGCAATGTTTCTTGACATGGAAGCTGAGAAAAATAGGGGTTTTTAACAAAGAAAATTCACTCAAGAGCATAGGTCAACACAGTCATTTCATTACTAAAGGAAGTCGGAGCATAGGGTTATGAATTCTGAGTAATAGCAATGAAATCTACTGCTAATGATTCAAAGGCAATTCACTCATAAAACATAGAAAAACACAGTCATCTCATTACTAAAGGAATTCAGAGCATAGGGTTATGAATTATGAGTAATAGAAATGAGATCTACTGCAAGTAGTTAAACATAATATGTATATCAAAAAAACATTAAAACCCCATGAGAATCTCATATCTGTTAGGAAGAAAACCTCTCTGCATTACTGATCACAGTCAATTACATAAAGCAGCAGTTTTGCCAAAAAGTCTCCAACCCATGACAAATTCGACCTCTTGGCCTTCAATAGACCTCTTCCAACATCATATAATCTCCTTTTAGGCTAGATACATCGAATTTATAACTATTGACACCTTGCATAACCATAAGATATGAAATTTATTACAAAAAAACACCTATCCTACTTGACAGTCCTATTTCAAAAAGGACTCAAACTCCTTATTACTATATTTAACAACCTTATCTACTTGAAATTACATCATTGAAAAGTATATCATTACATGGTCGAATTTGGATCATGATATTCAGTTCTTCATTGACCACTTTGTTTTCCTCCACAAAAGCAGGAAACCATACCCTATTTTTTAGGCATAAGATTCTTTTCCTTCCTTGTACATTTTCACCATCATTTAATATTAATTTCGTGGTACTTCGATATTGAATATTATTTTAACATGTCCCATCACTCTTCCCTAGCCTCCAGATGTCCAAAACCACTTTAAAACCTTTCTCAAAATGGTGTAATGTTCTGCGCTATGAAAACACAGCAGTTTTGTAGCGCCTTTCATAGCACTGTTATTTCAACCTTTATTTATCAACTTTTTTCCTTCTTTCCTCCAATATTATTTTAATTACCCTATAATACATCCTACATAGAAATTTCAATCCTTGATTCATTCTTCAACCATTCAAAAACTGATCAAAATGAGCAAGAAAAGTTGCTACAGCAGTTTCGCAGCGCTTTTCTACTTTTTTACAATGAATGCGCTATGAAACTACTGAGTATGCATTTTTGTCAAAAAATTTCAAATTTTAAACTATAATTATGACCAAAACTCCAAATATAACTGTCTCCATCATTTAAAAAACAATATCAACTGTAAAAACACAGTCATTCTAGCTTTCTTGAGGCATTTCTTATAGATTTCTCCTTTTTTTTCCTGAAAAATAGGTCTTGGGACAAAGCCTATATCTCATAATCCATGATGTATTTTTAGAAACTGAAGGATGTGTTTGTAGGCCATTATATATTGAATAAAAACCTCTCTTTGGTTTTTGAAACACATCTGCTGTTGTCGAGAAACTGCCTTTGAAAAACATGTGTAAAACAAGAAAACTCTATTTTCTGAAAAATAGGGCTTCAAAGAAAGCCTTGCATCTCCTAATGGATAACACCTGTGATAAAAGTGAGAGAGATTATTGTTATTGGATATGTGTGTGAAAATAACCTCTCTCAGGTTCTTAAAATACCTTTTTTTTTCCTCATAAACCTCCTTTGAAGTTGACTTCTCAAAACCCGAAAAAACATGGATTCTTGGCTTATTAGGAATTTTTGGCACAAAATATTTTGGAAATTAAATACAAATGGAAAATGATGAATGTTTGACATGAAAGAACTTTAAAGAAGAGTTTATTTGAACCTTAGGATGAGCTTTAAACTATAAAAAATCTAAAACCTTCCCTTGATCAAACCTAAATTGACTCCTAAAACCCTATTTTGATCCATGAAATTTTGTAACCTTGTCAAAATGATGTTTTCAAACTTTTTGGGTGATAACAGTGGCTCCACTTGGGATGGTATGCCCCTGTGGTACACCAAAGAACTTGTAGTTCCAGTGCCATCCATCTTCTTGGAAATAAAAACTCTGAAAATTTTCCAAATCTTCTTCAAACTCTTATGGCCTTCACCTCGGGCTCAAGCTTGATGATCACTATAGAAGAAAAAAAATTGTAACTACTAAAAGGATGCTAAGTCAACTTTGAGCTTATTCACACACTCCTACCTACCCTATCAGGTGCAATCTCCATTTTTAACTCAAGCAACATGAAACTTCCAATGAAGCCAGTCATTGATCTGATCTGATACTTGAATTTCTTGAATAAACTTGAACCAAAAAAAAACAAGATACTGGAATGACCAAGGCAACATAAGATGCATCTGATCTTCATAATGAAAATATAACTAGAAATCTAGATTGTAGAACATTTCCATGTAGTCAGCTATAGGATCAAAGAAGACATGATCTGTTTGATGCTTCGCATGACATTTTGCAGCTTTGGAAAACTCATCCATCCTTTTATCAACCACATAGGACTTCAGTTGTGTGCTCTCAAACTGCTTTTCAAACTATTTTTCAAAATTAGAGTATTCTTCCTCAAACTCAAAGGACAAAGGTGGCATCACACTCTCTTTATTTTCCGGCATAAAAATCATTTGAAAAGACTAACCATGATCATGAATATTATGAGATTGAATTTTATCTTGTAAAACTTCAATATCTTTTTCATGGTTCTTAGCAACTTCATCCACAAATTGAATCTTAACTTCTGACTTGCACTCAAATGATTTCAGATTAGAAGATAAGGATAAAGAAAAAATTTCACCTACTTCTTCATTGGTGTGATCATAATTTGATGTAGGCTGATGCAAGAAATGACATGAAGAATCAAATTTTTCCTGTACCTGAGGATTGTAGAAAGAATTTTCCAATATTTCCTCTTGCTGTTTGAAATGATTCTCATACTCCTGATGATCAAAACACTGACAAGTCTGCTGCAAATTTTCATCAAACTCAGAGGATGTAACATGATTATCATAAATAAACTCCTATTGGGTTTCATTTTCATCCAAGAGAAAAGATATCCTTTCTTCTTGGTGATGAAAGGGATTGTCATGAAGGGCCTCTAAAATTTCCTCATCCATGAACTCATCATCTTCATAACAATTCTCCAAATTTTCAATAAAACTCACACATTGTTTACAGCAATCTTTGACTAGTAGTAAGGAGGGATGACACTCTTCATACATCTCATAAAATGCAACATGGAAATCAACAAGAGAATATAATGAACCATTTGACAAGATTTCATACCAAGACCATTCTTTTCCTTCTAAAGTGGACATAAACATCTTCATGAGACAATCCTCAGGGAACTCAACCTTAAGAATCTGTACATGCATATGGAATCTAACCAAATGAAGAGAAGCATTGTATTTTGTTTCATATTTGAATATAGGAAGATCAGTTAACCATTCAACCTTTGGCATAGGATTTGGAAAACCAGGGATGTGGGACCGATTCGTAGGTGCATACCTAGCATTTATTCTTGCAATGGAATTCATCTTGAAACTTCATCAAGATACTGATCTTCAAGCACTGGAGTCACCTTCCAATTGATTATTTGATGTGTGGAGTTGCCAAAGCAGAAATACAACCAATATGTGACTAAGTGTCTACTGCTCTCAGACCTTAGAACTGCAACTTTTTCATTCTTCCTAGGGAAAATTTACACCTTCGGTCCCTGGAAATGGCGCCAAAATGTTATCACCAAAATCGTACATGATTGGCTGTTGATCAGACAACTTCAGTGTAACTTTTTCAAACCAATATTGTGACTGAGGCTTAGCCTCCTCAGTCTGTGAGGGCTCTCTCAAGGGTTAATGATATTGAATAAAGATATAGATAGATGGCTAACTCTATTTTTTTTGTCTTGGTTTTGTATGTTTTCAGGTTGAAAAGATGAAGGCTAATACTACCATTGGGCTTATGGAGTCAACAAATCAGTAGGTTCAGTGGCAAGGTTTCTTAACATGGAAACAGAGGCAAATAGGGGTTTTTAACAAAGACAATTCACTCAAGAACATAGGTCATCATAGTCATTTCATTACTAAAGGAAGTTAGAGCATAGGGTTCTGAATTCTGAGTAATAACAATGAAATCTACTGCTAATGGTTCAAAGGCAATTCACTCATAAAACATAGAAAAACACAGTCATCTCATTACTAAAGGAAGTCAGAGCATAGGGTTATGAATTCTGAGTAATAGAAATGAGATCTACTGCAAGTAGTTAAACATAATATGTAGATCGATAAAACATTAAAACCCCATGAGAATCTCATATCTGTCAGGAAGAAAACCTCTCCGCATTACTGATCACAGTCAATTACATAAAGTAGTAATTTTGCCAAAAAGTCTCCAACCCATGACAAATTCAACCTCTTGGCCTTTAATAGACCTTTTACAACATCAGATAATCTCCTTTTAGGCTAGATACATCAAATTTCTAATTACTGACACCTTGCATAACCATAAGACATGAAATTTATTACAAAAAGACACCTATCCTACTTGACAGTTCTATTTCAAAAAGGACTCAAACTCCTTATTACTATCTTTAACAACCTTATCTACTTTAAATTACATCGTTGACAAGTATATCATTACATGGTCAAATTTTGATCATGATATTTAGTTCTTCATTAACCACTTTGCTGTCCTCCACAAAAGCAGGAAACCATACCCTATTTTTTAGGCATAAGATTCTTTTCCTTCCTTGAAAATTCTGACCATCATTTAATCTTATTTTCATGGTATTTGGTTGTTGAATATTATTTTAACATGTCCCATCACTCTTCCCTAGCGTCCATCTATCCAAAACCACTTTAAAACCTTGCTCAAAATTCTGTAATGTTCTGTGCTATGAAAACATAGCAGTTTCGTAGCACCTTTCGTAGCACTGCTATTTCAACCTTTATTCTTCAATTTTTTTCCTTAGTTCCTACAATATTATTTTAATTACCCTTTAATACATCCTCCATAGCAATTTCAATCCTTGATTCATTCTTCAACCCTTCAAAAACTGATCAAAATGAGCAAGAAAAGCTACTACACCAAAACTTCAAATATACCTATCTCCATCATTTAAAAAACCATATCAACTGTAGAAACATAGTCATTATAGCTTTCTTGAGGCATTTCTTGTAGATTTCTCCAATTTTTTTCCTAAAAAATAGGTCTTGGGACAAAGCCTATATCTCATAATACATGATGTAGTTTGAGAAACTGAAGGAGATGTTTGTAGGCCATCATGTATTGAATAAAAGCCTCTCTTGGATTTTTGAAACACATCTCCTGCTGTCCAGAAACTGCCTTTGAAAAACATTTGTAAAACAGGAAAACTTTGTTTTCTGAAAATAGGGCTTTAAAGAAAACCTTGTATCTCCCAATGGATAATACTTGTGAGAAAAGTGAGAGAGGGTATTTTTATTTGATATGTGTGTGAAAATAACCTCTCTCAGTTTCTTAAATACCTTTTTGTTTGCTTAGAAACCTCCTTTGAAGTTGACTGCTCAAAACCAGAAAACAGAGTTTTTGCTTCATAAATTTCAGCAGTTTCGTAGCGCTTTTTGCCTTTTTTACACTATATGTGCTACGAAAACAGGAATTCTTGGCTTATGAGGTAGTTTTGGCACAAAAAATTTGTGAAATGAAATTCAAATGGAAAATGGAAAATGATGAATGTTTGACATGAAATAACTTTAAAGAAGGTTTTATTTGAACCTTAGGATGAGCTTTAAACTATAAAAAATCTAAAAAATTCCCTTGATCAAACCTAAATTGACTCCTAAAACCCTATTTTGATCCATGAAATTTTGTAACCTTGTCAAAATGATGTTTTGAAATTTTTTGGGTGATAATAGTAGGGATAGCATGGAGTTGGGTATGGAGGATATTGAGAGAAATTTTGAGGATATTGTGGATTTTCCCAATAAGGTCCTTGCCAACCATGTTGCCACGATTGGTTTTGGGGTTGAGATGGCCGAGGTTGCCAAAGAGGGGGGTCCCAATTAATTTCAGATGGATGTGAATAAGCTTGAAATTGTGAAGTGGGCCCTTGGATCATATCAAGTTAACTAAGCTGACAGGGTATCCTTGGAGCTACATAACATAGCTTCTTTGGTGATTTCCTTGCTCCATTTTCTTCCTGGTAAACTTCTTTAAACCTGGGGAATGATGGACAACATTTAGTAGCATATGATTCTGCATGGATTAACAAAATATCAACATCTTCTTTCTTCTCATTTTGCATTCTTAACATTTCTACTTGTTCACTTAGATTGCTAAGAATTTTTGTTTTAAAATTGTCAAGAAAATTTCCAAGTTCATATTGCCTTACCAATGTTGAGGAAGATTTACTTACTCTTTCCCTTCCTCTTGATACGCGCTTGCATGTTTCACAAATTTCTTCAAATGAAAATTGGTATACACCTCCTCCACTCATGACATTAAGGAGATCAATCTACTCATCCCTAATTGTTCTAAGTAAGAGGGTTTTTAGTGTGTCAAATCCTAAATGATGTAATTTTTCCCTCTTAACATTAAACATGAACCTATCTATGAAATCCTCAAGGCTCTCATCCTCTTTTTGATTCATTCTAAACATTTCTTCTTTAAGATCATGGGTTTATATTTTCCTAGGAATACCTTTTTCATATCATTCCATGATATTATTGAATTAGTACCTAGACTCATGAATCATTTAAGAGATTTATCCTTCAATTTTGCAGGAAAAAATCTCAACTTTTGAGTGTGTGATAAGTAGCCACAAGATCTAAAAAGTATCTCAAATTCAAAGAGAAATGTTTCCAGATCCTTTGTCCTCATACCATGAAAGTTGGGGAGGAAATATGGAGGGATGTTCTTCATATGTACATTGATGTCCATATCTTGAATGTGAAACCAAATAATATCTTCTTCATTGTCATCATATCCATCCATCTCTTCTACCGTCGAAAGTGTATGGTGATGTGGTTCTTACTGGACCACGTGGTCGAGTGGGGGGGGGGGGGGGGGTTAGTATTGGAGAAGTATTTTTTTTTAATTTCTGAATATCCCTACTCCTATGAGGCATGCAAATCAGATTTTTTTGAATTTTTCAATATTTCAGAAACAACATGAAAAAGGAAAGAAAAAAATATTGCTAAAACAGAATCAAAGCATCTACTAGACACCTCCTCGGAAACAACTCCAAAAAGTGGTGAGTCCTAGTATTGCACTAAGAGTGTTGCAACTCCTAGGGGTTGCCGTACTTCACTTTATCAACTCGGGGTTCATATAAACTTGGAGGTGACAGTGCTATATACACAGCAGATGAATTCTACTCATTTCATCCTCTTTCTCTCTATGAAAGGGTGCTACTTCTAGGGGTTTTTAGTGAAGCTTGTCACACTTCAATGAAACTAAAATAAATTGCAGAAAGAAAATGACAGAAAGGAAACTAAACTAAATTTCTGAAAATAAATAATAGGAAAGGAGACTAATTTAACTTGATGAAAAGAAATGGTAGAACATAAACTAATTTAAATCACACTTATCTTGTCCAATCGGATAAACATTCCCTACTTATCTTATGCTCTATCTACCATGCTTCTATCCATGCAGCTAGGTTATCCATGACTTAATTTTAATTGAAAATGTGTTGATTGCAGTCCAAAGGGAAAGGGATAAAAATGATAATGGAAGGCTTAACACACGAAACAAGGCTCAAAGGAGTGAAAAAGGTGTTTGGACTTTATTAAAGTGCATAATATCGCAAATGAAAAGTGCAATGGTGGAATTGTGATGGAGGGATGGAAGTGCCATATGCGATATGTGATATTAGTTCAGGAGGTAGATGCAATAACAATATCGCAATCGATGTCAGGAGGGGGAAGTATTAATGGGAACCACGTGAAAATGTGATTTGCGATTATGATAAGTCTTTAAAGGAAAAAGGGAAAACGCTGTGAAATGCGATGGGTGATGTGGTAAAGGAGGGCTAGTGGTAGAGTACGACATTGATATCGCAATCGTCATTGGGAGTGGAACATGTTATGAGAACCAAATGAAAAATGTGATTTTTTATTTACAATGTGGCAGAGTACGAAGAATTATCAGTGTTTGAAGCAGTAAGTGTTAATGGGAACCAAATGAAAAATATGATTTGTGATTTGCGGTGTGGTGGAGTGTGGAGAATTATCGCATTCGAGATTTGGAGTAGTAAGTGTTAACGGGAACCAAATGAAAAGTGTGATTTGTGATTGCAGTAAGTCTTAAATGAAAGACGGAAAAGGTTGCGAAATGTGATTGTGAAAAGGAATTGCATTAATTTTTAAAGGAAAAAGGGTAAGGTTGATTTCTAAAGGATTTTCGACTGTTTTTGTTAATAATCGGCAAAGGTAAGGTAAAATTGAAAATCACAAAAGAGCTACAGAAAGGAAAATAGAGGGGAGAAGAGATCCTGTGAAATGCGAAGTGCGATAAGTGGGAGTTTTGAGGAGAAAGGCGGAGGTCAAACTTTTAATGGTTTTTGTGAATAAAAAAGGTGCGGCAACTGTTAAGGAGAGAAGAAGGAGGGAATAAAAGACGCTCCAATAGTGTTCAGGCATGAAAATAGAGCTGGAAAATGAAGCGAGACGACTTGATGAACTTTCTTGGGACTGTTGTTACTCATTCCTACAATCAAACCTGCTGATTCATGCACGAAAAAAGACAAAATGTGTGATAAAAACAATGAATAGAAAGCAGTTTTTTTGGCTTGTGGGGAGGTCAACCCTTCTCAAACTCTATTGATAGAGATGAGAGGGGAATTCTTGACCACAAATTTTGGATTTTTCCTCTACTCTATTACTCTCATAATAAAATGAAGAACTACAACAACAAAGTGAAAGAAAAAACTAAACAACAATGAAACTATTAGAAGCAGAACTAACTAAATGATAGAAACAAAACTAGCTAAATGATAGAAAGGAAAGAATGAAACATCAGAGAAGTTGAGGCACATGGATTGGGCCCTAACCTATAAGCCTCGCTCCCTGGAACTAGATCAGTAAAAAAACATCTGCCTACTCATTGCATTACAAAGAATACATTCTTATTACATCCTGAAGGTCTTAAACAAAAAAATCCTAATAGAATGGAAAATAATGGCATGGGATGGAATTGAATGCAAATGGAATCAACTAGCATCGAATGGATCGGAAAATCGACTAGAATCGACCCCAATTAGCTCTTGATCAGCTTTATTTATCCTCAAGGGAAGCTACCAACAACTCCCTATGAAATAGTGATTGAGTCTACTTTGACTCCAAGTAAACCATAGATTGGGTGCACATCATCTTCAATTTGCTTGGCTTCCTTTGATAGTTAAGGAGGGTGGACAAAAACCTTGAATCTCTCCAAGATTTCTTAATAATTTCCTGATATTTTGCTCATTTATTCTTCAATCTTGATCTTCCAGTGGCAGGGAGAAAGTCCCTAAATTATCCCCTTCTCCAAATCTGCATAATCTGCCAAATATTCTCAAAATATTCTACAAAAATAACCAATATTGGGCACAAATATGAAATTACCTTTAAACCTTCCTAAGAAAATATTAAAGCATAAGAAAACATTATTAAGTGTATAAGGAGAGATTTAATATATCTTTTATGTGCATAAGGAAGGTTAGCTGGGCCTAAGAAAGGTTAGATGGATCTTATTTTATGTCTAATTTAGAGGCCCATCATATGTCAAGAAACTTCAAAATCCCACATCGATTATACATTTGCATTCTGAGAAAAATCTGGGAAACATTTCTACAACAATTCCTATTCACATATCAATTAAACCTGGAATAATTGAGAACATCCATATAGGTGCTTCTTGTTTGATTGAAGAGATCAAAACTTACAAATCCCTATTTCAAGAATTTTGAGACATTTTTTCCTGGACTTACGAAGAAATGTCAGGTATTGATCGCAAGATTGTTATTCATTGTATTAATAAATACTCGATGCTAAACCTATTAGATAGATATTATGTTCAATACATCCTTCGAAATATGTTGCAATCAAAGCCAAAGTTGAAAAATTACTACGAGCATGATTTATTTATCCTATTCCTTTGAAGGATTGTGTATCTAATATAGTTCACGTAACGAAAAAACAAGGGACTATCAGAGTATATGTCTATTATCAGGATATTAACAAGGCTTATCCCAATGAAACTTATCCTACCCCCTATATCGATTAAATTGTTGATGATTATGCCGGAAATGAAATATTCTTGTTTATGGATGGTTTTTCTGGTTACAATCAAATCAACATACTCCCTGCTGATCAACCTAAAACAACATTTATATGTCCTTGGGGCATGTTTTCATATTGTAAACTACCTTTTGGACTAAAAAATGTTGGTGCAACTTTTCAAAGAGCTATGTCTTGTGAATTTCACGATATTAAACATATTGTACAACCTTACCTGCTCATTCTTTGCACATACAAGATCATCCAACACACTTACATGTTCTCTTTATGAGATGCAGGCATTAAAAAATTCATTTGAATCCACAAAAATGTGTTATTTTTGAATAACCAGGACGTTTACTAGGGTTCGTCGTTTCAAAAGAAGGCATTCGTGTCGATCCTGTTAGTGTCGATATCTTCATCCTTCCGTTAGTGATAAAAATTCTCTTGTCGCATTGCATATTAGGTGTCTCACTTGGTCAGCTGCATTCCATTAGGAGCATGGATCATCTGACGGTAGTGGCTTGTTGCTCATGTCCCTCATGTCCTTTACCTGCTGGCCCATTTCTGTTCATTAAGATCATTTGCAGTCACTTCTTGTCTCATAGTTTGCAAAGAGTCATTTTTAGGGTTTTAATGTCATTAGGTCTAGGGTTTCATTAATAAGGTCTTCAGAATGCCCAATAATGGTCAGCAGGCACATGAGGAGTTTGAAATAAGGTTTCAATACTAATAATTTCACCATCATATGCTTAATAATGTATTTTTCTTCAAAACTCTTTTGAAGAAAAATAGAGTATTTCATCTTTTTATGTATAAATGTAATGTAATTTCAAGTTTTCTAAGTTGTAATAATATTTTCATTGGCAACCCTGGTCACCTTTGTCAAGCTCCAGCCAATCCATTCCCTGCAGGACAAACATAAATCACATCATTCAGTCAAAAAGCCAAAATGAAGCAAAACAGAGTTTTTTAAAAAGTGTCAAAATCTGAAACATTACAAAGTGGGTTTTTTGAAATGGAGAATTAAAGATCCTTAGTATATAAATCATTTTTATGTTTCAAGAGTTCATTTGTATGCCAAGAGGACAGAGTAAACCAAGGAGAAATCGTGAAGAGTGAAGGAAGCAATTTGAAGGGGAAACTGTGCAAGTTCAGCTGTGCAGCGCATTGGCTGGGTGACGCGATGCATTGGGTCAGCCTCCACTGTGTTAAGAATACTGTTGCGCGGTGCATAGGAGTTACATGGTGCATTGGGTTTGTTGCGCGACGCGTAGGGCCACAAATCATTTTGAACCCCAATTTCATTCAAACTTCGAATTTGCTCGGTCATTTCCGGTCCAAGTAAGTCAATAAACGTTGTCACTGCTAATAAACATGTGTCTTGTGATATCTATGAGGATTTAAATAAAATTTCAAACCCTATTATATTGTTCAAATAATGCTTCTTTAGGGTTTATAATTTGGTTTTGTGCCTATCACTTCCACTTCCCCACCTTGCTATTCCCTCATCACTGTTATTCTAGTCCCATTAGCACATTTCCCTATCCCTAAATCACTCATTCCCTATCCCAATTCCCATTGTTCCATTAAAAATTTCCCAAACCCAAATGCTATCCCAAAAAACCTAGTGACTGCCCCTAAAACTCTTTAATTGGAAAATTTAAATTGGAAAAATCTCATCATTACCCCTACCCTCTCCCTCCATAGTCCCTCACATATTATCACACATTTGGCAACAAAAACCAAAGACACCAAACTCCTCATATTCATCTAAGACAATATAGACTTTGGCAATCATGGAGACAGATTCCTCTTATGACCAAGATAGTGACTCCACAATTGAATTGCATGCACCTAGGAGACCTCACAAGAGTTGCAGAAATGTGAGGGAGGAGCCTACTTCATTCTCTAACCTACAGGCCTGTCCTCCTGCTATTTCATGTTTTCAACAGCAATCTTGTTATCAATTTTGTGAAATGATTGCTAGAGTCCACCACCATCATGAGTTGGCCCGATTGTTCGTGCTGCATTTACATAATGGCCAAGTCACTCTTGCAGGTGTGACATTCACTTTAACACCTGAAACTATCTCTCAAGCAACTGGTATTCCAAATGTTGGAGAACAATGGAACAAAAGGCAACAGGTTGACAGGGAACACTATAATCCATATATCAAGCCCAGTTTTTTGAGACAACTTGGTAGATTTTTTCCCTTTCGGTTTCTAAAAGATTCATATGCTCCTTTGATGAAACTCATTATCAAATATTTCAGTTGTGAGGGTCGATTTTCACGTCTCTATGCCTATCATATCAGGTTGCTTATGCATTTTACTAGGGTGAGAATGATGAACCTCCCTTATTTAGTGTGTCAGAATATTGAGAAGATGACCACTCTCGTGCAAAGGAAAACTCCTGAGCAGCAGTATAACAGTATCTATCACTTTGCACTTATCAAAATTGTGGTTATGCATTAGCTTGGCTTGCAGGATATTTCATGGGAGGATTTCATTTCTAATGATTTCTTCACAGCTCCTCAGGTACCTTCAGACATTTTTCATGAGGTAGGTGAACCTCCATATCATCATGAAGGTCATGAGACACAGACCGCTAGTGTGCCGGTGTTTGTCACCTATCAGAGGGGCACTAGAGGGTCATTTACAGCAGCCAGGCGAGTATTATCTCCACCCGGGGTGGAAGGGGTCTCGCTTCCTTCATCAGTAGTACAGGTACAGGACAAGGGTAAGAGGCCCATACATGATGAGGGGCCTTTAGGAGGCTAGAATATAGACTTCATACTAATTGATGATGATTTAGGCTCACCAAGCTCAAAGCTGAGAGAGATTGTTCAGGAGCAGAAGGCGGAGATAAACACTTTGTCCGTCAATTTGCAAAGAGCCCAGTGGATAATCAATTACCTGGAGCAGAGAAACAAACAGCTGGAATATTAGCAAACTATCATGGAGCTACAAAACATACGTGAGAACCGGCAAGCTACCAAAAGGAGCCAAACCGAGATGACATCCATTGAGTAAGAGATTGAGGCTGATCGTGAAAATTGGCTTGAAAGGGTAAATATTCATTTGGAAAAGCTATTGGAGAAGGCCAACAAGGAAAATAACATGTTGAGGCAAATGGCTAATCATTATTGGGCAAGAAATCATGTTTGCAAGGCACGAATCAAGATCCTGAAGGCTAAGTTGGAGAGGGCCTCCAAGCATCGGAAAAGGAAAGATAGAGTTTAGATTTTGGCCGAGGCTTCCTTGGCCCATCATAGTACATGATGGAGGACACTTAGCCCAAATTTCGAGAAGTTTGGGACACTTTTTGGAAATTTTGATTTTTTGGCCTAAAAACAGATTTTTCAGCTCTATGCGTTGCGCCACTTGGCGCACGCTTTTGATGGGAGGTTCCTCTTGGTGAAAAATTTACATTTTTGGATTTTTCATGAAAATTTATGCATGCCTACCTATGGCCAAGATATTTTGACAGGTTTCGGGTTTCTAGAAGGGTCAAAAACACCCTTAAAATGACCTTTCTTCCCCTCTTTGGACACACAGGAAGCAATGTTGGGAAAACTCATTTTTGGAGGAGCACATGGAAGCCAAATTTAGAAATTCTACTTGTGTTGGAAAGTAGATAGGTAGAAATTTCCAACAAGCCCACTTGGAGCAAATTTGGACACCTGGAAGGCCTCCAAAATTAGCTCCAAACTTGCATGACGCATAGAGAAATCAGGCGTGGCGCATTGGGGATTTTTGCTCATTTTGGACTCAATAACTCTGTTTTTTGCCTAGTTTTTGACATTTTGACTTTCTTGCTTCCAAATGTTAAACTCATGATGTAATTTGATGTACTTTGGTGGATCTTGATGTAATTTTATTAAATTTTACTCATGGAGGTGGATTCATCCATCAAAAGGTGAATTGCAACTAAACGAATTGTTGGAAATATGATGCAAAAGTGTTGTCCTTGATGGCAACCCACTGAGTGAAGATGAAGACATGCGACTGTTGACATGTGTTGTCCTTGATGGCAATCCACCTGATGAATTTATTCTTGACGTGATGGACTTGTTAAATGATGTTTGTTAGCAATATGATGATGAATGTTGTCCTTGAAAGGCAACCCTCTTGATAAAGATGATGGAAACTTACTTCATGAAGTTTTGCTTGATAGAATGTCTTGATGAAGTTGTTTAAAGATGAAAATTTGATGTATCTACAGTGAGTACAGAAGGAAGTAAAGAAAGGAATTCAGCTTGTGCTAAATCTTTGATAAAAGAGTATGTTTCAAGGCATACGCGTATCGGTCTGAGGGAAGTCGCGTATGCACGCGGAAAAGAACGTGCCAAGTCGCGTATGGGCTAAAGCACTCATAAAGTGAAAATCCAGGGGTAAACACCATGGTATGGACCCATTGTATTGGGTAATGATTCGTCTAAATGACCCCGTCCAGGAATACCATCGGAAGTAATGTAGTTTTGGGCTCATGGTATTGAAAAAGGGGCCCGTGATATTGAAGGCTCATGGTATTAATTTGGCCCGTGGTATTGAAAAAGGATAAACCTATAAAAGGAGAAGAAATTCATTTTGCAAATCATGAGTGAGGGTGCAAGATGTCTGAGCTTTAATGAATACTTCTCTGTGAAGTATATCTGTATGGAAAGGGTAAAGGTTTGATGATAGATCTGAATCTATGATGCACCTATGAAGAAATGATGAAGCAGGATTTCTAGATCTGAAATGTATCTGTATTTTCTAGATCTGTTTAGGGAAGGCTTAGATCTGAAATGAGGCGAACATATGTCTGAAGTAAAAGGGTAAATCTGAACTAAATGTGTGATCTAAAGAAGTATGCTGCTCTATGATGGTTGAAGATCTATACGCTACTTCGCCAAAGAGGAAGTGCATATATACGCGGCTTCACTGAAGAGAAAGCGCGTATGCGCAATAAAATTAGCTTTGTAATTTGTACTGAAGTATACGTTGGTTTATATGGAAGGAAGTGCGTATATACACGACATCAGAGAAAGGAAAGCGCGTATGCAAACTAGGGTTTGCTGAAGCAAAGGGTATGAAATATCTGATCTGCTATGCTGTGTTTCTGATATTTGATCTGTGTTAATAAGTATCTGTTGGTGATGTATGTTTGTGCCTAAAAGTATGGAAAGGGTCCAGTTTGAAAATATGATGAAATGTGGCCTGCTAGTGTTGTTCTATTGAAGTTGTTGGATCCAGTGTGAAAATTGATGAAACGGGGTCCAAGGTGGTGCTGAAGGTTGTAGCCTTCAGTCAGGGGGTTGTAGCTCCCTTCCAGGTGAGGCTGGTAAACGAGATCGGGGGGTCGTAGCTCCCTTCCAGGAGAGGCTGGTAAACGAGTCGGGGGGTTGGAGCTCCCTTCCAGGAGAGGCTGGTAAACGAGCGCAGGTGGGTGCCTGCGTGCTGGTCAAGTCTGCGCCAGCACATATGTTGTAAGATGTTTTCTCTATAATAAAATATTGAAGGCTGAGCAACTGCAGCGGTGGTTTTCTCCAGACTTGGGTTTCCACCTAAAAATCCTGGTGTTCATGTGTGATGCTTTGTGTGATGGTTATTCTGTTCTTACTGCACATGTTTACTGCTTATTGAATATATGATGAATAAATGATGGAATGGTTTAAGTGAAGATTTAATGACATATCTAGATCTCTGTGTATACGCGAGTTTCATAAAGGGGATCTGCGTATATACGCTAGTTTACTGAAGTAAAGTAGCGTATGGGTTTTAAGGAATGAAAAAGTAAAAAGATTTGATTATGCAGTAAATACTGATTCACCCCCCCCCTCTCAGTATTTTTCCCAACACAAATCAATTTTCTATCTTATAGAGGCAAGCTGTTCCACTGCATATTTTCTACTTCTTAGTTTAGATCTTGTTGAAATAGCTCCTAAACTTGTGAGCTCGACCCCTAGAGGCTGGGGATGAGTTATGTTTTTCTATATCTTGTAGTTTTTCAGTCATTTGCATGGTTGGACACTTGGGATTGCTTTGAGCATCATTGTATATTCATCTCTACAGTTTGGCAAAGGAATAGAACAGGGTTTGCAACACTCCTTGGGATTCATGTGGCTCTTTGTTTTGATGATGTTTTTCTCTCTGTTAATGTAAATTTACTGGTGCTTTATGCATATCATCTTCCCTCTTATTTCTTCTTAAGTTAAAAAAACAAGGATAAAGGTGGAATTCATTAGATTTGCAGTGCTCTACCTAGGGTTTGTTTAATTTTCTATGTTTTCAAATGTTTGAAGAGAATTCCTGAAATTTTCTTGCCCTCTTCAACTCCTCACCGGTCTGAGATATCCATTTCATTCAACATTGAAGTGTCAAAACAATTTCTTACCTTGCCCCATTCAGATCTCTGTAAACTAGGCCTCATTCCCCAGACCCAAAATCTGCTTGTCCCTTTGATCCAACAAACACCTTCAAAATCAAATTAAACTCTTTTACATATATACCTAGCCTAAAATCAGTCTTTATTCAATTCATCTCAAGCCTCACTGATTATTTTTGCTGAGATTGACTAGGAGAGAGCCCTCTCCCGATCTCGTAAGGCTAGCTGCCAGGTTAAGCGTGGTTTGATGTTACCCTAGATTCTTCCTTTCTCAGCCTGAGCTCGATTTAGGCCATAACATAGTGGTGACCATACTAGGGAAATACAAAATGGTTTTCTTGTTAGTGTTATTCATTTTATAAACTACAGATCGAGCCTGAGGTTAGCCAGGTAGCCTTCGAAATGCTATTGCTTTGCATTAGAGAAATTAGATAAATGTTGATTCAGTCAATCTCCAGTCTAGTTTTATAAACGTAACATTTAACTTGTAAATTTCCCCAGTACATCAAATAATTCTAGACTTTTGGGTGATGAGTCTAGAATTTGATAGGCTGAACAAGTTGATTTTTTCCATTTGATTTTTTAGAATAATTCAACACACTGGCTTCCAAACGACACACCAGAGAAAATTTGGATCCTGATCCACCTCCTGTGTATGAAAATCCAAATCTTATTTCGAGAATTCTTCGTCAAGAAAGTCATGTGATTCCTGTGTTCAAATCTCATTCATGTTCGGCTGTTTTTTAGTATCTTGAAGATCTTGATTTTGATGAACAAATTGAGTTGTCGTTGTTTGAGACCAAGTCTGAAAGTGTTATTGATTCCACTGTCCTAAATCCAGATTTTGTCAAAGATCTTGAAATTGAAAAAGCTAATAGATCCATTGACAGTTACATCTTCAATATTCAAAATTCCATTGTGGCAACAAACATTCCCGAATTCATAGAGTCTGCATCTGCAACTCTTGGGTCATCCGCAATTACATCTAGTTCACAAATTCCTACTGAGCCTCCTTTCATTCCCACCATTCCCGTTCAACATTCTATCTCTGATAAATAATTTGCAGTAGTATCACCTCCCTTCACACCACATACACCTCATACATCAGCTTCTCCAACTCCTCCTATATCCCCAAACTTGGTTGTAAATCCACCCAAAGCAATGGCTGCCTGATTTGCACCCCTTGCGTTGCCTCAAAACTTGGATGACATGCCTGTTGATTATGAAAGAAAAATTCCATTGTTTGATGGAACTCCTCAAAGTGTTACTTCTTAGCAACATGTGGATAGGATGGCCGATTTCTTTGACCTTCATGAGATTGATGCGGAAAATGTGACAATGCGACTATTTGTACAAACCTTTGGAGGTGAAGTAAGAAAGTGGTTCAGAGCTTTTCTAGCGAGAAGTATTACTACATTTCCTAATATTTAGAGACAATTCTTGGATCGATGGGAAGTGAAGAAATATCCTCTTCAGATCCTTTCCGAATATGACAATATCAAGCAGAACGTTGGTGAGTCTGTTCAAGATTATTGTATTAGATTCAATTTTGTTTACAATGCAATTCCTGCTGATATAAATCCACCTAGCGGGTCAGCTTTGATTAAGTTTCCGGATGGCTTAGATCCTGACATGGCCTATCAATTGAGAGAAAGAGATCCGGGCACTTTAGAAGACATTCAGAAAATTGCAGTCAGCGTTGAAGCCAATTTTCTTGCCAGGAGAGCTAGAACGAAAGCTGAAAAGAAAGTAGCAATAAAGGAAGAGGTTTCCACTTCAGATCGAGTACTCCATAAGATGGAAAAGATGTTTGAAAGATTAACAATTGATAATTTTGAACCGCAGATCAGAAATCCTAACTTCCGTGGCCAGTAGCAACCACAATTTAGAATCAAGCAAAGAGAGCAACAAGTACAAGAACAAACAGTACAACAGCAAGTGAAGACACCTTTACAGCAGAATTTTCTACATGGTCTGGAATCAGATGATGAAGAGAATATAATTGGAGAAGAGAATCATTTCTTTACACCTGATGATATGCCAATTTTTATCACTGAAGATGAGGAGTATTCTGAGAACTCAGTTGTACAAAAGGACGAGAATTTCATCTTGGAAAATGAGATAGCTCTTGAAGAAGAGTCTGATGAATATCAGAGGGGGTACATGAATGCCTTGGCCACCCAGCAGTGACAATATTCACTCATAAGTAGAGATGTGCCCATTAATCCAATTCAAAAAAGAAAAGAAGCGACATCACCAAGGAATGATCCACTCATTGTGCAAAAAAAGGGAAAAGAGACAGCTGATCCCACTACTAGAAAATAACCATCAGAAAATGAGAGATCCAATTAGCCAAATATATCAAGGGAAAAAACTGAAAAGAAGGATTTTCCAGCTAAAGAGGTAGAGAAAACTTTAGTTTTTAACTTAGAAAATGAAATTTCCAAGTTAAAATTGTCCATTCCTTTGACTGAATTGATGAAAAATAGCAGCTATAAGGGTCAGGTGTCTAAGATTTTGAATTTAGATCCATTATTAATATGGTAAACGTGGAAGATGATCAACCTGAGTTGATTTTTAGTCCAGCATTGGATGGTGAGTCTCCAGATAGTGATGTACCTCCTTTTTACATAAGCCTTAGATTGCACGACTATGTATTACACAATGGTATGTTTGATTCCAAAGCCTCTCATAATCTCATGCCTAGGGAAATCATGGAGAAATTTGGATTGGATATCACTAGAAAGTATCATGACCTTTATTCTTTTGATTCTAGTAGAGTAAGATGCATTGGGCTTATAAAATATTTGGTGGTCAGTTTGGATCAGATTCCGACTAAAAATGTTTTGATGGATGTGGTTGTGGCGGATATTCCTCCTAGATTTGGCATGCTTCTTTCCAGATCTTGGGGAGTGAAACTTAAAGGGACATTGTAGCTTGATTTCTCCTATGCTACGATTCTCGTGTTTGGTCAGATGAGGAAATTATACCAGGAGAAAAAGATGAAGTATATGATTACTAGCAAGGAGAAACCGATAAATCATCCAATCAATTATGTACATACATATTTAGAACTATTTGTTTTGTACTCAGATATTTTTAATGATGTAAATAGTCAATTAATTGAAGTAGAAGACATTCCGGAAATCACTAAAAATTTCAGAGAGGTCTTAAAGAAAGAGAGACAGAAACTTGATAGTACTGATGAGAAATCAACCTTCCGACAGCAACAAAATGTTGATGGACAACAAGACGAAGCAAAAAATCAAACATAATTTCAACATTCGGAAGAGGACGAAGATGGTTTGTGGACCATGGATTTTGATGGTGTGGTAGGAAGGGACAGTGCTGGAATTGGCATTTCGGTACACAACCCTGTTTCCTCCCCAAAAAAAGTGCCAAGTAATGTAAGGGTCTGTTCTTATAAATTGGCTTTTGATTGTTCAAATAATGAGGCTGAATATGAAGCTTTAATTACTAGTTTGAAAATTATTAGAAAGTTAAATGCCAAAAGGATTGCAGTGTATGGCGACTCCGAGTTAGTTATCAAGCAAGTGAAAGGTGAATATCAAGCTAAGCATCCTCGAATGCGGGCCTACCACAATGTGGTACTAGATATCTTGAGATTGTTTTCAGATTATACTTTGACATGTGTTCTTCATATTCAGAATGGTATTGCAGATGCACTTTCAACAGCAGCAAGTAATTTGAAAATTCCGATGAATTCAAGCATCAAATTTGAAATCCATGTGAAGCATCATTCGACTGTCCCTGACAATCAAAGGTATTGGCAAGTATTTCAAGATGATAAAGAAATTGATGAATTTATGCAAAATGAAGGTAAATTCAAAGACACTTCTATTGATGGGGAGCATGATGATGGTGAGGTGAAGGTAGAAGTCAATCAGATGGAAGTTTTGCAGCTGAAGGATAATGTCATTCCTAAAGGCCTAATGCCATTAGAGGAGCTTTTTGACCAAGATGATGTAGCTCGGAAACCGAGCTTGCTGCCCACCAAGAAAGGAGTTGAGGGTGTGAACATTGGATCAGCATAAAATCCTAAAATGGTGAAATTTTCCAAAGCATTGCCCCCACAGGTAAAAGAAAAGTATGTCAGTTTATTATCTTCCTTCACTGATGTATTTGCTTGGGACTATTTAGATTTGAAGACATATGACACAAACATAATTCATCATACCATTCCGATCAAGACAAATCAAAAGCCCTTTCGGAAAAAATTAAGAAGAATAAATCCAAAGTTGTTGCCCTCAATAGAGAAGGAAGTGAATCAGTTGTATAAAGCTGGTATCATCGTCCCCATAAGATTTTCAAATTGGATTTCTAATTTGGTGCCCATGCGCAAGAAAACAGGTGAGATTCGCTTATGCATTTATTTTCAGAATCTGAATAAAGTATCTTTGAAAGATAACTATCCATTGCCCAAAATGGATCACATACTTCAGCGAGTAGTTGGAGCATCCCGCATGTCGCTACTCGATGGTTACTCCGGTTATAACAAAATTTTGGTCCATGAGGATGATAGAGATAAAACAACGTTCACCACTCCATGGATAACTTTCCATTATGCTAAAATGCCTTTTGGTTTGAAGAATGTTGGTGTGACCTTTCAGCGATCAATGGATATGGAATTTGCAAATGAAAAGGATGTTTGTCTAGTTGTTTATCTTGATGATTTGACAGTTTTTTCTAATTCATATGAAGAGCACCTTTATCAATTGAAGATTGTATTTCAGCGGTGTAGAAAATATGGTGTATCTCTCAGTCCAAAGAAGAGTTTGTTTGCCATGGATGAAGGCAAGCTTCTTGATCATATTATATCAAAAGATGGCATTCGCATTGATCTAGCTCAAGTAGAAGCTATTCAACAAATTGATCTTCCCCAAAACAAAAAGGAGATCCAATAATTCAACGGTAATATGAATTTCTTACGTCGCTTTGTGCCCAATCTACAGAACATTTAAGGGAAATCACAAACATGCTCAAGAAAGATAGTGTAGTGAAGTGGACTGAGGAAGCAGTAAAGTATTTCAATTTAGTAAAATTGGCTCTTTCTTTAGCTCCAGTTTTGATCAGCCTGGACTATAATTAGGATTTTATTTTGTTTTCATTTGCCTTGGATCATACTATGACAGTATTCTTGTGCAGAAAAGAGATCAGCTTGAGAAACCAATTGCTTTTTTCAGCCGAACCATAAGATATGCAGCCTTAAAGTATAATATTATTGAAAAGCAAGTTCCCTCCTTAGTGAAAGCGTTGAAATATTTTCGAGTATATATTCTGCATTCTCACATTCTTGCTTATGTTCCTAATGCTGCTGTTAAATATGTCTTAGTGCAAACAGATCCAGAAGGGAGACGAGGCAAATGGACTACTGCCTTGTTGGAATATGATGTGGAGATCAAACCTACAAAGCTTATCAAAGGATAGAGGCTGGCCAAGCTAATGGCTGAGTCAAATTTGCATGCCTTGGACATTAATATCATTGCTGCTATGTCTGAGGAAAATGAGGAAAATTCGCTTGCTTAGGTATTAGAAATTTTTATTCTTTCTCCTTGGTATTCGGACATTGTGTATGTGCTCCAAAATCTATCACCACTTCCAGGAATGGCTAAAAAAAAAGGTAGGATGCTGAAATTGAAGGCTACCAAGTTTTGTATCATGAATAATGTGTTCTATTGGAAATATCCTGGTGGTGTCTTGCTCAATTGTTTGGTTGAAGAAGAGGCAAAACAGGTTATGGAAGATTTTCATAAGGGAGATTGTGGAGGTCGCCTTTTCTGGAAAACAACGGCCAACAAAATTTTGAGAGCAGGATGTTATTGGCCAACTCTCTTTGTTGATGTGTACAAAAATGTTAAAGGCTGCCATGAATGTCAGATTTTTGAAGGGAGGAAAAAATTGCAGCCTTTGCCGCTCAAGAACATTGAAGTAAGTGCTCCTTTTCAGCAGTGGGGTTTGGATTTCATTGGCGAAATCCATCATGCTTCTTCAGTGCAGCATAGATGGATCCTTACAACGACGGACTATTTTACTAAATGGATTGAGGTGATTCCCACCAGGCAGGCCACATATTTGGTAATCATTTCATTTCTTGAAAACAATATTTTGTCTCATTTTGGTTGTCCAAACAAGCTAATCACTGATAATGCAGCAGCCTTTAAATCTAAAAGAGTGATTGAATTTTGTGATAAGTATCAAATTACTTTGGGGCACTAAACCACATATCATCCACAAGGCTACGGATTGGCTGAATCCTCAAATAAATCCTTATTCAATATTATCAAAAAGCTGCTAGAAATAAACAAGAAAAGTTGGCATAAGAAATTGGTTAATGCACTTTGGGCAGACAGAGTGAGTCAAAATAAATCTATAGGCATGTCTCCTTTTGAGTTCGTGTATGGTGTTGATACTGTATTCCTGACCTCTCTCGCAAGTCCAGTGGTTAAACTTCTGCAGGAAGCTGGCAGCGAAGATGATCATATGCAATGGAGAATAAATCAAATGATCCATTCATAGCAGACTAGAGACGAGGTTTTTCAGAACACTTTCAAGCTGCAAGAGAGAATTAAGAAGATATATGATCGAAAGGCAAAGGTGGAAAAATTTCAAATAGAAAAAGTGGTGCTAAAATGGGATGCAAGAAATGAAGATAACGGTAAGCATGGCAAGTTCGAGAATATTTGGAAAGGACCTTTGAGAATTGCTGCATATCTAGGCCAAAATGCTTTCCTTTTGAAAGAAATGAATGGAGAAGATCGTCCAGGAGGGCTGGTCAATGGTCGGCTACTCAAATGGTATTATTTTTGAAATGTTTTTTGCTGTCATACATATCATTGTACATACCGGTTTGTTTAAGTTTCATTGCAAGCATGTGCTATCATCATTCTTTCAGTTTGGGGCCCGAGGTGAAGGCTATAAAACTAAAGGTTGATTTTAGTTTTGGTTTGATTTGTTGAGTCAGGTCTTTCAGTCATTTTTGGTTTCGAAATTGAGTCAGTTTTTGGTCGGTTTTTAGTTCTAAAAATGAGTCAAGAGTCTTGTCTTGGTTTTTCGAAGTTATTGACTCCATAGCCCAATGGACAAAGGCACTGCCTACTTTCCCAAAGATATGTAGTTCTTGGCACCTCCAAGGAGCTACCATCCTCATTGGAGCCAATGTTAGTGTCGGTATCTTCATCCCTCTGTCAGTGACCAAAATTCTCTTGTTGCATTGCATATTAGGTGTCTCACTCAGTCAGCTGCATTCTATTAGGAGCATGGATCATCTGATGGTAGTGGCTTGTTGCTCATGTCCCTCATGTCCTTTACCTGCTGGCCCATTTATGTTCATTAAGATCATTTGCAATCACTTTTTGTCTCATAGTTCACAAAGAGTCATTTTTAGGGTTTTAGTGTCATTAGGTCTAGGGTTTCATTAATAAGGTCTTCAGAATGCCCAATAATGGTCAGCAAGCACATCAGGAGTTTGAAACAAGGTTTCAGTACTAAGAATTTCACCATCATATGTTTAATAATGTATTTTTCTTCAAAACTCTGTTTTGAAGAAAAATAGAGTATTTCATATTTTTATGTATAAATGTAATGTAATTTCAAGTTTTCTCAGTTGTAATAATATTTTCACTGGAAACCATGGTCATCTTTTTCAAGCTCCAGCCAATCCATTCCCTGCAGGACAAACATAAAGCACATCATTCAGTCAAAAAGCCAAAATGAAGCAAAATAGAGTTTTTTAAAAAGTGTCAAAATCTGAAACATTACAAAGTGGGTTTTTTGAAATGGAGAATTAAAGATCCTTGGTATATAAATAATTTTTATGTTTCAAGAGTTCATTTGTATGCCAAGAGGACAGAGTGAGCCAAGGAGAAATCATGAAGAGCGAATGAAGCAATTTGAAGGGGAAATTGTGCAAGTTCAGCTGTGCGGCGCATTGGCTGGGTGACGCGACACATTGGATGGGTGCGATGCATTGGGTCGGCCTCAACTACGTTAAGAATACTGTTGTGTGGCGCATAGGAGTTACGTGGCGCATTGGGTTTTTTGCACGACACATAGCGCCACAAAGAATTTTGAACCCCAATTGCATTCAAACTTCGAATTTTCTCGGTCATTTCCGGTCCAAGTAAGTCAATAAACATTGTCACTGCCAATAAACATTTGTCTTGTGATATCTATGAGGATTTAAACAAAATTTCAAACCCTATTATCTTGTTCAAAGAATGCTTCTTTAGGGTTTATAATTTGGTTTTGTGCCTATCACTTCCACTTCCCCACCTTGTTATTCCCTCATCACTGTTATTCTAGTCCCATTAGCACATTTCCCTATCCCTAAATCACTCTTTCCCTATCCCAATTCCCATTATTCCATTACAAATTTCCCAAACCCAAATGCTATCCCAAAAAACCTAGTGACTACCCCTAAAACTCTTTAATTGGCAAATTTCAATTGGCAATATCCCATCATTACCCCTACCCTCTCTCTCCATAGTCCCTCACATATTATCACACATTTGGCAACAAAAACCAAAGACACCAAACTCCTCATATTCATCTAAGACAATATATACTTTGGAAAACATGGAGACAGATTCCTCTTATGACCGAGACAGTGACTCCACAACTGAATTGCATGCACCTAGGAGATCTCACAAGAGTGGTAGACATGTGAGGGAGGAGCCTACTTCATTGGCTGAGCTACAGGCATGTCCTCTTGCTATTTCATGTTTTCCACAGCAGTCTTGTTATCAATTTTGTGAAATGATTGCTAGAGTCCACCACCATCATGAGTTGGCCTGATTGTTCGTGATGCATTTACATAATGGCCAAGTCACTCTTGCAGGTGTGACATTCACTTTAACACCTGAAACTATCTCTCAAGCAACTGGTATTCCAAATGTTGGAGAACAATGGAACAAAAGGCAGCAGGTTGACAGGGAACACTATGAGCCATATTTCAAGCCCAGTTTTTTGAGACAACTCAGTAGAGTTTTTCCCTTTCGGTTTCTAAAATATTGATATGCTCCTTTGATTAAACTCATTATCAAATATTTCAGTTGTGAGGGTCGGTTTTCACGTCTCTATGCCTATCATATCAGGCTGTTGATGCATTTTACCAGGGTGAGAATGATGAACCTCCCTTATTTCGTGTGTTGAAATATTGAGAAGATGACCACTCTCGTGCAAAGGAAAACTCCTGAGCAGCAGTATAATAGTATCTATCACTTTGCACTTATCAAAATTATGGTTATGCATCCGCTTGGCTTGCAGGATATTTCACGGGAGGATTTCATTTCTAATGATTTCTTCACAGCTCCTCAGGTACCTTTGGAGGTTTTTCATGAGGCAGGTGAACCTTCATATCAGCATGAAGGTCATGAGACACAAACCGCTAGTGTGATGGTGTTTGCCACCTATCAGAGGGGCACTAGAGGGTTATTTGCAGCATCCAGGTGAGTATTATCTCCACCCAGGGTGGAAGGGGTCTCGCTTCCTTCATCAGCAGTACAGGTACAAGACAAGGGTAAGAGGCCCATACATGATGAGGGGCCTTTAGGAGGCTAGGATACAGACTTCATACTCATTGATGATTATTTGGGCTCACCAAGCTCAAAGCTGAGAGAGATTGTTCAGGAGCAGAAGGCAGAGATAAACACTTTGTCCGTCAAGTTGCAAAGAGCCCGGTGGATAATCAATTACCTAGAGCAGAGAAACAAACAGCTAGAAGATCAGCAAACTATCATGGAGCTACAAAACATACGTGAGAACCGGCAAGCTGCCAAAAGGAGCCAAACCTAGATGACATCCATTGAGCAAGAGATTGAGGATGATCATGAAACTTGGCTTGAAAGGGTAAATATTCATTTGGAAAAGCTGTTGGAGAAGGCCAACAAGGAGAAGAACATGTTGAGGCACATGGCTAATCATTATTGGGCAAGAAATCATGTTTGCAAGGCACGAATCAAGATCCTGAAGGCTAAGTTGGAGAGGGCCTCAAAGCATCGGAAAAGGCAAGATAGACTTCAGAATTTGTCTGAGGCTTCCTTGGCCTAGCATAGTACATGATGGAGGACACTCAGCCCAAATTTCAAGAAATTTGGGACACTTTTTGCAAATTTTGTTTTTTTGGCCTAAAAACAGATTTTTCAGCTCTATGCACCACGCCACCTGGCACACGCTTTTGATGGGAGGCTCCTCTTGGGGAAAAATTTACACTTTTGGATTTTTCATGAAAATTTATGCATGCCTACCTATGGACAAGATATTTTGACAGGTTTCGGGTTTCCATAAGGGTCAAAAACACCCTTAAAATGACCTTTCTGCCCCTCTTTGGACACACAGGAAGCAGTGTTGGGAAAAATCCTTTTTGGAGGGGAAAATGGAAGCCAATTTCAGAAATTACACATGTGTTGGAACGTAGATAGGTAGAAATTTCCAACAAGCCCACTTGGAGAAAATTTGGACAGTGGGAAGGCATCCAAAATCAGCTCCAAACTGGCACGACGCATAGAGAAATCAGGCGCGACGCATTGGGGATTTTTGCTCATTTTGGACTCAGTAACTCTATTTTTCGCCTAGTTTTTGACATTTTGAATTTTTGGCTTCCAAATGTTAAAATCATGATGTAATTTGATGTACTTTGATGGATATTGATTTAATTTTGTTAAATTTTACTCATGGAGGTAGATTCATCCATCAAAAGGTGAATTGCAACTGAATGAATCGGTTTCCTATCTTATAGAGGCAAGCTGTTCCACTGCCTATTTTCCAGTTCTTAGTTTAGATCTTGTTGAAAAAACTCCTAAAATTGTGAGCTCAACCCCTATAAGCTGGGGATGAGTAATTTTTGTCTATATCTTGTATTTTTTTAGTCATTTGCATGGTTGGACACTTGGGATTGCTTTGAGCATCATTGTATATTCATCTCTGCAGTTTAGCAAAGGAATAGACCAGGGTTTGCAACACTCCTTGGGATTCATGTGGCTCTTTGTTTTGATGATGTTTTTCTCTCTATTAATGTAAATTTACTGGTGATTTATGTGTATCATCTTCCCTCTTATTTCTTCTTAGATTAAACAAACAAGGATAAAGGTGGAATTCATTAGATTTGCAGTGCTCTACCTAGGGTTTGTTTAAATTTCCATGTTTTCAACTATTTGAAGAGGATTCCTGAAAGTTTCTTGCCCTCTTCAACTCCTCACCGGTCTGAGCTATCCATTTCATTCAACATTGAAGTGTCAAAACAATTTCTTACTTTTCCCCGTTCAGATCTCTGCAAACTAGGCCTCATTCCCCAAACCCAAAATCTGCCTGTCTCTTTGATCCAACAAACACCTTCAAAATCAAATCAAAATCTTTTACATATATACCTAGCCTAAAATCAATCTTTATTCAAGTCATCTCAAGCCTCACTGATTATTTTTACTGAGATTGACCAGGAGAGAGCCCTCTCCCGATCTGGTAGGGCTAGCTACCACGTTAAGTGTGGTTTGATGTTAGCCTAGATTCTGCCTTTCTCAGCCTAAGGTAGATTTAGGCCATAAAAGATCCATTGAAGGTTGAGGCTATCATTAATCTACCTCCTCCTTCCATTCTTCACCAACTCCAAAGTTTGCATGGGAAAGCAAACTTTTCACTTCGTTTTATCCTGAATTATGCAGAATTATTGAAAGGTTTTACTCGGTTGTTAAAACAATATGTTCCATTCATTTGGGATGATATTGCCGATAAATATTTTGATGCACTTAAAAACATGTTGACCCAAGCATTGTTATTGCATTCGCCCAATTACCATCAGGATTACTTTTTGTACTTAGTTGCATATGATTCCGCAATTGGAATGGTTTTAGCTCAAGAGGATGAATATAAAAATGAACATCTGATCTATTACCTAAGTCAAAATCTCAGCTCGACAAAAATAAAGTATTCACATGTGGAGAGATTTTCCTTGTCAGCTGTTCAAGTTGTCCAACGTTTTTGTCATTACATATTATTATGAAAAACCATAGTGATATATAATTGCAACCCGATGATGAATATTTTGACGAAGCAATTACTCGAGGGAAATTACTCCAAATGGATCGTTATCCTGCAAGAGTTTGATTTGGAATTTAAGAAATCCAAGTCTAAGAAATCACTGGTATTTTCTGAACTTATGTGTGATTTTACCAATACTATGCTTGAAACGGTGGCAGAGAATCCTCTCGCTAATGAATCTCTATTTCTAATCAGTACTTTAGATCTCTGGTTTGGAGATATCATTCTATATCTCCAGACGAAACCTTTCACCCAGAGCTTTCATGATCAGATCGATGGAGAATTCGATACCAATCTCAGTAATATAATATTGTTAGTGACACTTTTTATCATTGGGGTGTTGATTCTATGTTTCTATGTCGTATAACTCATGAAGAGGCCGAAAGGGTTGTGAATGATTTCCATTATGGAGCATGTGATGGTCATATGTCTGGGTTTGCCACAACCCAAATGATATTGCACGCCAGTTATTTTTAGCCGTCTTTATTCAAAGACTATATTCTCAAGGCTAGAAAATTCCACAATTTCTAGATTTTTGATTGAGATATGCGTGCACCTCCACCTCCTCTTCAGCCAATCATTGTTGCTGGTCCTTTTGCCAAACGTTGCATCGATTTCATCACATGTAACCCTCACTTGGCCAAGGGGCATGGGTATATTATTCTCGCCATATATTACTTTACCGAATTGGTCGAGGTGATGCCTACATTCACTGCTAATGGAAAAATTGCAGAAATTTTCATATTGAATCACATGATTGCTCGGTTATGTGTCCCTCAAGCTATCATTACGGACCATGGAAGCCATTTTCGAAATATTATGATGATCGAAATTTCTGATCAACTTGGCCTACGCCATGATAATTCTACACCACATTACCCACAGGATAATGGTCCAGTTGAGGCTGTCAATAAGGTTTTAACCACCATGATTAAACATATTGTCGAAACATATAAATCTAACTCGCATACCATGATTTTTTTGACATTATGGGCATACCGTACTTCTGCAAAAACTGCCATAGGGTTCACTCCTTTTCAACTTGTTTATGGTTTATAAGTTGTGTTACCCATTGAATGTGAAATATCGTCACTCAAATTAGCCATTGAATTATTACCAGCTACCTTTGAAGAGGAGAAATGCTTTCTATACCTAGCACAGTTTGATGAGACTCGTCGCACTGCTGCATTAGCTATCGAAGCTCATAAAAAACGTGTTAAGGCTCAGTATGATCAATGTGTTAACCCTCACATATATTCAGAAGGTAACCTAGTTCTAGTATATGATCCAGCTCACGAAAAGCTGGGTGCTGGTAAATTAGAACCAATGTGTCATGGTCCCTATATTATTAAGCGTGTGCTTGCAAAAGGAGCCTATGAATTAATTGATTATGACGAAGTCTCTTTAGGTAAACCCATAAAAGGTATTTATCTCAAGAGATATTATACATGAATTTTCATGTGAAGATCTCCCTTGTACATTAGTTGTATGTTAGAACAATGTGTCTTATATTAGACAAGTGTGCCTTAGGATTAGTTATTTTTGTTTTACAAGTTTTGATACTTTCGCAACTTATCTTGATTACTCTTGATATTTCAAATGTCATCATTCCTTTAAAATTACATTAGTTTTTCTAACGACGTCTGTTGTAGTATACAGAACATTTCTTCTGCGGCTTGGGTTATCTATTCATCCACCGATGAGTTAGTCTTTATTTATGGGATATGCCTTGGTCAAACAATGAACAATATTGTAGAATATAGTGTAGTCATTGAGTTATTATCTGATGCCATCACATTTTGTATTCAATGTTTGATCGTTAGGTTAGATTCACAACTCATTGTATTACATTTAAACGATGTTTATGCTATCAGATATCCAGCTTTGTTAAGAATTCTTTTGAGGATTCGTCTCTTGGAAAGACAATTTGATTATATTGAATATCAACACATTTCAGGAAATTTACCAAAAATTGGATGATGCATTACTAATCGAGTTTTAAATAGACATCTGCAACATTAAAAAGTAAAACAAAACAATATTCAATCCATGTTGAACAAGATACTCAGAGAACGAAGGTAGTAATATCATTAGGTTAAATAGTTTTGTGTCAAAAAATATTACATCCTCTATGATCATATGTATCAGACACCTTATGATCTAAAATATATCGATACAAAAAACAAAATTTCAATCTAAATCAACCATCATCTATCCATGATGATGATCATGATAGCAAACTATGGCATGTGCCACCCTGTGCAGAAATCTCCTGAACGGGCCTAGGACACCAGTCACATGTCTCTGAATCCTGAGAGGTATATCTTATGTCCCTATCTCTAGAAAATATATAGTGAACCTATCTAGGTTGTGCTTCAGCTCCACAAGGATCTCTACTGCATCATTAGGTGGTGGGCCTGCTATAGGTTGTGCCTCTCATCTATCAAAGCGGCGAAGCGCTGCTGGTCATGTTGGACCAACATCTGCATTTAAAATTTTGTCAGTATTGGACGATAAAAAAATAAAATAAAAATTAGATAACATAAAAACTTCAAAATGATTTGCTTACCTGTCACATCCCACTGTGTCCCTGGTGGAAGAGATGTTTCAAGATCACCTCTAAAATCAATCCCTGCATAAGGAAAATATTCAATCATGAAGATATGGTTCCTAATCCATATAAAAAACTGAGGATTAAAGCGAACCATTGCACCACCATCGCAACCATGGTGAGCCATAAATGCTACCCAATGCAAAATACGTGGTTCCTAAGGTCTTGTGGGTTCTAGTAGAGACTGTTTAGGTGCAAGGAGTGGGATCCTCTCTAAAGAAAAATATACGAGAATGGCCCCATACCCAAAGTTTTCAACTTCCCATTCTTATCTCTCGTGAGTTAGACCTTCATGTTATCCAACACTCCTTCACTCCAGTTGAAAATTGTTCCCACAGAACATTAAACTATGGTCTGCATATGTTCTTTGGTAGCCACATGTGGAGCTGCACTCCTACACAACTTGGTAAATATGAATGCAATGATATTGAGGTCCAGTCGCACAATAATTTTGATATCAATGCGACCATCCTTTAACACTGAGTCTTGTCTACAGTATTGAGCCATGTAAGACCTCCTGGCCTGGTCACAAATAAGGAAATTTCCCTCCCTCTACGAGGTAATCCATTGAGGAAATATATGTCCTCCAGATCGATCACAAGCCTATGGTCTCCAATGACGAAACATTGATCTCGGACATCCCATGCATTCACTAGCTAGGTCATCAAATCAACCTGTGCTTTCATACCTTGAATCACCCAGAACTTATACAAGCCAAATTTTTTTATTGAACGCATTGTTGCCAAATCATCCATGGTTTCATTTTCTACAAGTTCATGCTCTCTTTCTCGCCATTCCAACATCATTTTCAACCTACAAACCATCAATTTAATCATTAGAAATAAGTTGGGAGAATTTTGAGCCATTATTATGGAGAGGAATATGTTTCTCAAAACCCCATGACACTTTCACAGGTGTTGTGTGTACACAATTAATTTTTTTGCATGCATTATACACAAAACCCATGGCAGCCTGATGAATTTTCTATCGAAAAATCATTGAGGTGTGCGATTTTCTCCGCAAGAACTCACACACGCCCAAGGGCGGATTTTAAAACATGGTTTCCCTCTAAAACTACACTAAAAGCTTAAAATGAAAAAAAAATGAATGGAAAAAAATATAATGATGATTTGGATTACCTGGTGCGGACAGTTCTCGAAATTGTTGGTCGTTTCTATTGATATCAGCTCCAGAAGATTTTGGGAAAAAACTCCTTATGCTCTGCTCTGAAAACCAAAAGGTGAAAATGACTTGTTTAAACTTATTTTTGTAGTTTTAAATGAATAAAATAATATTTTATTTATTTATTTTTACATTATAAGTCAAATTAGAATGTTTTTTCCCTTTTGAGAGCAGATGTTCGTAATTTTTGAGTTTTTGTGTAGGAAACATGATATTTTTGTGAAAAGAATCATTTTGACATTGAGTAGACTTTTATCAATTTTTTGGGCTCTATAAAAATACGAAAAATTAAAACCATAAAGTCCTCTTTTAAGCCTTTTTCAGACTCTCTAAACATGAAAAGATCATCGAGCACTTGAATATTTGAACTTGTTAAAATAAATGAACATTCGTCCATTCAATATAAGTTTACCCCTTTTCTGAATTGAATTGGACTATTTACGAAAAAGGTATAAGTTGACTAATAATGGTCAAAAGAGTTCTCTCCTGCATTATTTTATCCTTTTTCGGGCTTGAGGGACTAAATTTATGAAAAAGAACACCATGGAGTTTACTTATGTTTTTCTTATGACTCCCTAATACTGAAAAAAATTGAGTTAATCCTATACTGGACTCATTAAGATTAAACAGTACATGACCTATCAATCACAACAAGACCAAACCACTCATTCTTAGGGTTCATTTTTAATACTAATATGGACTCGTTCGAAGGATGAGCTTACACAACAAGCAAATTTTATCATCCTCAAGCTTGACAAAAATAAAGAGGTACTTACCACTAATGGTGGGGGGAAAGTGAGAAAAGTAATCCATTCATTGTCCTTGTTTAGAAAGCAACATGTTGCTCTTGAACATGACACTTTGTCACACTTTTACATGGGTTGGGAAATCCTTTGTCTTACAGTTAGTCAAACCACATTGAAATTCTTCAGTCGGTTTCTGGGTATGATCTATAGGTCAAATGTTGCCAAGCCATTTACAGTGTCATTATGTGTTCAAGAGAAAGTTCAATTTACCTTTCATTGAAAACATGTGTCTCCATTTGCGTTGACCATCCCTGAGTCATTACTTGCAAAAAGTTTCATGAAAACTTGATCTAAGGGTTTCATGTCATAGGATTTCCTACGACGGTTCAGTTTCTATCGACATTAGCTCATTATCTAGAAAGTTGATTTAGAATCCTATCAGCACCTTGGAGTTTGCATGCCCTAATGGCAGGTTTCTCACCTTTGGCGATAGGTTCTCATCATTGACCTTCGATTTAATGATTTTATGCGTATTTGATTGTAAATCATTCATTCACACTCCATAGATTGTGTTGAAGTACTTTGATAGCCATTGTCATTATTGATGGTTTCTCTCACACTTGTTAATGATTCTCATAATTGAACTATAGTCAAGTGGTTTCTACCATGTTCAACTCCAACACAATCAATCACATGGATAGATTCCTACTAGTTCTAGAAGCGGAAATCAAGACCCTGGATCTAGTTTCCACCATCCAGGTTGCAAGGAGTTTTATATTCATAATATAGTAGACTTCTTATGACAAATGGTTGCGCCAATACTGTGCCTACTTTTGATGTAATACTGAAATCATATCTATACCAGAACACTTAGTTATTTTTTCTCTGAGTATGGCAATGCCTACCTCAGCGATTATATATATTTGCATTGAATGCTTTTACATTTTTTGACTGGTGTCTCCAATCTAATCCTGAAAATGATAAAGCACTTCAATATTCAGAAAAAATTTCTCAGACTTTGCACTTTAGGGGGCAATATGTTAAACATGATTTTGTCACCATGACATTTTATTGCTCATATGGGTCTATCACCATCCATATCATGTTCCCTTAGATGCCAAAAACACTCATGTTCATGAATCAAGTCTTGGAAATTGGAGAAATGCTATGTAAATACCTTAAAATATTACCTGCACAGTTTTTATAGCATTTTCCTGTGTATGCACTAATGCTTCTTCCATTAGTCATGGTGATTGCCTCTGTCCACCACTAAAACCTATGTACCCCCTTGAAAATAAATTAAAAATAAAAAGTAACTTATAGAAGCCTAGTTTCTTGAATATTCTCCCAACTGGAAGCCTCTAGAGTCACACCAGTTTGAGCTTTATCCCTCCACTCATGGAGCTTATCCCTTAGTCCAAGGAACTCAAATCACTTTATGGGAGGAATCCATCCCTCTCTTAATGGATCTGAAACTACCTCAATCTCCCTATAAATTTACCTCAAGTTTCAAGTTGAAGGGTAGATACCAATGTGAATACAGACTGATTTGTATAGTTTCTAAGATGGAAAGGCTTCATAGAGTTCATATTTTCTATGCTATTGAGTTTTTTTTGACACACTGAAGATCACATATTTGTGCCCATGACTTCATACTCATCATTCTAGAGAAGAATTCTTATCAGACTAAAGGAAAACTATTGTTCATACACACGGGAGAAGGATGTACAACATCAACGCATCCGGTTGTAAGATTCTTCTTTCTCATTTATGATAATACATATGGATCTAATTTTATCATTGTCTTGTTTCTGAATTCATGGGAATGGTCTCAATACTTATATTCCTTTATCACTAAGTTGGATTAGTATTTACGATTATTATATATTGCAGATGTTTTGATCATTTGTCGTGTTTGTGATTACAGGTTCTACTCATCATTGAAGAACTAATTTGGAGCGAAAGAAAAAGGACTACATCAGACATCTGGATTGAAAGGTAGGAACATATCCTCTTTATTTTCATGGTTTTAATAATATAAAATAAAAATAATCTAGAGAAATAGAAATTCAATGGATCTTTGTTTCTAGTTACT